>JAIUCV010000016.1:15070070-15670070 GCA_026724425.1 Erythrophleum ivorense
TATATTTTTAGCATTAAGTAGACATCCCAAGATTTCTATAATGACCAAGATTACATGATTTTGATTTTTTTAAATTTACTTATGATTTTTCAAAATTTTGAACAAAATGGGGCAAAACTGGCTGAAATTTAATAAGTCCAATTTATGCTCCATTTCG
Organism: Erythrophleum ivorense; assembly: GCA_026724425.1. Classification (NCBI taxonomy): domain Eukaryota; kingdom Viridiplantae; phylum Streptophyta; class Magnoliopsida; order Fabales; family Fabaceae; genus Erythrophleum; species Erythrophleum ivorense. The sequence continues at coordinate 15,070,228 of JAIUCV010000016.1, forward strand.
GTTTCCTTGGTTCATGAGCAAGATTTTGTGATGCAAATGACTAGTAATGATGTATTTAAATATAAGGATGCATGATATGAATCCATATGGTTCACGTGACACTAATTGTGAATTTTTAAGTATGACGTAATGCGATTAAATCCATTATTGTTGGTTCCTTTTCCATGTGCTCTTATGAATACGATGATATGGATCTAATTAATGCCAAGAATGGGGTTAGATATATATAGTATTACACTTAAGCTCTAAATTTGGAAAACAAGGACTCAAGCTCACGCTCACACTTAGATCAAAAATGACAAACTCATGAATCCATAGCTTAAAAGTTGGAAAATAGATAATTTCTTAATGAACAAAAAAAAAAAAAAAAGAATTTCAAGTCTAAGGAATGAGAATGGTGGGGTTTCACAAAGAAAGTATACTATAAGAGAAATGAGGTAACAAATTTGGAGTAAATTAATGATTTAATTTGTGAAATATTATTCCTTCTTTAATTTTATCTTTTAATGATAAAAATTTTTTAACTTAGTTTTGAAATATTATCCTTAATTTAATTTGACACTTTAAAATTAAAACATATCAATTTAGTTCTTTAGATTTTTTTAAGTCAAAATGGCCTAATAATTAGGTAAAAGCAATATTTTGTGACCATTAAGTAATGATCTAGACTTGTCCAAGTATTTTCACCTATCAAGTGACATTGTTTTAGTGCAGAAGAAAGCCACAAATACTTCTTGAAGAAATTATTTTGATTTGAAGAAAAATGTTTAGAGACTAAATTAAAAAATTTTATATTGGGAGAATCACATTGAGAGCAGAGTAATCATTTAAGAATTAAATTAAGGGATTTTACTTTTAAAAAAATTATATTTCATATATTAAATCCTTAATTTATTGATAAACTAATATTAAAAAAAAGTGAGATAACACTTGAATTTATATATCTCACCAAGGGCTGACTCGTTGAAAAAAATGGAAGAAATTTTTAATAATTAAAATTCTACTCAATTAACTTATAAACATATGTAAAATTATTTTCCTAGAGATTAAATTTTCTTATTGATTAAAGCTATGTAATTAATAAATGTAAATATTTTTTTAGAGAGTTAGGAGTTTGATTTATTAGAAGATAATTTTAGAGTAAATTATACTAATTTCTGTTATAAGATTACATCTAATATTTCATTTGTTTTAAAAATATTATTTAATCTTGTAACATTTAATATATATTCTAAAAGTCTTTTCAACTAGTTTCTTTTTGTTAATAAAATTAATTTTCCATATAAGATATGCTCCTTCCAAAAATTAAATTACCTTTTTCATGTTTTAAAAGGAACTATACAAAAAGTTAATTTTATTAATGAGAAAAAAATTCATGTAATATATATAAATATTGAAATAATTGAATAATATTTTTAAAATAACAATAACATCAGGTATTATTTCATTAAATTTAAAAATTAATATTGTAATCTAATATAATAAGCCTGTGTACACTTTGTGTTATTGCATTCCACTTTCCCATCCAATCCCTTTTTTTAAAATAATGATTTGCCAATTCATTTTTTACTTTCTTTTATTTTTCTTAAAAAAGATTTAAATCAAAATATGTATTATCACGAAATTTATTTAATTTTAAAAATATTATGTTAATATTATTTGAAGTATTGAATTAATACAAAAAAGTTTTAGTAAACTAATTAAATTAAATACTCTCTATTTTCTTACTTATATAATATAACAAGTATTAAATCAAAATATATAATATATATGACCAAGCATATTTAGTCCTTTAAAGACTATATCAACATTATTTGAAATAGTAAATTAATATAATAAAACATTGAAACAATTCAATTGAATAAAATATTATCTTTTATTGTGCTTATATAATATAACATGTATTAATATATATTATCACAAAACCTATTTGATTTTTTAAAATTTATCTTAATGTCATTTGGATAATAAACTAATACCAGTAAAATCTCTAAGAGTGATTACTTTATAATTTTTCTTTTGTGGCCTTAGGACCCGATTTTTCACCAAAAAATCTTTGAGAGATAATTAAAATAAATACATTTTTATCTCTTACTTATATAATATAATAAGAAACCTAGTTACATCAATATTATTTGAGATAGTGAGTTAATATGAAAAAAGATATTTAAGTGATCCAATTAAATAAATATTATTTATTTTCTTTACTTACATATATATACATATATAAAATAAGTATTAAACTAAAATATGTATTATTACAAAATTTATTTAGTCCTTTAAATATTATTTTAGTATTATTAAATAATAAACTAATAAAAAAATCTGAGTAATCCAATTAATATCAAGTTATCTTTGGAAGACCAAGATAAAATATCATTTATTTATTTTTTTGTTTTATTATATAATTCATATTATGATTAAAGAAAAGAGTGATCCAATAAATATTATGAAAACTTTGAAGGAACAGGATAAAATTTATTTATATAAAATTTGATCATCTTAAGTAAAATACTCTCTCCTCCTTTTTTGTTACAATTTCAGCTCCAGATTTTATGGGAAATGAAAAATGTAGAGAATTAGTACACAAAAAATCAGTTTGTACCCTTTAATTTTGCTAGATTGAAGGGATCGTTTCTTTATAATTTTTGAATCCTGTAAATATATAATTATTGCTATATAATACTTAAATTAGATTAACTATGTAAATTATATCACTTTGTTTTGGTATATTGTATGATTTTATTATTTTGAGTGATACATATGGAAGGAACTTACTATAAACAAGACCTCGGAGCACAATACTATTATTTTTTAATGAATAGAGGCTACTACAAAATTTATAAATATTTTTATATTCTGTAAAAGAAAATTTATATTAGTTAATAATGCATAATTTTATTTTTTTTAAGATTGACATGAAAATATAAATTGATAAAATTTATATTACAAAAAATCCATCTAGTTTACATAAAATTTTATTAGGGAGGGCCATGGTAGAGATGTGAATGGATCATTTATTACTCTTCATTTGGATGATTTAAATTGTATTTTTATAAAACTTTTAATTTTGTATTTAAAAAAGAAAGTAAAATACAGAAGAAAGATAGTATTTTAATTACCAACTTTAAAAAATTAAGGATTGAGGTTAAAAAAATTAAAATTAAAATCATTTAAATCTGGATAATTTTTCCACCGTATTTCTTGAAATGACAAAGGAATTGGGTTCGAGTGCAAACACTTAAAATATGTTTAGTAGAAGGATATAATAATAAAAGAAATAAAATATGAATAGATAAAGATAGATGAGATAAAAAGTAATTATTTTATTTATATATTAAAAAAATAATTTAATAAATAAAATAATAAATATAAAAATATAATATATAAATTATGTAAAAGATTATATTCGCATGAATTAAATTGAAGCTTGATGTAGAGGAGCTTGGCGTCTTTGCTGCTCTGAGCAACGGCTCAAGTAAGGGGTTTTAATTTTTATTTTAAAAATTTTTAGTTATTTTTATGATTTTTCTAAACTACGTAATATAAAGACCCCAAATTCAGAGTTGTGGATGCGGAGAAAGTTAACAAATGACGGCAAGGTAAAAGGAAAGAAAGAGAACAATTAAACGCATGGGGGCACACAATTTAACGCATCACTTCCTTACACCGTGGACATCACTACTCCACTCATTCATTAGGAAAAATTACTACAAGGACTATCAAATAAAAATATTTATTTTAAAAAATTTTATATTTTAAAAAATCTAAAGATCTAATATTTGTAATGTTAAAACAAAAATATTTTTAATAACACTGGTGATTAAAGTAATAAACATTTCATTCTTTTTTATTTCTTTTAATTTTTAGTTTGACTAATTTCCTATACAAGAGAGAGTATTATAAAAAAAAAAAAAAAGTGTGATTAAATGAGAGTGGGCATGTACGAGTGAGTCCCATTGAACCCACTTGCTCATACATGTTTTCTCCCATAGGATCCTATTCTATACAAGAGGGGATTCAAAATTTTCAATCTTGGTAAAGTGCCTCAGTTTTTTGTGAATAGATTCTCTCTTATGCACTATGCACAAAATGCCATCAGGTACACTCACTTAAAATTTTAGATCATTGGATAATAATTTTAAACAATAAAATTCTTTGAAAGAAATAATTTAATTTTATGATCATCAAATGTAATTTTCCATTTTGATATTTGGAGTCATTTTCTCTTTATACAAAAGTGACAAAAGTCAAAAGGGTGAGTCCTGTTTGATCATATTAGGTTGGATTGAGTTAAGTCAAAAAATTTGATTAGATTGGGTTTGACTAAATATTAAGCCAACCATATTAGTCAATTTTGCTTGACTCAATCTAGTCACATATATTTTTTTAAAATTATTATACAAGAATTTATATAAAATTTTTATTTTTTTATAGAGATAAAATGTTATTTTACAAGAGGCTTATATAAAAAAAATGTTAGGGGATTATTTTTTAATTTTTACTATAACAAAATTAATTGAATCGAAAAAACCCGATCCAGTGACATATTGGATTAGGTACTAGCCTAAAAAATCAATCTAATAGTAAATTAGGTTGAGCACAATTAGACAAAACCCAACCCAACCCAACCCATATATCATTTGTGCCCAATTTTTATTTACTTTAGCAACTGTAAATGGAGAGACAAACACGGCTTTACTTCGTCCCAATCACGGCCGTCCACTTAATTCTGTCCAAAAATATTCGACAGTTTCAAGAATGAATTAATAGAGAGAAACAAAGCTAGATGCATGGTTTAATCTTAAAAAAATTATTCTTATTTTTTTAAAAAATAAATTTTTAAATTTTAATACTTACATTTTTTAAATCACAATGATGATTTCGTTAAACTAATTTCTTCTAATTAATATTACAAGTTCATGTAATTGTTAATTCATGACTAGGATTTGCCAATATATCCTTTTTTTTTAATGATATTATTTAGGCAAATTTTCCAAAAGTAATCAACTTTCAAAATGATACCATTTTAAGGGAAAATTTGTTTAAATGACACCATTTGATTAAAAAAACACCACCTAAGCAAGTCTGCATCATGAATTAATATCACATCGGCTCTCATTTACTAATAGGATAAATTTTGCCTACAGAGTGATTGTTTTAATTGAAAGAATTTTTTTGGACTAAATAAGGAGAAGAGTAATCTTTTTAAGAACTAAATTATTAATTTACTTAATAAATTCACATTTTACCTCCTTAAAGGTTAAAGAGAAGCTTCATTACTAAATTGGCATGTTAACTTTAAAATATAATAAAATATCTCTCTAAATGTTGGATTAAAATAGAATTTAAATTTTAGTTAAAATTGAATACAAGAAACTATTTATTATTTTAACAATCATTTTGAACCCATATGGCTTTGGGATAAATGCATAGTTAATTTTTATTAATATTAAACGTTTTTAGTAGTTAAGCTCAAAGCTCGTAGAGTTGTTTTGTTATATTTTAATATTTATATATCAATTTTATAATTATAATTAAAATTTAATTCAGAGAGTAAAATATAATTTCTTTTTAAAAAAATTGTCAACAAATTAAAAAAAAAACTTAAATTTGGATCATCGGTTCCCATTTTTAATTCCCAGTGATTGTATCAACCAACTTTCCATGATGATTCGAGCGTGGCAATGTTAGCAAAAGGCAGGCAAAAATTGAGAAAGAAATATTTTTTTCTTATAAAAAACACTTTGAAAAATTTGACAAAACAAATACTTGATTAGCTACTTTGAATTTGTTTTGCATCACAATAGGAAACGAATAGAATAGTATAATTTAGAAAAACAAATTGATAAGATCAATATATGTCTAATTAAAGAATAATTCATTTTGAACAATAGATACTTATTTTGGTCTAAAATATAAGTCACTTTTAATAAATTCACATATCTTAAGAAAAATTAATTACATTTTTTAAATTTTTAAATATTACCATATCTTTCCGATCTTATTCCTATAGTTAATATAGTTGTTGGGATTTCTAACATAGCTGTTGTCATTAAATGAATGATATTATGAAATAATAATAATAATTATTGTTAAGTAACTTATATTTTGAACCAAAAATTTTTTCTTGTAATGACTTACATTTTAGACCAAACAAAGGGAGTATCTTTCACATCCAACTATAGCAATGAATAAACTAGTATAATTTTTGAATGACAGCTCCAAAAAAACGCACTTCTATATGAGACTACTTCGAGTTTGTTCAGTATACAGAATGAAAAACAATGGAATAAAAAAAACGAATTCAAAGATAAAAATAAATCACAAGCCCTTTCTTTAAAAATATAATAAAAAATAAAAATTATTAGATAAAAATTATAAGAAAATAATAAATATTACAAAAAGTTATAAAATTATTAGATAATTCTAATTTTAGTCCAGGAACTCATTCCGCTGGCTCATTCATTCATTCCACATAGCAAACATAGGGACTTGAGGAATCAAGCGCGGACTTCCAAGGCGATTAGCAGTCTGGCACCGTTGGATATGTTGCCATTATTCTCGTTGCTTCCGGCATTTCATCACATTCTGGTCCCTGAAATAAAGATAAATACCCTTCAGGAGAATTCTTCCTTCTATTGTACCATTTGTTGTTAGGCAAGAGGTTTGAAATGGAGTGATGATAACCCTTGGATCACCAAAAATATTTTAGGTGAAATAAAAGAAAAAAAAAGTGAAATTTATCTACGTGACATAGATACGGTAAATGTGATTTTTATTTTTATTTCTTTTTATTTAATCTTCTAAAATACTTTAAAGAATTTAACTTTAATAATCATATCACAATAAAATTATTAAAAATAATAAAATTAAAAAAATTTAAAATGTCTGTCAAATATATTGTTTTTAAAGTGATATTTATTTCAATTAATTGCTACAATATTTAAATAAATTATTTCTAAAAATAATCCAAAATATTTTAACAAACTACAATTAACAATTGTTGAGTTCTTTTTTCAAGAACAACTTTAAAAGTTTAGAGAATAATATTTGGAGATATAATTATCATTATTTTTTTTCTTTTGTATTTACAACTTATTTAAACAAATGTTTTTGAACAACCATACTTGTTTCCAATAAAACTTTTGTTAAAAATTCAAACTCCTATCATCTAATTTTATGATATTTAGATTGTATTGACCATTCCAAATAATCACTTGACTATTGCCAAGTGAAGTCACATTACCTTTAAACCAATAGTCACTTAAATTGACAAAATTCTTTTTTGTTGTTGTTGATATTTTAGCTTTGACTAGTTGATTGATAGCTCCTTAATGAATGTTCTAAAGCTTACTAATAAATTGTAACTTGATTGTTACTTAACTGGTGACTTTCAATAAGTTATCAATTGATTAGTACTTTGTTATTAGTTAGATTGAGAGCTTTTAACGTTGTAATTTAATTTTTTAAAAATTTACTAGTTAATTGATACCTATTGTCAGTTGATTGATAACTTTTAATATCACTTATAATTAGTTTTGAACATCAATAAACACTAATACTAATGTTTTCAAGTATAACTCACTAAGTTATATTGTTCCACTTAGGTTTTTCAAATTATTGCGAATAATTTTTTATTTATTTTGAAAAACTAAATGATTTTTTTTTTTTTATAGAATTATACATAAGAAAGATATATTTTGATTTGGACATTTTTTTAGTGTAAATATTTTAAAATTTTCACAAGCTGATGGTAAGATATATCCTTGAACCGTAATTGTTATATTCAAACCAAAGTTATCATATATATAAATTTAAATACCTTTAGAAAGACTCAATAGACACCTAGCACGTATTTCATTTGGCTATGTGTTACTTTATACATTTTATGAACATGTCTAAAAATTACTTCCAAATTTCTATTAAGAGTGACTCTACTCTTAATATTTATATGGGTGAGGTTACTTAAAATTTCATAGGTTTATCTTAACTTTATTAAAAATATAGTACTCACCCTCTAAATCCTTATGCACTAAATTTGGAATAGCTAAATCTTGTTTAATGTCCTTAGTCACTTATTAGTAACTTATTCTTACTTATTGAACCTTTAAATTAGATTTAGTTTTGTTAAGGTTGGTTCCTATTATTGGTGATTTTAGTTATAAAGTTTTAATCTCATTCCATTCAAAATTTCCTCATCATAATTTCTTTTATGAGTACCTTTGTAATTATATTTACCAAATTGTTACTTGGTCTTATATGTTGAATTTTAATTATACTATCACATACCAATAATATATATTACAAACTATTGTTCGCCCTATTATGGGTCTGGGTTAGGTAGTACTGCATTATCGAGACTGTTTAAAAAAGTTTTAAAAATTTCAAACCCATTACCCATATTCATTTTTGCTTTTTGTTTTTTTCAATTCTTAGCCCCATATTCGAAGGGGTAAAATTTGCAGGAACCAACGAGTATGGGCATTTTGTCCGTCCCTACCAATCATTTCCGCATATCTAGAAATTCTCACAAATATTCATTCGCTGAGACTGATAAAGTTAAAGAAAAAAGAATATCAATATTAATTAGTCAGACGTTCAATAAGGCGATATTTCAAAAAAGGCTCAGCTCTCAATCATTGAATGGTTTTGAGATTTACAATAAGTAATAGCATATACGAATCTTGAGATACATTCAATAGTTCAAGAGCTTGACCTCTTCTCATCATTACTCTTCCAAAATTGTCATATTGCAGAAGATATATAACATTATTGCTCCATCTGCAATTGGGATTTATTTATTTATTTATTTGTGGTCCCTCTCTACAATAAATCCCTCACAATTGTTCATATGTATTTAGAAGGATAGAGTAAACTAAATTACTTTTTTCAATCTTATATATAAAATTTTTTTTAAAAATTTAATTTAGTTTAAAATATAAGAAATAAATTATTAATGTTTGGTATATTAATTATAATATTCTCATTATATCTTCTATTAAATAAATCTTTTAAATTATGAGTAGTAGATGTCATTAATTTTAAAAAAATACATACATTAAATAGAGACATTCTTAAAAAATAGTTTCTATTTGAGATAAAATTAAAAAGATCAATTACTTTTAATCAATTTTTTTAATTCTCATGAGTTACTTATTTGCTTTTTATATACAAGACTAGAGAGAGTAATTAAGAAGCATATATAACCAAGAGAGGGCAGGAATATTGCTTTTTTAACAAAGAAAATAAAAAAAATAAGAAAACAAAGCCTAGCTCTCTCTCTCTCTCTCTCTCTCTCTCTCTCTCTCTCTCTATATATATATATATATATATATATATAGATAAACGATTCTTGCGCAAAAGGTGTCCAAAATAATTTGTAAATGGAAATAGGACCAGAGGTGTTCATTATAATATTTTTAATAAAAAATATGATATATACATATATATATATATATATATATATGTATGTATTTTAAATGGTTTAATCATGTGATGTTAAGTTAAAAAAATTATTTATTATATTTATTAAAAACTCTAATAAATAATTAAAAATTGTATTTAAGTTTTATCTATCGGATGCATGTACTGCAGAGCCGAATTGCATTTAAAGAAAGAAATGTTACAAAATGGAAATGGCATACATAAATTATTTCAAAGTCCACATTACAACCTTTATTTATTGATAGAGTTTGAGACTGATAAAGGACCAAAAAAAAAAAAACTCAAATGTTCATGTAGCCATTCTATGAAAAAAGAGAAGACTTTGATAAGGTTTTTCAACTATTTTTTATTAATTTTTTTTTAATAAAAGTATGAAGAATTTGTTCTTTTAAATAATTATATGTTGCTAAATTGTGAAAAAAATTATTTTTTATATTTTTATTAAAGAATATGACAAGTGACAACAAACATATAAAAACTATATACTCAAATTATATCCTTTTCTAAATGGCGTATAGCAAAAGATTGATGTTACCTGTCGAAGATGAGAAAGGTAGTTAATGGTCAACATAAATGAATGGTAAGATTAATGAAAAAATAACCATAAATTTTGCATTAATAATTTTGACTGTTAACTTTACAATGTTATACCCTCTCATATAATAATAATAATAATAATAATAATTTTGAGATTTGATTTGATTTAAACTATAAAAAATAAATCTAATATTTAGTATATTAATTATAATATTTTAATTATGCTCTCTATTAATTCATTAATTTTAAAGAAAAAGTACATATATTAAATAGAAATATTTTTAAAAAATAATTTTTAATTGTAAAAAAATTTAAAAAATAAATTATTTTTAATTAATTTTTTAATTTTTATGAATTAATTATTATTTTTTAAAATATGAGACAAAGTTATTTATTTTTTAGATATGAGACAAGAGGGAGTTGTAGTTAATTGCTGATCTGGCCTCTCTCTTCTAGAAAACTACTCTCGCAGCTTGATACGCTTTCCATGATGTTGTTTTGGACTCCTAAAACCTTGGGTAGTCCTTTATTTCTTTTTTCAAAAAAGAAGGCCATCCATAATCGACCTTTTTCAACAGGGTCTATACAAATAAATTCCTTCATTCATCTAATAGTACTCCTAGAAAGGAAGCCATCCACTTAAGCCCCAAATCCAAATCGTTTTCTTATAGTTGAATCAGAAGATGATGAAGCAACCTTATCATGCTCTTCCATTTGTGGTATCTTCACACGTTCAAATCCTCGATCTGCAATACTAACAATGTGATCATTTTGACCAATATTGACGAGAAAATCATTACCCGATTTGAATATTTGAAGAACTGGAATTAATATTTCTTCTCCAAAATGTCTTTGCATTAGACAGCTTGCTTGTCTCTTGTTGGGGAAGCAGCTTCTGGTGCTACAGTACTATAGATTTGTTTAAGCGAATGCAATGATTTTGGTTGTCCTTGTAATTTCTTAGACAAGTAAGTTCTCCAGTAGTTCTTGATTTCGTAATCTGTCCTTCTCGGTTGTCTTTTAGATATCAAAGCCCACCTGTTGAATCACTATTTAGTTTATGACAAGGACCAAAAAAAAAATATATATATATATATAGACGGTAATTAAATATATAAACTTTATAGATAAATATTAATTACTTGTTGCCAAGAAGACGATGCAGTCTTATCATCATATCTTCTTCATCCTCAGAGATGTCACCTCGTTTTATGCCCGGTTTCAGATAATTCAAATATCGACATCTACAACTCCTTCCAGATCTCTTCAAACCTATAAACAGTAATTATAATATAACCAAAAGTTGCATGCATGCAATGCAGGGATTGGTTAATGAAGAAAAACAAAAGGTATAAGGACACAAAAACACACACACACACACACACACACACACACACATATACATATACCAATGATCTTAGAATAGGACTGGTTGGTTCAATCAGCTAAATCAAAATCAGATCTTGGTCTAATTCAATTCTGCTACATAATCAGTGGGTTATTGAGCCAGTTAATCAGGCAGGTTGACCAGTTCTGGGTCAGGGTGGTGTCATGTAAAAGGTGGAGAGATTTCGTCAGTGAATTGAGTCTCTATATATGTTGAATGACATTGTATTTTACTTTTTGTAATTTCAATAGATAAATTTCAAATTTATACATTTTCCTTCTTTAACTACTCATAAAAAGGTTTCATTTAAAATGTAATAAATAAAAATGTTGATCTAAATAATTTTAAAAAATATACTAGTGGAAATATTTATTTAAAATAAAATTATTATATAATGTAAATGTTAGTACAATAACTAGTGATGAACTCGTGAATGATAAATTACTCTTTCCATCGGATGAATGGCCAATCCAATTTATAAGCGATTGATTTATGCATACAAAAAGATGCTCAAAATTGAGAGTTGAACGTGTCAAATACACTAGTTTAATTAAAGAGTACGCTTGCATTGCTGATATTATGCTAAAAATATTTAGATAATTTTGTTTATGCTTTTACAAAATCAATTTTACAATGTTAAACAACCAAAAATATATCATATACCATATTTTTATTGAAAAAAACCTCATGCATTTAGTTCAGATCCGATTTGGCCATACATTAGAAAAGGTTATTGAGAAGGGAGCTGGAGAGCTATACTCTTATTTTATAAGAAATTAAGAAGACACAAGAATGTTGAAGTAGCATATACATTATATATGTAGAGAATATAAGCACACACTATACTGAACCAGCACATTGGCGACTTTTCCCATTTGCCTTCTCGATGAAGAGTGACATAGTTGAAGAGATTTCATCTTCTTCTCTAGACCAAATACCTCTGTTGACCTCGCTCTTGCAGTATCCATGTTCACCCATGGCTATCAGGGCTTTAAATAATGTGATTCGAGTTGAGCTCTAACATGATCAAAAATTGTAATGAGGATCTAAACCAACCGAGCTCAAACAATATATATATATATAATAAAAAATTATGAATTTTTATATTATATGTGTATATGTGTAAGAAAAATTTATAAAAATATATATTAGTATGTTTATATGATGTATAAAGTTATTTATTTATTTATAATTTTTAATAAAATAATATATATAGTTATATATTTAAATTCTTTAAAATGATACTTTATTACTATCCATCTATTCAAGAACTTTGGCCTGTTTGAAACAAAGTATGAGAAGTAATGTAATAAAAATGGAATGGGAAAAGTGATTTTGAGAATAAAATTTTTTCTTTGTAGTCTTACTTAAAAATAAAATAAAAATTATTTAATAATGATTACAATAATATAATAAATATTGTATATGATTGATAAAAAATAGATTACCTTCCACTAATTAAACCAAACCTCCCCTGAAATCAAATATTAAATTTGTAAATTTAATTAATGTAAACAATTATAATATGTTAATAAATGAATAAACCCTAACTGAATCACCTAGTAATTTACAAATAGTTGGGGTCATTTACACACCTATCTCCCATCTCTTCTGTATTCTACAATGTGCATGAGCCCAAAATAAATGTAAATGGAAAATATTGAAGAGCCAAGCATTTAAGGAGAGATGTATAAATATTAATCATTTATGAATATAATAAGATCTCAAAAGTTCACAACTATTCATTGACAGATTTAGGGCCTGTTCTGCCCCCTTTTTCCATTTTTTTTAAAGAAGAACGTTGTTTTAAAAAAAATTTTATTTTAGTTTTTTTAGTGATAACAATATCTATCTTTCTATTATGGAAAGAAAATAAGAAATTAAATTTTTTTAAGCAAAAATTATTTTCTCAATAAAAATATTCTAACTCAAAATTATTAATTGCAAACATATTCCTTTTTTTATATGGCTTAATTCTGCTCTTTCAGCAACCACTTTATTTATTTTAGTTATATATATGTAAATGAAAATATTTTATATATTTGTGCTCATTTTATTTTTATATTTTATTTAAATAAAAATTATTAATATAATTAACATAAACTGTAATTAATATTTAAAATAATTTTTTTTTGTTACAATGTATTTTATGAAACTCATTTGAAAAAAAGAAAATAGTTTAAAATAAAAAGTTTAAATCGATTCCAAATGAACATTTCTTGTTGGGTACGTAGAAAATGAAATATAAAAATAAAAATAAAAAATATAATTTTGTAAAAAAAGTAACATAAGTGACTCTACTTTTAATGATAAAAAATAATTAATAAATAATATTAAATAATAATTAAAAAATAAAAAAAAATTATAACAAAAGATCTAAAAATAAAAATATTTCTTTTTAAGGATTTGTTACTGTATGTTTTAAGATGATTACCATTAATTTTAACAACAAATAATTAAAGTTAATAGTCATAGGTCATTAAAAATAATTTATTTTTTTATTTTTAAGTCCTTAAATATAATTCTTCTTAAAAGAATAATTATCGGAGTAAAAGAGATATTTTACCTATTTTTTCATTTTCATTTCTCTTTCCCGCCCCATTCCAGACAAGAAGCCGTTAGATTCTCGGAAGCATTTCACTGGCTAAAATAGGAGAAAGACAAGGAAAGACAGAGAGGCTCATTTATGTGAATACTATTTGGGCCCCACGTCTTTCATATCGTTTCTCTCAAACATTGATTGACGGACAAAGAATTTCTTATTGTCCGTCCAAAATTGGCTGTTTTTCATTTGTGGTCCGTCTCGACAATAAATCCCCTCATTAATTCTTATACTAGTCTGATAGAAAGAAACCAGTAACCAGTAACCACCCTGTTGAACTCGCGTTTGGATCATCTAAAATGAGACTCGTGAAGTGCCTTTGAAGGGGTCTAACGCAGCATTTTGTCCAGCTGAAATGAGACGTGTCATAAGCCACTAGCATTGACCGAAGCAACGGCTAGGATTATATCATTTGTATTGTTGTGTAGTTTAATCTCCTAGTTCTCTATACTCAAACTGTATTTAAGTTGATGAATTTCCTTTGATTACAAAATTAGGAAAGTGACAACTGCCAAGGAGTTTAGGGAAAGTTTTAGGACAAGAAACAATGGAACACATAACTATATTTAAGTTTACATTTTAGCAGCAGGTTCTGTTATACTTTTATTTGAAGGGATGGTATGATGTAGTCTATTATTCACACTGATAGAAATGATGAGGCTATCAGGAAAGTTACGGGAATGAATGTTTCTGTTTCAGCTTCTGCTGTTGGGATATGTTTCATTGATGCTGCATATGTTTTAACTTCTGTTTGGAGCATGCTGCTTTAGTTGTTGGCTTGTACTATCATTGTGCCGTCATAGAAGTGATGGAAATTTTATTACTAGTTTAGAAAAATGAATTAGTGAAATGACTGCTGGCAAATTGTATTGACTATAAGAAAATAACAAGACCAAGGACCTTCATGAGTTATTGAACTTTTCATTCTCATGCTATTGTTGTTAGTCTACAATTAGCATACAAGTTTTGTTGTTTGAGACTCGTTTCTGCAGATGTTACTCTAGCTGTCGTTCTGGTTTTGACAGCATTAGCATATCTGCGTTACTGGTTTGATTGTATTTCAAGTATCAATAGCAAGGTGCCCAAGCACACTTCAAGCCAACAAATTGAAGAGCAATTGAAGTGCCAATAAAGCTAAATTTAGAATAGGGTTTAAGAATGACGTTAAATTTAAAGTGAGAATGCTTTACGTAATGATGCAATGCTGCTGTACATTGAAAATTATAATAGGAATGGTAGCTGTGCTCTACTATTATGATGTAATAAAACTGTAATTGAGCTTTTTCTTGCAACAAAGTTATGTATTTCTGCTCAATATAGTTCTACATTTCTCTTCTTGGCTTTTGGCTCTATATTGATACATTGTACATTTCAAAACACAAACTACTAATCTTACTAGTGCAATAATGTCACCACAAATTACATCACAAAACACAGATTAGATGTAACAGCTTCAATTCAGCATAATAATACATAGAGCATTAACACTTCGTCACAACTTCATTCCTATCCTAAATTTAACTTCATTACAACATAAAGCACTGGTCTCCATTCCACTGTTGCAGTAAGCCGGGCCTACTCCTCTTTTAGGCAGTATTTGTTGTTCAAATTGTTGTCTTGAGACGTCCCAGGTCACCTTGTTGTTAATCCAAAGTTTTGGGAAATGAAGCTATTCAAATATGCTATTTGTTTGTCATCCATGAAGCACCTGTGTATGCAAACCAAAACAAATAATATGAATGTTATATCAAGTGAAACAATTTATCATCTCTGATGGTCTCAAAAGAAGACATCAGACTATGGAAGTGTGAAAAATAGTTCTGTTTCAGCTGAAGTTAGTGATGAGGCAAGTAGTTTTGGAAAAACCAATGTTAGTGCCAACTGAACCATCCCTTTCTCCCAACACTGTATACTCATTTTAAGACACAGAAGTTCTCATGCTTGGTAATGGAGTTCTTAAAGAGTGTAGTTTAATTCTCTGCCACAAGAAAGTGCTTGATCACTTATTTTAATTTTAAACCCATACATTGACTACTCTCTGCTCGAAGTATGCAATTTGCTGAAATTTGAAATATTTAGAATTCAAAATAATAACAAATAAAATAGCTAAAGAATATCCTGGATTTGCCATTTGAAGAAGACTTGGTCCTGTGTTCTACTAAATGTGTGCAACAATTAAAAAAAAAAATTACTTCCAAGAATGTTGGAAGAAGACAAGCTTCTTGTAAAGCAAATTGTCTGGGACTTGCAATTTAACACCATAATATTAAACTTGCAAAACCATTTATTGGATTGAGTAAGATGTATTTTTAACATCATTCAAACATATAAAAATTGATTATGATTGCAGTGATATACAATATTATTATTGCTCTAAATTGATTTGACAATTTAACTTAGAAAACTGTATCAATACTGAAACTAAGCAATTACAGATCAATGGGTAGCATGCAATCTTATTCATGCTTCATTGAGTGATAATAATCAGGCATTTTCAGAGAGCTTGAATACCTCGGGATCTTCTTGCATCACTTAAACTAGTAGCTCTCATACTAATAACTTTCTAGCAGTTCATGATTACTAATATTCATTGCACAAATAGTGTTATTTTATTTATTATATCAATTTATGCATGTTTAAATAATCACTTAATCAGAGCTCAAAACATGAATGAATAAAATGTCGGCGTCAAGCATCAGCTTATTGGAAGAAATGGGACATTACAATTAGAAGAATCACAAAAACCCACTTCCTCGGCAGAAACTTTAGCAACAAATTAGAAGAAATGAGACACTGCAATTAAAAAAAAAAAAAAAAGACAAAAGAGGTGACTATGGTTTCATGCGTATCAGAAGACCCCATTTTATTATCACATTTTAAATCAATATCTAGCAAATATAAGCTATGTAATATGCACACCTCAATTATGCTGGTGAATCTGTTTGCTATCATCTTTATATCGTGTAATGTGGGCTTCTATATTTATTCTCAAAAGGTGCTTTACCCCTGATTGTTGCAGAGAGTTCTACTTCATCAATGGTTGGAAGACAGCTTAAAGGCGGGGGAGAAACTATGTAATTGCAAAGCTACCTCATAACACAAGGAGTTATAACAGCTTTTAGGACTTTCAAACCCCTGCCATAACCTTGTATAATTCTGCCGTACCTATTTTTAAGGCAATAGCAGGGGATTCAAAGAGAAAATGATATCCGCTAATTGTGTCAATAATTTTAAAGCTAGAACATACTTGTCAACAACGTGACCAGTTATTGCAGTAGAATGAACAAATGGAGCCCAAAGACTAAGAGAAGAATAAACATACTTGTCAACAAAACCTCTCAAGCTAACCAAACCTGGTAACCAATTAAGCAAATAAGGCTAGAAAACATAAATTTTAAGCAGCTATGACCAGCCATGATCAGAACAATGCTTCGACTGGAGCTACAATCAGCAAAAGCATTGAAAGGGAAAGTCAACAGAGAAGAGAACAAAGTACAAACCATCATTTTCTTCAGCTAGCGTCACAACACCTTCGACATCGGAATTGCAATTGAGGACCACGACAACTTTCTTGGTGGCGGCGATGACGGTGAGTGGCTTAGAGGGGGCGGTGGCAAGGATGCGGAGTGAGAAGAAAGCTCAAGGGAGAAGCCATGGAAGGAAGATGGAAGGAGGTAGGTTCTGCTTCCACGTTTGGATGTGGTGGGGCTCCTTTTTGATGGTGAAAACGCACCGTTACGCATTGTTCCAATGAGTGAAACGGTGCGTTTTGACGGCAGCAGATGGACATGGACGTGGCTCAATGTAAGCCCTTAATGTGATGAACGGTCTAAATTATCTCATTTCAGAGACACCTGAGAGAGATCTAATTAGAGGACTTAGATGCTCCCAAACGCTAGGTTTAAAAGTTTTGAGAAATTTTTTACATATTGGTGTACTACCATATATTATTTAATAAAACAGAGTTAAATTATATATAATTATGTCTTATATAACATTCTATTCAAAAAAAAAAAATTTACTTACACTTAGCCTCTTGTGTTATCTATATACTCACTACTAAAATAAAATACCACATAATTAGATTGTTGTGTGAGGCCTAAATATATGATTGATATTATTTTATTAAATAAAATATAAATGATGTGATACATTATGTATAAATAAAAACTTCTCAAAAGTTTTTTTAGAGGGCCAAAATTTTCTTGTAGTTGACACTCATATATAAAAGTGTCAAAAAAGAATTTGGCTTATCAAATCATTTCAGTCTATTCTTAGTTATAGGACATTGCAATTTTTTTTTGTATTCAATAAACGAATACATGATATTTAATTGAAAAGAAACAGACTATGGGCATAGGGCCAATATTAGTAATATTTTTTAAATATTAGAAGCTCTTCAATTTTTCTCTCTCTACCTACATTCTTATGGAGATCTATTTTAGATATAGGATGAGCTAGATAAAAATATTAGAGGTCCCTTTTATAAGTGAGCCTTTTAAACCAACCCACATTAGCCCATAGCCCATCAAGGTTGGACTAGGGCCACTCTCTTAGTATGTTTTTTTTTTGGAAAATACATTTTACAACTACCTTTGAATTGATTTTTATAATTTATATAGTAGTTTTTAAACATACAATGTTTATCTAGTAAGATTGAAAAAATCATATCTTATAAAAATAACTAATTAAATCATTGAATGATATTATTATATTATGCATGTAATTTTCATTTGTTAACCAAACATGTCATTTGAATTTTGTTCAATTTTGTAGTTGATACTATTATATTATTTTAAGAATTCTAAAATGATAAATTAATAATAGATGCAAGTTGTGTTATTTTCCTATGTGAAATATTTTTTCAATTTTAGTAAACTGTATAAAGTAATAAAATATCTATAAAGTCAATTTTTAAAGGAGAAAAAAAGACCCAAAAGGCCAACCCAGGACTCATCAAAGGTTGGACTAGGCCAACATTTTAGACTACTCTTAAATGGATGAGTTAACCCAATTCAATCCACATATGCTAAGAAAAGCTTATGTAGGCCAGGTCTTATGGGCGGCTTTAGTTCACTTTAACAATCTTAGTTAGTCAGAAACAAGAATTATTAATTTGTTAGGCAATATTATGGAGTGCTCGAGCTTACGTAAAGTAATTTTTTTATTACTATACACACAAATTTTAAAGTGATCAAATTATAAAGAACTTGACCTCTTTGAAAATCGAACTCCATAGCAAAATCCTAATTTGTTATGTGGTATAGGTATATTGGAGCTCAAATTATTGGCAATAAGAATTTGATTTTGATTAACTTTGACAAGAACTTTATCAAGAGCCACACCATGAGTCTCAATTTGAATTTTTGAGGAATTGAGACTATTTCTGCAACGATCAGACCCACCGGTATTATCCTCCAAAATTTTACTGTATTGTACAGGCACAGCCTTGGCTTTGATTTGTTTGTCTTTAATATTTATATATATGGTTAACCTCCAGGCCAAGGTTAGTAATAATGTCCACATATATAAATATTACCTGTTACCAAGAGACGATTCTGAAAGTGGTTAATTGACTTAATTCAAACCTAGAAATATTATAATATAACCAAGAGGGGCAGGGATTGGTTAAATTAAAAAAAAAAAAGGAATAAGGAACTAAACCTGCCTCTATCTCTATATAATATCCAAATGTTTTGAAGATAAATAGAGGAAATTGCATTAGATCTTTACCTTCAATTATAATTTTCTTCTCGATAAATTAATTTATCTAGTTTGCCCACATAATCTTTTTACTTCATTGCAATTTGCTGCTTAGTTTAAATTAGACATTAAATCTAACTTTAACTACATGATATTTCTAAATAGATTTGTTGTAAAAATTATAACTTGTGTGTTAAAATCATACACTTTTTTATATTATTATTGAAAAGTTATACTTATATTATGTTTTAATTGAAAATTTTGATAATGCATATAAGCAGTTTTCCTACTAAATTACACTTTCCATTTCTCAGTACGTATTTTGCCTTCCCTCTTCATCTTCTCAAACATCCCCTAGTGTCCAAACTTGCTACCAACAGAGTCTTTGAGGCTACCAAAAAACTTGACCCATTTTATGAATTCCTCTTATGAAAACTGGAGTAGAGGTTCACATTGGTCGTTAACGCATTCCTTGCAAGACGCCTGAGTCGAACTCCCTTTGTATGGACAGTGTTGTACTGGAATTTTGCTTCAGAATTAGAAGAACTACTAAAACATTAGACATATAATGCACATTTGACATTCTCAGAGAGAATGTGAGAAGAAGAAAAAGTGGGAGAGGAAGATAATGTTTGGAACTTGAGGGGTTATATATTATTCTGAACTTCTTAGCTTTTGCTTCATCAGCGTCTTGCTCTCTTTGTGAAGAGCAACATCAAATATTGCTATGCTTTTCTGATATAATATCCTTTTGTGCTCGCGTGCTTGGTTTGTGTCGAACCCCATCGCTGGTCTAGTACCTACAATTAAATAGCAAGAGGAAATTTTTCTGAGAAATCTTCCGAGGGAAAAGAGCAGGAAAAGCCACCTCTTTTCAAGTAGTTTGCTTTTATTTTTCATATTTTTTTCTTCGCTTGTTCTTTCTTTCTCCTAAATTCTTTTCTGTTTTCTGCTTATGTTTTGGAAAAATGGGGAATAGAATTCGCAGTTTGTGTGTATCGGAGGAGGTTTTTAACAATTTGGGAATAGAATTATTTTTCATAATAAGAGATTTTCTGTCTGTTGCTTAGTTGCGGTCAAGTTTGGACAATTGGGGATGGTGGGGAAAATGAAGTGGGAAGGAAAAATGAATATTAAGCAATAAGAGTGTTTTAGACTTTTAGTAATCTCACATAATTACAATTTAACATCCAATTTAGAAGATAGGGGGCAGAATGCCATGGAGTAGATAAATAAGCAGGTCAATTGTAAAAATTAATTAATTCGAAAAAATCATTGCAATTGGAGACAAAGATTAAGGCAAGGCAAAAAAAAAAAAAAAAATCCCATATAAATATGCATCTTATAATTCACCCAACGTATATCAAACTACCACGTCTTAAGTTCATGTATATTAACATGGACTCGTGAGTAAGAGATCATTCCTCTTAATTGAATCAAGTATTAAATTGATGACAATAGTATTTTCCTCTGCTTCCCACTCCTTTCCTACGGAGTCAAGCGTGATACTGCATATTATAGAATCCATAGTCAATAAAAATTCTCATTCATGAATTTTCTTTAGTGGAAAGAGATAAATGGACTCTACCTTGATTATAAGCAGTGTTAGGTGCTGTTGCAACCATGTCAAACGTCTTAGCTTCACTTCCATGTAAATCTGAATAACAAATAAAATTGTGTCCTATGAACTATGGAAACATAACAAGTCCCATATTTATATTCTCCAAATGTTACTTGTCGTCAAACAATAGGAATACTCTCCATTTTCTATAATGTGACCGCTTGGTTCATTTGCATCAAGCTCAAGCACCTCGATATGAAACATATGCAAATGAAAGGACAGGAGTGAACAACTGTACATAATTTCACAATGGCAATGCAGGAAATCTTCGGAGCACTTGTAAACCTGGCAAACAAGTAATTGTTTTTGGTATTTGAAGTTTTGCCACATCTTCTTTCAATTCTTTGAATTGCGCTCTCATACTTTTTACGTTCTCCTTTGCTGCATTATGAAACATTTTCTATAGTATTTTCCCTGGTTGAAACATCTCCACCCTCACTCTTTGACTATGGTGGAATCTCACTTTAAAAAATATCATCGTTATCTGGAGCTTTATTTTGACTCCAAATCTTGCTTAGTAGTTGATCATGGCGAGCACTTAAATTGCAGCCAAAAAGAGCAACTTTGAGACATCACCGGCTTGATTGAATATTTGCGACCTGCTGCTCAAGCTTCACGATTCTTCCCTTTGTCATACTTCCAAAAGCTCGATTAGCTTCTTCGCCCAGCTTGCTCCTTGAGGTTTTCGAGATTGCTCTACATGACTTGGTGCTGGACTCAAAGTACATGCGATGGCAGTGTGCGTGCTCCTACGAAGCGAGTGTTACAGTGTACGTGTGGTGCTAAATTAATACGAGAGATTAAAGATAGGATTTTAAATTTTAGCTGGAATTAAATTTGAATTTATAGGTTAAATCAATCAAATATTCTGAGAAAAGAACTACAACTCACTTGGTCCACAATTTTTCTCATGTCAAATTGATAAGATTAACACACGCATCACGCAGGCATACATGTACACACACAATTCTTCTCATGTCAAATTAATAAAGTTATAACACACACACACACACACACACACAATCACCCTTTGGTTTGCTTCACAAGCCAGCTTGTTTTATAAGCCAGGGGTTTTATTATATGTATATATAATAACAAAATTATTTGCATTAACTCAAAATTAGTTGAGTTAGGATTTTATTTTAAAGGCTCATGAACATTCTAATTTATTATAAGTTATCCAATCACATAACTCAATCTATTTTAATAATATTAACTTAATTATTTAATTATTTGATATTATTAAAATATGATTTGTCAATTGCTCTAATAATTGATTAATATTAATCCACATATAATTTTAATTTAATCAAAGTATTCCAACATGTGGAGCTTTATATCTCTGTACGGTTTATGAGCTATGATATTAAAACCAGCCCACCTACCTGATTAACACGTCTCCCTCAAATTCTTTGGGCTCGAATAGTTGGACGCAAATAGATTGGTTAGCCAACCTAAGCCGTTATGGGGTGAAGCTGTTCTCAAAATAAGCCTCCCTCGGATTATTTGGGCTTGAACAGTTACACGTAAATGCTACATTTTCGCCATGGTGATAATTGGAATAAATCTACATGATAAGGGTTCAAGAAGCAAGGGAAGGAACAGATGATTTTTGAATTGAAGAGTAGCCTATATAGACCAAAACAGGCGCTGAGACAATAATACAAGAAGTTTGACTCTTTCATGGTGAGTCATGAATATACTGGGACTAATGCAGTTCATTGTGCATACGTCAAAGTATTCCCAGGTGATAGATTCATCATCTTTCTGCTAAGGAGTTCAATGCTTGTACTTTGGAGTGAATCTGTTAACGGGATCTTCGGATACCTGTGGGGAAGCTCAAAGTTATGCTTGTACTTCGTAGGATCAGAGCCAATTTTGGAGAGCTTTGCTGATGTTGATATGACAAATGACGTAGATTGTAAAATATCTACTTCAGGATTCTATTTTACTTTTGCATAGTGAGCTGTGTCACGGTAATCTAAACTGCAGAAGTGCGCCATGTTATGTAAGCAGAAGTGGGACGTGTTATGTAGAACTAAAGCATGATATATTACTATTACTGATCCAGAAAAAGAAATGTTATAGTTAAAAATATTTCTCTAGCAACAAGAAATGAGGCAGGAAAGATCCATTATCAGTTCAGACAGTCATCAAAGGGCCATGAATTTGAGCAAAAAGCATTATTTATCTTTCTCGCATTAAGCATACTCCTTTAAGATACCATTGATGGCATTTAACAGGAGAAGAATAATAAGTCAAGTTGATATAAAGATTCACAATAATAAAAAGGGAGAATTATGAAGAAGGATCCAAAAGTAAAAAAATTTATTCTGAAGGTTCTGTTATTATTAGATATAACTATTTTTTGTTAAAACTAAGGATAATTAACCCTAAAACAATGGTAATAGATTTTTTAAAATAAATATTTTTAACCCTGAGTCCTTAAACATCATTTTTCTTAATAAAAACTCCTCCTGATATGATGCCAAAAGTAGTTGTCATGAGAAAATGTAACCTGACCCAACCTGCATTATTATTATTAATATTACATATTTTTTCTTTAAATTTTAAATTTTGATGCATTTTTATATGCTTTCTTCTACTTACAATAATACAAATAAACTATTAATAGTTACTATTTTTTGTTACGAAAGATTTGACTAAGCTCTCATTAGAGCACAATGCTATTAGATAGCCTTATCCAACCCACCAAATTTGATTGGGTATACCAATCACTCCTTTATATTGAGAATGTTGGCTTTTTTTATTTTTCAAATTTAAATTCAAAGAATGGTCTTCATTATTGGTAAATTTTTGTGATTTTGAGTGGTTATTTTGGCTTGTTAAAAGTTTATAAAGTGCTCTGCTTTGTTGATAGAAAAATTCATAACTAAAAGGACATTTTCCCCTATTGTCACATCCCAAACCAAAAGTGTGATTGACATGGAAGATAAACAGTTTCTCTCCCGTAAGCCTATTTAAAACTAAAATTTATATAATTCAATATCAGAGAAATTGATCATCATAAGCTTATTTCTCTCCATAAGCCTATTCAGTGAGTATTTATATAATTCAAAATCAAATGATAAAACTAAACAGAGAAATGGAGAATCATACTTGTATATATTAAACACATTTAATTGTATGTGGCTTTTGTAAAAATTTCGATAGAATCTCCTTTGTAATTTAAACCTTATGATATTTTTACAAATCAATTAGCGAACATAAAAATATCAAAAGAAAATCCTGCTACCAATCCAAACCAGTATACAACAATTTTTAGGAGTGGAGGACCTTATCTGTGGTTTAATAAGCTATATACAAGTGTATCATAGAACAAAATGAATTTTAAGTGAATCATTAAAATATGTCAATGTGAACAGATACGTGGCTCACCAAAAATGAAAAGGAATGACTGATCTTAAGCTGCTGAAGAAGGATTAGGTTCAACTCTACTATCTAAAAAAGAATTGAATTTAGAAGAATTAAGTCAAATGCTCAGTAAGTAAATAAAGCTAATTATAGGGTATAAGAACACTTTCATATTAAAACTCTATTCAAAATAGCAATTCAATAATTAGAATTTTAAAAACGGTGATTAATGAATTCTTTTAGTAAAATCATTCATCAAATACAATAGGAAGCATCTAATCAGTACTAAGTGGATTAGACGTAGAACATATAGCTCTCAAAAACAAGTAACACAAACATTGAGCAATCCATTAGTGAAAATCAGAACTGATCAATGTATGGCGGCCAACCACACGAACCTAGCGACACCTCTACTAGATGGGGTACATATCACAGTACACTGTGGCTAATTAGTACTGTGGTTAGTAGCAAGGTTTCAAAATAGATAGCTCTCACAATAAAATCATCTCATAAATGCATACTTGAAGTAAATCAAAATCCGCAATTTTGCATACATTTCATCAGAACATATAACATTATATCTCATTAGCATTTCAGTTTACAAAGATATCAAGAAGGTTAAATAAAAATTCCCATAGTAAAATAAAAATGATTTGCAACATTAGTACCCATATCCTCAGAGTCCAAAATTTCTTAAATAAACCTTTAGATAATTAAATAATTAGAATGTAATTAGTAAAATAAATACATTTGATTAAGAATTACTTAATCACAAGTCTTGAAGCGAAGTTGCATGGTATATAATATATGTTGATAGCATATAGTCAGCATTATTTACTCACCTTTTAGGATGACGCAGAAGAGTTCTCTATTACATTTTTTGTTAATTTTTTAGTTGTGACTAACTCTCTTGAATACCCTATAACATCAGTTCACAAATTCTTAGTATTAGATTACCTTAAATTGCCTTACAATGACACCTATCTTATTCATTAATTAGCCAATCTGGATAAAACTTTTAGATATGGTGCTTAATTTTATCCTCTTCATAACACTAACATAATATCTATTTAAGTTGTAATTTTCTTAATTCTCAAATATTCCATTTATTACTTCTACCTGTTACCATCATGTGCTTAACTCATTTAGGAACTTTCCTTCCCTATTTCTACACCTTAATTAAATGTTAGCTAAAAAGCCTTATCTTAAGGAAATTAAAATTTCTTAAAGTTAATGAACCCTTTATAAATTCCCAACTTAGAGTTCTTGAACTTTTTCCTCATTTACCATAGAAATTTCCCAATAATTCCAAGTCTAAAACATGAACCAAAATAGGAAAAAGCAAGGCATTTACCTTATGTGATTTAGAGCCACTTATCCTAAAAGTTTAAGAATTAGCACAATAAGCTACCAATCTACCAAGATTCAAAATTGTCGTTTGATCTATTTATTATTAGTAGTATACCTATATCTATTTTTTTAAAGCCTTAAATGCTGTTACAATAGGGAATTTGTCTATGGCATGATGGACAATTCAAATGGGAAACCAAGAGAAAATAGAGCAATGGAGTCCTAAATTTTAAATGTCTTTCACACCCACCCTTATCTCCTCTCTAAACCAATAGAGGCACACACAAGACAGCCACACTCACCTCTGATCTACTTGACCAAAAGTCAGGAAAGGATGATGAGCTAAAAGAGAAGCGGCCACGAACCAAAGCAAGGAGAACTCAAAGGATATTAAAGGCACTTGACAACCAACAAATGGGCTAAAGTCTTAGACCAAAAATTGTGACAAGGAAGAGGGAATATGCAACATACATTCAAGACAAATGGAAAGGGAAGAAGATGCACCAAAATAGTGAAAAAAATGAAGTGATTCTAACATTATTTTAGCAACCAAGAACTTAAAGAAAGGACGGCTCCCTTTACTGCTCTGCAGGCTAAAACTCAAGAGGAAGGAAAAGATGGAGCCAAAATAGTCTTATGCACTTCCCTCACTTGGTCCCTACGTTAAACCAATCAAGGCACACAAACTTGAGTAGCCACGCTCCCCCTTATTCTAATTGGCCGAGAAGCAGAAAGGAGAAGATGCAACATAGGAACTCAAGTCAAAAAGGAAGAGCAACACTCACCAACCTAGATTTAGACCTAAAGGACAGACTTAGATGAAAATCTGCTACCAAAATAGCACAACCAAGCTTTGTTTACAACAAGAAAAGGGCTACAGAAAATCAAAGCAAGAAAATAGCAAGGTTATAATGAAAAATAGAGGCAATGATGCAGACATTTCTAGCTACCTTTTGCTATTTACTCTGACAAAAAAGATGGAATCAAGTAAGAAAAATGTGCTGCTAATAATGGAAGTGGGAAATGACCAAAAACCCAGTCTTTAACATGGTAAATGAAGGATAATATTAGCATGACAGAAACAAAGAAGTGGCAGAAGAATAAATAAAAAAGGCAATGATCAGGGGTTGGAAATGTGATACTCTACCTCTATGTGTGTTTGTAGCGAGTATATATATATATATATATATATTCATTTGGGTTTTACACCAATTTATTATGTTGGTTAATTTTTGCATGTGTATGGACCAAATAAATAGTATCGATATAAATAAAGACCGTTCTACAAAGAAAGTTAATCAATTAATTTTTTTTAATTATCTTTATTATTTAGAAAATAGAAAACTCAACTTAATTAACTCCTAAACTAAGAATTAACTCAAACTAAAAATTAACTTACTATTAATTGACTTTAACTAATCAAATTAAAAGCTCTAGAGTTTAAAATCCTCTATTCACTTCATAAGCCTAATTAAGGATATACTCTTACAATTTAATTTATTCAAATTAATGATAATTTTCTTATTTATGTTAAGTCCCTTTTCAAGATAAATCACACATGTTTATGTTAAGTTTAAGTCTACTATTGTGATTTAATCTTAACTTTAACCCATTAAGTATAGGAAATTAATATAAGCTTGTATGTAGAAGTTTAGCATACACATAGCTGTTAGATCACTCAAA
This sequence comes from Erythrophleum ivorense, assembly GCA_026724425.1. NCBI lineage: Eukaryota > Viridiplantae > Streptophyta > Magnoliopsida > Fabales > Fabaceae > Erythrophleum > Erythrophleum ivorense. Next base: position 15,097,933 of record JAIUCV010000016.1, read on the forward strand.
TATAATTTAACCTAAGTCTAGTGTTTTAATGATCCATTACTGTGATTGACTTTTTAGTTTTCTCACAATAAATCAATGATTAAACAGTGGCGTAAATTGAAATTAGAATAATAGATTAATGAAAAAAAATCTTACAAGAGTATTCTTAATCAAACCTATTTAATCAACACATTTATCTAAACCTTAAAATAGAGAATTTAGTTGCTCATAACTAAGAATGAAAACCTAAAAACTAAATTGAAAAAGTTCATAAAGAATTCAAAGAGTAGGAAGCAAATAACAAATTGATGATGGCAACTCTTTAGAATAATGTCTTTGGATCTCCACAAATATGGCTATATTTTAGAGTTCTTCTCTTAGTGTTGCATGCGACCAAATGAAGTATTTGGCGTCTTTTAATGATTTGCCTTAGGGTTACAACTATTTTCTTCCAAAATTGCCCCTAAAACTTCAAAAAACAAGCTAAAAATGTTGCATATAGCTAGGCCATGTTGTTGTTTTGCAAGGAGCATGAGTCATGCTGCTTATCTTTATAAAATTCAGCTTCTCCAAAAATATGAAAAACATAATGTATGATTTTTTCGTAAACGTATGAAACGTATTGGATATAAAAGGAAGTCCCCTAGATAGAATTATTTGAGGTCCAATAAAATTAAAATAATATTCTAAACCTCAAATAATAAGGATTTAAGGCCAGAGGTGCTTTGAAAATAAAGCCAGAATAACCAAATAAAAATCAGCAAAAATGTAGTAGTATTTTCGTAATTTCAAAAATATTTTAGAAAACTCAAAGAAAAGATTTTTAAATAGAAAAAATGAGTTTCCTGGAGTTCTTAGAGGCCCTAAAAACTATAAGAACCCCTAGAACAGTTAAAACTCATTCAGTTGACGTTTTATAATATCGGTTGACTTAAATTTTGACCGATTCGTTCGGGAAGATTTTAAATCCAATTTGAGTGATTCCAAAGGTATTTTATAAGTTAGAAGACCTAAATTTTATAATAGAAAATATAGTTTTAAAAAGATGCGCAATTGGACAAAACCAAGAAAATGGAGTAAATTGTAAATTTTAAAAGTTGCTTAAATCGATCCTAGGCTTATAAATCACGTTCCCTTCTGTCCCAGCTCTCTCTACTAACTTACATCTGGTCCAAACATATTCTAAGAGAGATCCAAGAGGCGCACCAAGTGGGGGAGTCAAGGGAAGAAGAGAAAGCTTGAAAAGTATAAGATTTTCATGGTTTTTCATGCTCTTTCCTTCACTAAACCTCTTCCCCTCTTTCTCATCTCATCTCCTATAGTTTTTTTAATTAATATGGACATGTTTTGGATCTGGTTCAAAGGAGGAAGATTGGAGTTTGAAGAAGAGGAGTTCACCACTTGGAAGAGCACTTGAGAAAAGTTAAAAATCAAGGCAAATTGTTGTATTCCATGCTTGCTTCTTCTTGTTCCCTTTAGCGTGAATTTCATCCCACTTAGAGCCCAGCTAAGGGAGACTAAATTCTGACCTAACCAAGGAAGAATCATAGGTTTTGGAGTGTGAGAAGTAAGCAAAGAAATTCAATTAAAATGCATTAGAAAATAAGATAGAAAAGTTAAGAATTTGTGAATATAACCTAAAATTTGTATTGATCCAAGAATTTGCTAGCCTATGTAAGTGTTTGTTTGAGTTCTTAAGACCTTTAGGGAGCCTCTTAAGTGTCTCCCTCTTCAAGAAAAAATTGAAAACTCCATGGGTGCAAATGAAGAGCATAAGTTCAGCCAAGGAGAGTTTATAGACTTAGGGAGTGTTTTAATTTCTTTCAAATTTAGTTTTGCATCATATATGATGGAAGAATATGAGAGAAAGCTTTGAAAAAAATTTAAAAGGCCTAGAAAGTGTGATGGAGGTATAGGTTTCATATTGTAGCATAATCAAGCAACATATAGTTAGACTTCTTGAAATGAATGTGTGATGGCTTCAAGGAATCTAAATGGAGTCAAGAGCCATAAGTTAAGGGAGAGAATGAAGCCAAGATCATGAATTCTTAAGGTTACTTCATTAGGTGCTTTATGAAACCATAATTGAATCATACGAGTGTCAAAGTTTTTCTAGAGTGTGTGTAGCATTAGAGATTGTTCCAAGAGTGTAATTAGATCCTATTTGATATGTTTAGGCCAAAGGAATTAAGCTCTACCTCCTTGTGAGTGTTTGGCCGAAGGAGAGGAAGGAATTCCCAAGGATAAAGTGTGCTCTTATATACAAGGTAGCTCTCTTTTCTTTCTCTCATGGATGGTTGGATGTTTTCTTATCTTTGAATGTGTGTATGTATGTTTAAACTATGAAAAATGTTTCTAGTATGTATGTATATGCAATGAGATTTTAAGAATCCTAATAGCCCTTTTTCCTTTCAAACAATGGATGCAAATTTTAAGTCTAAAAATATATGCATGGCTATCTTGAACTTCATAATAGAACATTTCCTTTATTCAAGAAGTCACATATAACATACATAGGCTTGCCAAAGCAATGGTTTAGCCTCATCTATTCTCTTTGGGGCTTTTAGACTTGTTTTACCTATTTTCTCAAGGGACTTTTGACTAAGTCTCACTCTTCTAGAGGCTTTTCTCTTTGTCTCACATATTCTTAGGGACTTTTGGCTCATCTTCACCCTAACAAAGGACTTGTGGCATCATTAAGCTCATACAAGCCAAAACATGTTCATAAAACATCTTTCAAGTACATAAACAAAGTATATGAGCCATTACACTTAAGAGTAAGAAGATTGACAAGAGAGTTTGTTATTTGTTCATTTTGTAACCAGAACATTGTCATGTATATGATGTATAAGCCTTTGAACACTTGTAAAAGTATGGATATATGATGTATGTATGAGAATTGGACCCATATGAATGATAGTGTATGTTTTTGACATAGAAATGCAAGATAATGCATGTATGTTCCTTGTGTATATCACCAAGTGGAAGAGTAAATTTGTGAGATCTGAGTTTTTAGACCTTTAAAACATGTTTAGTAGGCTATTTTCATACTTTCCTATGTGCTCAAATGGCCTTAGAAAAGATAAAAGCTAAATTAAACCATTTTAGACCCTTAAGGTGGCAAAAAAGTGTCATTTTGCAATCCTATGTTACAAACTGACCAAATGAATGAATTTTTTTATGAAAATTGGCATGCATAGAGGTCTCATATAGAGTTTTTTGAAAATTAAAAAACTAGATTATATGGAGCTCTAGAGAATTAATTATAAATTTTTAAAGTTGTTAAAAAGCTGTTAAATTGATTTAGTTACTATTCATATGATCAATTTTTTTATGTCATTTAAGGGTTAAATGTTGTCCACTGGATATGACATTTTACAGGTATAAACTAGATATAACAAGCTTTTTGGCCACTAAAATCACTTCATTTGGAGGTCTGAACAGAGAGATATGAATTTTGGAATTTTGGAGTCAGTACTATTAATGTAGTAGTACTTTTGATACTATTCCATCGATTTTTAGTGGCTAAAAGTTTCTATTTTGGTTTGGACTTATTTTTAACCTTAAGTTAATATCTGTAGCTTTTCATAATAGTATGGTTTGTTAGGTTTTGATTTTTCTAGAATTAGTTATGAATTTTTGAAATTCATATCAATAACTTGTGACAACAAATCAAGGCAACCAAACCTTTAGTACTTTTCTGATGTCAATCGTGGTCCAACTAGATTTTCATAGCTTGGAATGATTTTTAACCTATAACTAACATCCAGATATTTTCATAAAGTTATTATTTGCTTGATTTTAATTTTTATAGAATTAATTATGATTTTCTAAAATTGATAATAGAAACTTGAATTCTAGACCCGAGGCAAAAACTCCTTTTTTGTGTGTGGCTTCTTACTCGAAATTGATGAGATGATTTATAATGTTTATGATTTGTATAGATGAATTATAAGTAGAGAATGATATGGATGGGTTCATATGGCTCATATAGCATGAAACGAAAATTTTGGGCTCTACGTAACGCAAAAATATGACATTAAATTTATTATTTTTCTTGCCACAATGTAGGAAGTCACATGCCTAAGACCTTTTGAGAGTAATGTGTAACTCTATGAGTTATGGTATTACAATCTTCAATTGCATATCCTCCCAGTTACATGGCCAAAGGTAAAATTTACTTTCCAAGTTTCTTTTCTTCCAATATAACAAGTAAGCTAACAGTATAGAGATTCTTTTTCGGGTCTTTATGATTGGATGCTTTCTTAATTTTGTTCTTTTTCTTACTCAACCTAAGTGAAAAATTCAAGGTGCTATATATACTCATAAATTCAAGCTACTTTCAACTTGTCACACCCCATAACTAAAGATATGACCAGCACAGAAAATAGCCAATTTCTCTTCCATTAGCTAATGCAAACTAAAATCCTACCAAGCATTGGTGAATATTCCTAAGATTCAATACCAAATATCAAAACCAAATAGAACAATTGTGAAGCATATTTGCATTACATAAATTTAGTTTCAAGTAGCTATTGTAAAAATTTTAGCAGAGCTTCCTTTATAAATTGGACCTTCTGATATTTTTACAAATCAGCCAACTAGCACAAATACATCAAAAAGAAGTTTTATTGTCAATCCAAACCAATATAACTCAATTTTTAAGGGTGGGAGACCCTTTCTATAGTGCAATGGAGCTATATACAATTATATTATGAAACAAAATACATTACAAGTGAATCATCAAAATAGGCCCATACAAATAGATACTAGGCTCACCCAAAATGTAAGGGGATGATCAACCTTAAGCCGCTGGAAAAGGATTAGGTGCAAGCCTACTATCTAAAAAAAAATTGAAATTAAAAGCAATGAGTCAAACACTCAGTAAGTAAATAAAGCTAACTGTAAGGCATATGAACACTTCCACATTAAAACTCTATTCCCATGTAGCGATTCAATAATTGGAACTTTAAAAGCGGTGATTAATGAATTCTTCTAGTAACATCATTCATCAAACATAATGGGGAGTATCTAATTGGTACCAATTGTATTAGATGCAAAACACACTGTTCGCAGGAGTGAATAACACAGATGTTGAGCAATCGCAAAAATCAAGATAAATCCATATATGGTGGCCAACCACACAGGGCTAGCAACACCTTTACTAGTTAGAGTATATATCACAGTGCACCATAGCTAACCATTACTATGGTTAGTTACAAGGTTCAAAAATAGATAACTTTTACAAGAAATCATTTCATAAATATATACGCAGAGTAAATCAATTTTTTGATTTATGTATACTTACAATCTAAACATAGAACATTGTACATTAGTAGATATTCTCATTTGTAGAGAAATTAGGAAATAAAATTTGGGACTTTTATAGTCAACAAAGGTGATTCTTATCATCAGTATCCATGTTCTCAAGGTCCAAAAATGCTTAACAAAGATTTATATGTGTAAATAATCAGAAACATATTCAATAAAGTCAACACATTAATTAAGGAGCATTTAACCATCAACCTTGAAAGAAAACATATAATTGGCATTATTTACTCACCTTTTAAGATAACACTGAAATGTTCCCTGTTATACTCTTCATTAATTCTTTGGTTGAGCCTAACTCCTCGAATACCTTATACACCAATTTACAAAATCTCAATATTGAATAACTTCAATGGTCAATCATGAAATTTATCACCTTTACCCAAATGTAACAAGATTCTCGGATATAGTAATTAATTAGGTCCATTCCACTACACCAGTACAACCCTAATAACCTAAGATGCAATTTCAACAATTTATACGCTACCCATTTCCCTAACCACTACTAACTTGCATAACTTAATTTATGAGTTCTATGTTTCCATTTCTACCATCAAGCAAGATTTAGTCCTATTATCAATTCAATTTCACTACTTGAATGGTAATTTGCTCACTAAGTTATTTACTAAGTGACTTAATAATGGTGTCCATACAAATTCTTGAATTTTTATGTAGTTTGCCTTAGTAAATTTCAAAACTTTACATAGTCATTTCACTTAAAAACCATCAAAAGATATTTACTCAAAATACTTATGAATTCAAGTATGGTAAATTCAACAAGAAAGGCATTACTTACTAAGTTAATGATTTCTAACCTTCCTTCTAATCATAATTGCCTTATAGATCACTAAGTTAACAAAAAAAAAATAGATCACTAAGTATGCCTTATATTTAAGAAAATCAGGCTAACCATTGCATCGAACCATTAACACATATGTAATGAAAAAAAAAAGCTATTTTTTCAAGCTACAAAAACTACCATTATGAATATATATATATATATATATATATCATTAAACGGCTGATTCCACATCCCCATTTCTCACATTATAGTAGTACACACACATACACACAAAGCATAAGGCAGCACAACACCACAGGTGAAGGTATAAGGATGGAAGAAACAACACCATAAGGGAGGAATACGTACAAAATCAGAGCTTAAATTTGGACCTAAGAAATGCAATTCACTTCCTTGACTCCTGAGAGCACTTAAAAGGCAGCTCATTACTCCCTTGTTCTGCACCATTTAGCCGAGAACCATCAAAGGGAAGAGGGGCATTTGGAATTGGGTTCAGCCACTAAAAGCTAGAGCTTCGAGCCAAAATGATGTAAATTTGCACAACAAAATGGTTACCTAAACCAATAGTAGAACACAGTTGCAATGGGAGAGAAATTATGCAAAAAACTAAAGCAATGAAGAAGGAAAGTAGCAACAAAAATGGGGGAGCAAAGTTAGGCATACACAGCTATCAAATGCTCGAGCAAGCACTGGTGTAGTAGCAGAAACGCAAAGAAACCAATGAAGCTCAGGGAAGCAACCTTATTGTAAGAATAAAGGTGAGGGAAAAGAGTTGCGTAAAATTTTTCTTTTTATTGCCCAAATTCAGCATCAAGCCTCGATAAGACAACCAGAAACACACACACAAACACAAGCAAAGAAAGGGCTAGCTACCACGAAAAGAATGGAGCTAAAGGCTGATGACTTACCTCTGTTTCTCTGACAAACATGGTGGGTTCTGATAGGTAGGCATGCAGCTAAAAAAATGGGGAGTGAAATCACCAAAAGCCTACCTCTATGGCACTAAAGAAGGGTATTCTTGGTAAGGCAGAAAAAGTAATATAAAAGAAGGGAAAAAAAAAAGAAGCAAAAAGGCCATATAAGAACTCGAATGGGCGACACCAAAGATGGTGAGATCCACGATTGCCAACAAATCCGAACATCATCCAAAGAAACCAAGGAAGCTTAGGGAAGCAACCTTATTGTGAGAACAGAAAAGAGGGAAAAGAGTTGCATAAAATTTTTCTTTTTATTGCCTAAATTCAACATCAAGCCTTGGTAGGACAACCAGAAACACACACACAGACACAAGTAAAGAAAGGGCTAGCTGCCATGAAAAGAATTGAGCTAAAGGCTGATGACTTACCTCTGTTTCTCTGACAAACATGGTGGTTTCTGGTAGGTAGGCATGCAGTTGAAAAAATGGGGAGTGAAATCACCAAAAGCCCACCTCTATGGCACTAAGGAAGGGTATTCTTGGTAAGGCAGAAAAAGTAATCTAAAAGAAGGGGAAAAAAAAAGCAAAAACGCCACCTAAGAACTCGAGCGGGCGACACCGAAGATGGTGAGATCCATGGTTGCCAATAAATCCGAACATCATCTAAAGAAATCAATCAAGCTCAGGGAAGCAACCTTATTGTGAGAACAGAGGTGAGGGGAAAGGGTTGCGTAAATTTTTTTTTTATTGCCCAAATTCAGCATCAAGCCTTGGTAGGACAACCAAAAACACACACACAGACACAAGTAAAGAAAGGGCTAGCTGCCACGAAAAGAATGCAGCTAAAGGCTGATGACTTGCCTCTATTTCTCTGACAAACATGGTGGGTTCTGGTAGGTAGGCATGCAACTGAAAAAATAGGGAGTGAAATCACCAAAAACCCACCTCTATAGCACTAAAGAAGGGTACTTTTGGTAGGGTAGGAAAAGTAATCTAAAAGAAGGGGGGAAAAAAAGCAAAAAGGCCACCTAAGAACTCAAACGGGCGACATCGAAGATGGTGAGATTCATGGTTGCCAATAAATCCGAACGCCATCCTTAGATGTTTCTCTATATTTAGATTCTCATACATAATCAGCTTATTACACAACTCCAATTTCTTCCTTTTTTTTTTCAAATTGAAGTTCAATCAAATATCATGAAGCTCATGCAAAACTTAACCACATTTTTAACAATTGAAATAAGAGTAATTGGATTAAAACAACCAACTTTTAGGACTTAATAAATCATAAGAAATTAATTCTAGATAATCGTGAGAATATGCAGTCCTAAACGTTGTGAGAATAGATAAATTGCGTATTTCATTCTATATCTTAAGATTCTTTAATTATTATGTGGACAATAGTCGTTTTCATCACACCCAAACAAGAAAATCAAAGAAAATCCCAGTCATTTTCAAAACTCGATCAATGTTCTAATTTGTGTACATTTTCAATTTTTCAGGCGAAAGATTAATTCATTATATATGTTTACTCGGGATAACTTTCTAGATTCCTTTTTGCCACCATCTTCTAGTGAAAAGGGGAAAATAAGATAACTCTACCAAAAGTAGTGTGATATGAATGTGAAAAGTAGTGTCATATACATATATAATTCTTTGACACACATTTCAAATATCATTCTTTTTAACAAACCGAAAAACATGAAATATTAAAAAACAAAAATCAATTGCAAGCCTTGCGAGAAGGCCTGATAACATTAGCTCACTCGAAGGTAGCCTACTTAGAACAACTGGAAGGAAACAAATTACTTGCCATATAGGAACATCTTCTCCCACTTGATTTGGCTTGGGCACCTTTGCAAAAGAGGCTCTGAGGATATCACAGTACAGAGGAATTTGTAGAACTGCGTAAAAGCACAATGGTAAAAAACCAATACTATACCAAAAATAAACCATGTGATTATTTCCTTTACCAAGTTCAATGGAATGCGCAGCGCCAAAAGAAATCAACATTGTGATAATGCAGATAAATAAGGAAGTTAAGCCCAGGAAAAGCTTCTATGGCAAACTTCTGTGAAAATCTTTTGGTTGCATTCGAGAACTATAAATGGCCAAAAATGAAGCCAATGGAGTGATAGAGAAGCAGAATGAAACAAGTGCGGAGATAGCAAATATTTGGAACACAGTCGTGTGTTGGAAGATGGGATAGCCAGTACTTTCATCAGGGCCTCCAGGGACTGTAGAAAATGCGCTATAAGTAACACCAGCAGCGAGAGCCGCCACTATGGAGTAGGAACTAGAAGTGTCCTTGAGCCACTCATGACCTTTTTTGACTTGTTTCTTGTGCTGTTCCGGGAAGATCTCCTCCGGAGTCTTGCCATCATTGTTCCTCTGGGAATCGAAGTAAGGTGGCATATTTTCTTTCACATACTACATTAATTCAACACATAATCACATTAATCGATAATCGAGCGGCGTACACATGCAGCTTTCACTAATTATATATTCACTTAGTTTATAATTAATTATATATTATAGTGTTGCAATTAACAATATTTAAAGGAAGACTACATGTACGTATATATAGTCTTATACATCGCGAAGGTCAAGATATTTTCATATAGTATAATTCATACCTCAAACCATTTGACTTCTCATTGCATTTGCATAGCAGAGCCATATATTTGCCAAGGCATATGTTGGGGTAGCATGGCTGCCAAGTGCAATGCATTATTGCCATCCACATCCACTACTTCTCTCAGACTAAGCCAAAGTGAGTTCTTGATCAATAACTTCAATATATCGGGTTGCCTATACTTGGCTGCCACAAGCACAATGTTCCTCTTCTTTGTTGGCGTTCTTTCGTGGATATCCAGAGGAAAAGCATTAATGATATTTTGCACCAGCTCCACCAGACCATGTTTAGTTGCGATGAACAGAGCTGACTTCCTTTTTTCGTTCTTTTTGCCTGCAAAATGCTTGTAACTTGAAAGCAAACGGATCTGAGCTTCTAGGATACATTTTAACACTGGATCACGTTGCTTGTTCTTTTCATACCCACTCATGATCTTATTCATGACCTCATCAGCGTCAAATACTCCATTCTTCTTCCCATTCTTTTTGTCTCGCTGTTCGCTAATAAAATTCTTCACTGCCATCCCATTAGATAGATCTTGGAAAGGAGCAATCTCATTTTCCTTATGAGTCTCTTCTTCATAGTCATACTTATGCTGATCAGAATTTGGTTTTAAAAGTTGTTCCATGATCTGGCCACCTCGTACGTGTTTCTCTTTAATCTTCCTTAATGAACCTTATCAAATAAACATGAAGCCAAAGAAAGCCTCAAATAATAGACTTAACAAATTAATAATACTCATTTAGATAAGCAAAACACCAAGATTGAATTAAGAGAAGCATTAACCTCGGGTCCTATGGCTTTCAACTGGGGCAACATCCTTCAAAAGTTGGGTGGTCAGGTGTGTGTCAGACGCCTCGGAATCACTGAATTGTATGTCGTGGAACTTGTCATCAAACTCCAGCTTATCTACATGTATATCTTTGTCGAGAAAATAAAGATACAAGTTATAAGTTCTGCTGGAAATATGTGGCGGGGGTGTGATTCTGAAAGGTAGGATATATATATATATATATATATATATACACGCACATACACACATAGTATATAAATTAGAGATATGTAGATAGGGGATATACTCAACACTGTTGCTTCATTCTTTCTTTGTCACTCAAGTGATTCTTGCATTGTTACAAGATATCTTATTACCTTCACATTTTCCACGCTCTCTCGTACTCTTAAACTCCACCTTACCAACACAAATTTATAACTCATACGTAGCGAACATCTAACATTTTAGTTCCAAGCCCATGTTTTTTTCAAAGATTAAAAAATCGGACTGGTCATTGAACCGATCTACACATTGGTTCACGGTTTAGCGGTTCAACCGGTGATAATTTCATATATAAAAAAAACCTTATATAATAAATAATATCATATAATATTCAAGAGATATAGTACTAAAATCCAAACAAACCAAATATTTAAATCCAAACAAGTCAATATTCAATACAACATCCACAATTATAGAACAAACTGACAAAGTGATCAATGGACAATTAATCATTCTTAGTCATAACATTCATTGATATCAAATCCATCATGTACCAATGTATTAGCATCCACACTAGGATCATTATCATCATCAAGTCCAACTTCTAAATCATCAAGCGATTCCATAATTGGTTCATTTGCAATGTCTACTTCTTCATTTCCAACTATCGGGATTGTATTTTCTTCATAGATAAAATTCTCATTCTCCGTCTCCTCACTACTAAACTCAAGAGGTGCTTCTTCTTCAACAATCCAAAATTCAACTTTATCAATGGATTCATAATCAACAGGATCATAACTTCTCTTCTTATTTTGCAACCTAATATATATAAAGCATTAAAATATCAAATAGAGATTCAATAATACAAAAATGAATAAATAAAAATTATATTTTGAATATATTTACATACCTATTTCTCAATTGTAAGTTATAAGTGACAAACACATGATCACTTAATATTTGATGTTCTAGTTTATTTCTCCTTTTTGTATGAATGCACTCAAACAAACTCCAATTTCGCTCACAGCTTGAAGAAGAAGCGGTTTGGCTAAGAAGACGTATTGTCATCTTTTATAAAATTAGAGAACTAGCCCCAAACAAGTGCCACCAATTATCTACATAAAGATTAAAGTACATTATATGATTAACCATAGGTAAAGTATTAAAAATTTTAAAAAATAAAGTAACAACTATTAAAGTATAAATTGGTGGTTACCAGGCTGTGTTGTCTTTGACACATTGAAAGCATAGGATCGACTAAAAGATCCTTGGCGAGTACGATAAGTCTGCATCTCTTGAACTGCTTGGTTTATGTTAGAACAATATTTTTATATCTCAAACAAATCAAGTATTGATTGCATAATGCGGTTCTTCGTACAAAATTTTTTACTTTCATCCAAAAAGAAAGCAGGATTCAAATAGTAAGTTGCTGCATGAAGATTATGCTTTAGGTGCTTATCCCATCTAGCCTTAATAATGTTTGTGTAAGGCTTGTACAAGTTCTTTCTATTTTTAAATAGTTCCTTTATTCCATTCTTTGCCCTTCGCATGCCTTCGTAAACATAGTCCAAATAAGGTTTTTCATCCACATCAACAATTCTTAGCAATCGAATAAAGGGAGCCACAACCTTTATGATGACTAAACAATCATTAACAAATGGACAGATCCAGTATTGTGGGCATTATTTTCTCAATTTAAAAAAAATTACATTTCATATTTTTTTTCTTCATTAAAGAATACTAATTAGGCTACACATAGTTATTTAATGACATTATTAACAAATTTTCTGATGTATTGTTTGTATGTGCCAAAAAAGATTGCAGTAGCTATTTCAAACATATGTTAGAATTTCTCCTAATTTGCTGCGCATTATTTTGGAAACCAAGCTTACAATACAATGTTAATATTTTAAGACAATCAGCATCAAGATAATAAATTAGCAAGGTAATAATATACATACTTAATTGAAAGCTTTTGTGCCCTATAAGCACAAGGAACTGTCCAAAGTGAGATTCCAAGTCAAGCACTCACTAGTTTTCCAAGACTAAAATTAAATGGGCCTAACAATTAAGGTGCCAAATTGTTAGTTTACTCTCAAAATTTCTTGTTGCTTGTAATTAAAGTTTTGCCTGTATGATTTATCCATCAGTCTATTAAGACGTCAAATGCAAGATTCTAGTGGTTTTTGAAACCAGTGAGAGGAACATTTGGCTGTAGATATAGTATCTGTTGATGGTTGCTTGCCTCCATTGGTTAATTTAACTTTCTGTTTAAACTTAACAGGTAAAAGAAAAAGCACGATTCTGTAGGTTGAAATATATGGACTGTTAGTTTACAATGTCTGGGTTTTATGTGAAGGTAAACAAACTTTGAAAGTTTCATACTTGAATGTCAGATATCCACTTTGCAAACAGAGAGATCCAAACATTGATTGATATTAAAAATTCCCCAATAACCACTCTTACAATCCATTAAAAGCTCGGATTATTAAGGAGACGTAGCCAACCTTGTTATATTACATTACAATCATATGAATGGATATTGTCAATCATACATAGGAATGTTGGTCTTTGAGGCATTTCTTCGAACACATGGTGTGCAATTTCAACTTATAAAGATGTTATGCTTCTATTAATGTCTAGCAGCACCCAGCAAACAACTAGAGTCAATACCAGACCAGCAAACAATCAATTTAGAGTTTTGATTATTGTTTACCTTAATTCCATGTGCTTCTCTTCTCCTTCGAGCAAGATGATTCAAGGACTTCGAAGCTTCTTCCTCTGGTTGGTTCAGGCTTTTAGTTTCGGCTTCTTCAATCACAGGACCTTCGCTTTCGTTGATGGGTTCCCAATGGTAGAGGAGCTCTCACTTTCGTTGCTGGGTTTCCGTTCTTGGTTTCGCAAAGCAGAGGAGCTTCATATATTGACTGATTCAAGCTTTCGATCTCAGCTTCATCTTCCTGGTCATTCTTCGCTGCTCACTCTTTTCTTCAGTTTACACTCTCGATCTCAGACACAGCTTCATCCTCTCGTTCTGGGTCTCACTTCTTTCGTAGAGGAGCTTCATGTGTACTCACTGGTTCAAGACTTTAAGCTCTAGATCTCAGCCATGGCTTCATCCTCCTCCTGATCGCTCTCGCTGCTTAGTTTTTTCCTCACTTCACGACTTCTTTGCTGGGGATTTGCCGGAAAGATTTAGGGCTCAGATGGGGATGAGTTGCAGGGGAAAACCTCATGGTCCTGCTCCTGTGTGCTCCTGAATGTAATCTCGCTCTCAGACTCAGACAGGCTCAAGCTCAGGCGCAACTCAGCGACAGCGTTTTTTGTTTTCGTTTAATGAAAACCGAGAATCGTGGACAGACTGGTTTTTATCGGTTTCACTGGTTTTTGACCGGTTTTCTCACAAGTCGATTTTCTATGCTTTGAGGACCGACCAACCCACCGGTTCACCGGTTGAACCGGCCGGTTCGATCCGATTTTTTAATCCTTGGTTTTTTTCACTCTACCTAAAGTTAGGTATGAAAATTATAAAAAAAAAAAGATAATTCTTCAGATAAAAATGACTTTAATGTCCTTATTTTTAATGATTAGATAATTACTATTAGATAATATTAAATAATAATTGAGTAATGATTATAGAAAAAAATAGACATTATACAAAAAAAAATTATTTCCCTTTCCCTATCTTTAGACTTTGTTTCATTGTTTAAAAAATCAAACCGAACCGGCCGGTTCAACTGGTTGGACTGGGAACCGATCCCTGGTCCGATCCAATTAACCCAGAAAATCGGTTAAGTAAAGAACCGGTCAAAAATCGGCTGAACCGATCAAATTGGACTGGTTGAAAACTGGTTTGAGCCGGTCAGTCCAATTTTTATTTTTTTTTGAATTTTTTTTATATAATAGGATAGTTTATGTTAAAGAAATTTAGCAAATTAAAAATAGAAATTGCTAAAAAGAAGAGGAGATTGAAATATAAAAAAATTAAAAAATATATAATATAAAATAAATAAAAAAAATATATACTTGGTTGTTTTCAATGTTTTCTTTTCATTATATCTCATCTCCTGATAGTATTTCTCTTAAATATAAAAATGTTTGGCTAAAATTATTATTGTTTAATGATAAATAGAATTTTAATACAATTTAGAACTTCAAAAATTTAATATTAAATACTATTAACTTTTAATTATAGGTAATTTTTGTTTTTCAATTAAAAAAATCTCTCAAATATTTTAAAAATATTGAGTTAATAATTAAATATTTAAAATTTACTCATATTTATTTGTTATATTAAAAGTTTAATATATAAAATTTAAAAATATATATTTAATTATTACCGGTTCGATCACGATTCAAACATGGTTCGACCAATGAACCATGAACCAGTGACTTCACCGGTTCAATGACTAGTGCAATTTTAAAAACATTGCTTTGTTTCATGCAAACCACATGCTAAATTTTTCTCAAGCCAGATTCACCATCTTGTCCCTTCATAATAAACCAAATAACTATAATAATAGAAAGTGATTATAATATAGTTTTGAAAAAAAGAAGTGGCTGGAATATTGTAACAAGTTTAATTCAGCAATAAGATTCTAGTTCGCCTTGCCCTTACGAAGTTTGCAACTTGAGAGATCCAATGTTTCATTAGATCAAATTAAGTGGAGGTTTGACCATGACACAATTACTTTGTAATAACTGATCTTTACATACTATTATCTTTGAAAATTGGATTCTTTTACGGGATTTATTCACGTGGTCTCATTCACCTTTCTTTTTTTAAAATCATATGTTTATCCTTTTAATTTATTTAGTAAACTAAAACGATCCTTTTCCGTTATTCTAGTAAGGAAAAAGTGGATGATAAATTATTATTAATGACAAACTAAATTCTTTTATATTTTTATAATGAATTTAAAAAACTTCTTAAGTATCTATAAATTTATCAAAACCAGTTTCTTACTTGTTTATCAACACTGATCCATTAATTTACACTTGTCTCTAAACTACAAATGTGTCTTAATTTAGGGAAGCTAAATCCAGTAGATAGGATATGGTACCTGGCTAAAATGGGGTTGAAATTACAGAAATAAAAGTAAATAATAATTCTTTCAACGTTAACAAGATTAAATGGGCGGATGTTGCATCTGAATTCTTTATTGCTCTTAAAGATCTACAAAGCGTATTGTTCTTTAAGAGCAATATCTGAATCGTTGGTACCCCACAAACAAGAGGATTATCCTATTTTATTTTATCTTATTTTCTTGTGATTCTTATACTACGTTCGCGACAAAAACTGCGCATCAAAAAATCCATCTGCATAAACGACTGGTCAGTAAGTCACAGCTGCACACAAAGAGTCTAAGATATGCAGTGATACTTACATTTGTATAAGAGTTGCTGCCACCAGGTGAGTCGTGTACCACTTCTAAAAGCTGATGGGATAGATGCTAGGGCATGAAGAGGTGTATATCCTTCTTCATTGACTGAGTAAGCGATTTCGTCTTTGAACAGAAGAATTATGAGAAGCGACATATCTGACACAAGTGATAGGAAGTAATTATTTATTGATTTAACTGTAAGATTAAAAGTGGTACTCGTGTTATTTTTATACTAAAGTTTAAAAAATCAGATAATCATAACAATACAATTGACAATTAATAATTTTTTATATTTAAAATATATATTATACATTAATTTTGTGTATTTATGGAGAAAAAAATTAGATTAATATCAAATTCTATGAGCATGATATTTATAATAAAAACTTCTAATCTAACTGTAAGTTTTGAAATGTTTTTATTCCATCAAAAAAATCAATGTTTAAAATCAATTTTGGTTAATATCCATGTAAAAAAAAAATTTCTCCTCATGTGGTGTGAATATTATGATACAGAAAGGAATTAATTGATATTAGAGTAAGAGTTTAACTCATTCACCAATCTCTAGCCATTGATTGACCATCTAATGGCTAGAAAACATTCAATTCAATAGTAGAATTTGACTAAAAAAAATATCTCCGTTAACAGCAAAGGACATAAAAGTTGAACTTAATTTTTTTTCTCATAATTAATCTAAAATATTAAAAATAACTAATTACTGACCAAAGTATTGTCGCTGAATGGTACAATGAAGAATAGTATCTTCTCCTTTCTTTCTCCAGGGGGTGGAGGCGTCCATAAGAATTGACCTTGGTCTTCTGCTGGGGTGCACGACGACGTCCATGTTACGAATAAAATCTGAATGGAGAAAAAGGAAGGTTTGTTTGTGAGAGTTAAGGGCAGCCAAGAAGAGAGGTGTCTCTCCCTCCTCGTTATATGTACAACAAGTTTATGCGCTCAACTTCACCAGCATCTTCAACATATTCCTTCAACCATTGATCATCATCTTGTTTCAAACTTTTGCACTAATAAGCAGCTTTCGTTATGCCATGACAAATAGTGGGAGACCCACGCGAGGCTGCAAAGTGCAGAGGAGTATCCCCTCGCTTATTCTTAGCTCCCAGTATCTGCATGCCATGTATGCCTCCGATGATAGCCTCGGCCTCGTCCATTGAAGTGACGTTTTTCGACTTCCCTCCCTTGGTGATCTCCAGAGCGTGCACTGCAATTTCGGTGGTGTTGTTAATTGCATCAACCAGCTGTAGCACAATATTCTCTGGTGCATCAACAGTGATAGCCAAATGCAATGCAGTGTCTTCTGACTTGGTCAACTTGGCGCCCCGAATCTCTGGATGCGCCTTGTATATCTCTACTAAATCCTGCCATATTCGACCCGACACGGCATTATACATTTCATTCTCTGGTACTTCCCTACTGGAACCCATTATTTCCATTCTTAAATTATATATTTTCTAGTTTACTATGAGGTGCAACCAAGTTTTATGGAACTGGAGAAAGCTAGAGTTTTGAAGAGGAGAAGAGTGACAAGAGTTTTAAGGTTGTAAGTAATGATCATAGAATATTAATGCTGAAATTTCTTGGTGGCAGTGTGTGCCATTTTATACCTCATTCGTAACCCCAACTGTCGATATCAATTATGCTAATCATGCTAATTAAGTTCCCTTTTTATAATACAATCCATGCTTGTAGCTTTTTCCCTTTTCTTCCCCATCATCATCTCAGCTTTCTTTCTTTTTCCATTTAGAAGGATAGGAGATGGCATATGGCAAAAGGAAGACGTGCATTTAATTTTCGTCGTTGTGAGGACGCAAGGAAATTAAAACCGTACGGATTTCACCCAACGGGTATCACGTTGTGTCATTTTGTACAGGACTTGTGAGTCGGATCATATGTCCTTGCGCTTCATATGCTTTCATCGTAATAGCTTCAACTCGACTCCTGCAATTGCTTATTCATAGTATATATCCAAGTTATATATGTACTTCCACTGGTAATTGTTAAAGATATATTAAGCTATATTCATATTTTATTGGAAAAATTACATTTATCCACTATGATGTTTGCCTCTAATTGCAAATTTGCAACGCCCCTGCAATAAATTTAATATTTTTAACTATATATAATTACAAAAATATCCTTCTTCCACTTCATCTTCTTCCACTGATCTATTCTAGTATCCATGGCTTCCTTACCAACCACATAGACATATCTTAATTTTAACAATGTTTTTCGCTTGCAAACTGAATTTTTATTTTTTGGTGCTTAACTAATCAAAGCATGCCCCTACAGAACAAATTTAAAGAAAAAAATTCACGAGCAGTAACATACGGATATTATGGAATCACATTAACTGTAGCTGCAGGGCTTCATCGCCAAATGATCAAAAGCAGGATACCTTACGTTACCCCTATTTGATTATCCAAAGTTGCTTATGGAATTTAGAACTTTAGAAAGGAAATTCAATTCATACAACATTCTTTTTAACAACGACCAAGAGTCACCAGAGAAAAGGGATTTCTGCAACTTGCCTACACTCTTTATCAGTTTCGTTTCCAAGGATTCAGCAATTACATAATATGGTATAGAAAAACTAATAATAACTTGCATATATTAATTGGGAAATACAAAAAAGAGGGAAAAAACTATTAAATTATAGAAGGGTATTTTAATAATTTTCATAGCTAACATTTTTAATTTAGATGATAAAGAGCTTATTGTTAATAGGTGTAACATTTAAGGGGTTGATAGCAATTTTTTGAATTAGAAGAACGTTGTAATTGGAGACAAAAAAATAGGGTGAATAAGTATAATTTTTTATTTTATTTTATAACATTTTTAAGATGAATTTTTTTAAAGGTATCTTACAAAGTTACAATTAATATTGCATAAGATTTAATTTTACATTTTTAATATTATATGTCAATGATTGATTGATAAGACAATAACACTTGCTAGTGACAACTTGATGGTTACAACACAGTTTAATATCTATCAAATTCTAGTATTAGATAACCATATGTGTATTATTGAATTTTTTTTTGCCACTAATCTATTATTTATTAGAAAAGTAGTAAATATTTGTTTGCCAATATATTTCAAATTAATATATTGAGAGTGGGTTTCCACTCCTTTGTAGCCACAAACCAAAAAAAAAAAATTATTGAGGGGCAAATTTCTTCTGTCGTATCAAATATTAGATATTATTCATTGAAAGGGCAATGACATGTGTGTGTGCCTAAATCTTAAATTTATAGAATATACGTTTTTAGATAACTTATGAGAAGTATTATATCCTTTTTTTTCCCGTATCTTCGTATACCTCAAGGAAAATGAAGAAAAAGCACAAGGAGAGACATGGAAATGAGAAAAGGTCTTCAATATAAGATTTGATGGTGCGCTAATGATGACAAAATAAAGCAGAAGCTAAGTCCTACGATTCAAAGTACTCTCACGCTTATTTTGCATTTTTGTCTCTTCTTTTCTTACAACATAATACATGTTCGTGCTTTTTACTTGCGTCATTTTCCACGTTCCGTTCTTGTAAATGAGAAGAGTTCTTTAATATATTAGCTTTGTGGAGCATCACGGACAAAATAAAGCAGAAGCCAAGTACAATGATTCAAAGTACTCTCATGCTGATTTTGCTTTTCTATCTTTACTTTTTTTTTTTCTAAGTATACTTGATACATAAAATATTAAATACAAAAATAATAAAATATATAAAATAAATAAACATAACCCTTATTTCTCCATATAAAAAATAATAAAAAATAAACATTATCAAATAATAATAACAAAAATATGATATATATTACAAACAGGTTAGCTCTGCTTCTCTCTTTCTATCATTCCACCGAATGTTTATAATATAATCCATGTCATATTTTACTTGTTTCATCTTTCACGTTCCCTTCTTTTTCTACATTGAAACACATATCCAGATAAGAAGTCAGGATTGCACTTGACATGCTTACTTACAGTATGTATCTTCGTTAATTTGTTGTGTTTAGTTTCAACTTTCAAGTGCCCACTGCCATTTTGTTGGTGAAATTTTGTGAGCATATGGTTCAAATAAGTAATAAGGGAGAAACCAATGTCATCCCTCGAGAAAGGTTGATCTAGTGTCAAAATCCTAATTATCCTTATTATTTAGAAGAATTGAAAATTCAAATGAAGCAAATTAACATCCAAGAATAAACTTTTACTAGAAGTAATTGACTATTAGATTGATTATAAAATGATTTTGAAATTTGGATTTCATTATTTACCTCTTATGAATAAACAAAGATGGACTTGTGTAATTAACCTCTATTATGATTAATAATTGATTCCCTAATTTTTTTTTTCAAGATAGAATATGAGTATCTATGTTAAGCCTACATCTACTTTCATGATTAGACAACTTAACATAAATCCCTTAAGTACAATGAAATTAAGTGTAAGCCTACATGTAATGACTTGGCTTGACATGCGTGCAACTTACAATTTGCTTAAGTGTGATCAATATGTCTATAAACTGCAACATATGTTTATTGTTTTGATGATCTCCTATTGCAATTCATCCTTCGGTTCTTCTCACAATAGATTAAATGCACAAATAGAGGCTAGCCATTCACTTGAAATTAAAGCAAAACAATAGATTAATTCAAATAAAAGTTAATACACAAGAATCTCTATTTAAACATAGTTCATAAATTAACCCATCCGAACCCCAAATCTAGGGATTTAGCTACTATAATTAAAAACAGATTCCTAAAAACAAAACTAATTGAATTCATGATAAAGAAGGAGTAGATGAAAGAAAACAAATCAATTGACCTCCAAACCCCTAAAGGTGCAGTGAGTTTTTAGAGCTATTCTCCTAATTGATGTGTTAGATTTTTTGGCCTCTCAAGTCTTTTTTAAAGGCCTCTAATTAGGGTTAGGTTTCACTTCCAAAATTGCCCCTAAACCCTTCAAAATGTGATGCAAAATACACTATAGCCCATTTACACTAGGGGTCGTGTAAATTTTCTCAATAACATGGTAGGGCTATGTGATTCTCTTTCTATGATTTCTTTTCATTATGATAGTTACATGGGCCATGCAAATCTACATGAGAGGGCCGTGTTTCCCTTTGGTTAATGGCTTTGAGAAGACTTTTTCAACTACATACCCCATGCAGAAATATACAGGTAGGCCATATGATTTTTTGTTTTGATCCATCTTTGTTTGCATCATTTTACCTTATAGCCTCTCCAATTGAATCTTGATCAAAACATGCCACATAGCATAAGAAATCACATAAAATAGGATCAAGAAAGTGGAATTTCAAAGCAATTAAGTATATCAAAATCTACATATCAATCTCCTCCAAACTTGAATCTCTACTCATTCTCAAGTTAAAGAAAAAAAGATAAAAAAGATTATCTAGCCCTTTCAAGAACTTTATGATCATTTGAAAACAATTACTATAGGATTATCAAATTTTTATACAAGGATTATGCAATAACCTCAATATCCCCAATCTAAAATCAAAGTCAAATTATAAATCATGTGTGTTTGCAAAAAATGAATTTGGCAGACATAAAATATCAGTTAAGCTTATGCAATTTATACAATCCATGCCAAAGGGGTCTTATATACTTATCATTAAAATATTTCTTCTTTGACTATGACAAGCAGGCTAGTAATGTAAAGGCCCTTTCTGAGATCTCGTCACTAAGTGCTTTTTATAGTTTTTCTCTTCCTTTACCTAGGTGACAAAGTCAAGGTCCTATGCATACTCATAATTCATGTTATACTTAACTTTCTTGTTCTTGTTCTTTTTTTTTTTTAAAGGAAGCCTAAAATAATGAAGTAAAGTTTTATATACTCTAACTACTTAAAACCTGCTTCGAACTAAACAAGAGAAGGACACTTATCTAGTTTAACTCTTCATTAGCTTTGGCAAGAAACAAATAACTATACATGTCAAATTAAATACCAAATCACATATTGCATGTACGTATGATTCACTTTATAAAAATTTTTAAATTAGAAGTAGTATGATTCAGAGTAATGAAAATTTTCAAGAATTGTCCAATCCTTATGACTAACTACCAATAATCATCAAAGCAATCAAACTCAAGCAATCCTAGCTACACTTCTAATTGAATCATTTACAAAGAAAAATTTTAGTTTGACCATCCCTAAACTTAAATTATGCAATGTCCACAATGCATATATAGTAATGAAAACAAATATAAGGGGTCAAAAAACTCCCTTTACAAAGCATTAGGATCAACTAAACAAAATAAGGAAGGCCCTGGTAGCTTGACAAAGGGGATTCCTTATGTTCTCAATTTTCTAACATCATGAATGCAATCCTATCAAATCAACACCAACTCCAATTAAAAACAAGGAATGAAAAGTGAAAACAAACAAAACCTACTTGAACTAATTAAAAACAATTGAAACAAGCAATTTGGCATGGGCAACCACTTTCTCCACCATCCTTTGTGCATTTGACCTTGCAAAATCATGCATGGGTCAAGCACGATTAGGTGTGGCTATTACTTCTTGTTGAGGATTCTCCACTTGTGCTACTTGTAGTGTATCTCTCCAACTTTTCTTGCCATGAAGTATACATTCTAGTTTCAAATCAAAATCCAAGCATTTAGTACTTAAGGAGAGTCTCATTAACCTTAAAACACCTTAAAGAAAAAAACTAACAAAGTTAATTAACTAAAAATCAAAGTAAGAAAAATACAAATGGAAATTAGAAAGAAATATTATAAATTAATAAGGACAATGATTTGTATTGATATTGAATGTATCTTCTCTAACAATAATGCCAAAAACTTGTTGATGAAACTCTCCAAGTATCTAGGTCAAACAAAGTAATACAAAGTGAATATGATATCATCCCTTGAGGAATGTGGATCAAGTATCAAACTACCACTTATTTTTATTATCTAGAAAAATTGAAAATTCAAATGAAGTAAACTATCAACTAAGAATGAACTTGTACTAAAAATAATTGACTACTAGATTGATTATTAAATGATTATGGAGTATAGATTTCATTATTTACTTCCTATGAATGAACAAAGATAAACTTGTGTAATTGACCTTTATTCTGATTAATGACTAATTTCCTAAATGCATATAAACTTCTTTTTCAAGATAGAATATGTGTATCTATGTTAAGCCTACATTTACTTTCGTGATCTTATGATTTAACATAAATCCTTGAAGTACAATGGAATTTAATGCAAGCTTGCATGTAGCAGCTCGACATGCATGTAACCCACAATTTTCTTAGACTTGATCCATATGTCTATAAACTACAAGCTGAATTTATTTCTAACAATCTCCTACTACAATTCACCTTAGTTCTTCTCACAATAGATTAAATGTGCAAATAGTGGCTAGCCATTTACTTAAAATTAAAGCAAAACAATATATTAATTCCACTAAAAGTCAATACACAAAAATTGCTTTTCAAACATTGTTTGTAAATAAATGTCCAAACCCCAAATCTAAGGGTTTAGCTACTCATAACTAGAAATAAAATCTTAAAAACAAAAATAATTGAAGTCATGATAAAGAAAGAGTAGATGAAAGAAAACAAATCAATTGATGGCAACAATCTTTAGAAGAACTTCTTCAAATCTTCAATGGTATAACCGCGTTTCAAATCTCTTCCTGTAATAGATGCATGAGTTTTTCTGGCCTCTCAAGTCTCTTTTAAAGGCCTCTGATTAGGGTTAAGTTTCCATTCCAAAATTGCCCCTAAACCCTTCAAAATCTAATGCAAAACGCACTATAACCTATTTACACGCGGGGAGGAGGTATGTAAATATGTTGAATGACACGAGCGGCCCGTGATATGGCTTTGAGAAGACGTACTCAACCACGCGGCTTATAATGTAGGAATAAATGGGTAGACTCTGTGATTTTCTAGTTTGATCCATCTTTGTTTGCATCATTTTACCTCACGATCTCTGCAACTGAATCCGATCAAACGCATCATATAGCACCAGAAATCTCATAAAATAGGATCAAGAAAGTAGAATTTCAAAAAAAAAAACTAAGTATATAAAAATCTACACATCGCCATCCTCGAGAAATAATAATCTAAGAAATACGTCATCTCGAAAAGAGAAATTTCTCCCTAATCATAGCTTTCATTCATAAATATATGTATTCAGTTTTTCATAACGGTTTGAAACAATATTATTAGTGGCTGTATGCATCCCGACTAACTAATATGTATCAACTAGCAGTGACTAATTAATGAGTAATAATTATATGTCATAAGTGATCAGTTCTGGTTTTATTTATGTTTGTGCCATTTTATACCTCATTCATAACCTAACTATCAATATTAGTTAAGCAAATTATGCTAATTAAGTTCCTTATAATACAATCCATGCTTCTAGTATTTTCCCTTTTCTTCCCCATTATCATCTCTGCTTTATATCTTTTTTTCAATTGGAAGACAGGAGATGGCATGTGGCATATAATTTTACTTTGGAAAAGGAAGACGCAAATCTAATTTTGGCAAAATTACATTTTAACTTTGTAAAATTTATAGTGAAAGACTTTGTTACAACCAAATCTTTTCAAAGTTATAGCTAGGTCCTCTCAAAATTAATTTTTACAAATTTTACCTTTAATTTCGTTCATATTGATGAGGAAAGAAAGTTAAAACCGGGATTTAACCCAACTTGGGTTTCATGTTTTCATCATATAGGATTTGGATCCTCTACGTGTGTATCTTGCATATCGATTTGGGCCATCCCAATTGAATCTGTACAGGCCATATTTAATATTTTTTTAAAAAAAAATAATTAAAAGATTATTTTCATTCTACGTCTTACATCTTTTAAAATTAAAAAAATTAAAAACAAAAAAAAAATTAAATCTAAATCTAGACAACCCAAATAGATGCGCATATTTCTATGCATAGGATCCATGCGCCGCGTCAACTTAACCTCTAAATTGCTTATTCAAAGTATATATCCAAATAATATTTATATATACCTCCCAATGTAACTAGAAGAAAAAGTTCAATGGTTGAAAGGCCTTCTCTTCTTCCACTGGCGACTGTTAAAACTACAATAGGATATATTATATTTTATTTGAAAATTTGCATTTAC
Source organism: Erythrophleum ivorense (assembly GCA_026724425.1). Lineage (NCBI taxonomy): Eukaryota > Viridiplantae > Streptophyta > Magnoliopsida > Fabales > Fabaceae > Erythrophleum > Erythrophleum ivorense. The sequence continues at coordinate 15,123,117 of JAIUCV010000016.1, forward strand.
TTCCCAATCTGTTAACTTCATTGCAATAAATTTCATATCATCTAAATTTAAAAAATTTAACTTTGTACAATTACAAAAATATTATTTTTCTCTTTATCTTCAAACTAATCTATCCAAGTATCTATAACTTCTTTGTCTAACTTCTTGGTGCTTTACTAATCAAAGCATGTCCCCTTAGAACAAGTTTAAAACAAGAAAATCAGGAGCAATAACTAACATACAAATATTATGCAAAAAATGAGCAAAACCAACAAACCTGACATTACCCCCATTTGATTATCCCAAGCTACTGAAGGAATTTAGAACTTTAAAAAAGGAATTCAATTCAAACATTCTTTTTAACAGTGACCAAGAGTAATCAGAGAAAAGGGATTTTTACAACTTGCATACGCTTTATATCAGTTTCGTTTCCAGGAATTCAGCAATTACATAATATATAGTACTAAATAATTAATAATAATAAGAGCAGGGGTATGGATACTTGAATAAATTAATTGAGAAAGATTAAAAAGAGACAAAGAGGTATTATAATATATAAGGGTATTTTAATAACTAAAACTTTCAATTTCAAATGATACAGGGCTTATTGTAATAAGCTAATAGATTAAGAAGTTGAGTGCGATTTATTTTTTGAAATTAGCAGAACATTGCAATTCGAGGCAAAGATTAGAGTAGATAAGTATAATTTTTTATGGTATTTCAAAATTAATATTGCATAAAGTTTAATTTTACACTTTTAATATTTTATATAATCACACCCTAAAACTAAGACTATGACCAGCACAGAAGATAAACAATCTCTACTCTGTGAGCCTAACTATAACAAGAATCCTAACCAATATTTATTGGAGATCCCTAATATTTCAATACTTGACAACAAAACCCATCAAAATAATTATAAATCGTACTTACATTAAACATAATTAATTATATATGACTTTTATAGAAATTTCAACAGTTTCTCCCTTAAAATTTGGACCTTTTGACGTTTCTACAATCAACCTAACAACACATCACAACTCACTATATATCAATTTTTAGGGGTGGGGAAATCCTACCTGTGATTCAATGGACCTACACACATATTATGGAATAAAACTAATTACATATTGACAATCAAAATATGCCTCGTAAAATTTACGCGAAACTCACCAAAACAAAGAAGTGCTACTACTTCTAAGTCGCTAAAGAAGGGTCAAGTTCAATTCTATTATTTGAAAAGGATATTAAAAATAAACAGAATGAGTCAATGCTCAATAAGTAAATAAAACTAACTATAAGGCATAAGAGCAATTTTACATCAAAGTCTATTCAAAATAGTAATCCAATAATTGAAAATTTAAATACAGTGATTAATGACTCCATTTGATAGAATCATTCAACAATACTTTTGGAGCATCCAATCAGTACTAAATGAATCAAATGCAAAGTACACAGCCCGCAAGGATAAATAACATAAACGCTAAGCAACCCGCTCGCAAAATTCATAACAAATCCGTGTATGATAGCCAATTACGTGAGGCTAGCAACACCCTTGCTAGTTGGGATACTAATCACAATACATCGTGGCTAACTTCTACTATAATTAGCTACAAGATCCCGAAATAGATAGTTCCTAACAAGGATGCTCAAATTCAATCAGAATTCTTAATCACACTCACTTATCATCAGAACGTATAAGCAGCATAAGTCATTAAATATTCAGACTTACAGAAGCTTAAAAAAATTTTAATTAAACCCCGTACTCATAAACCAAATCTACTAAAATATTTTGGACAAACAATATCCAAATGTCCCAAAAAGATCTGACACAAGAAAAAGAAAGTGAACACCATATTTTATTTGACCTATATATAAAAGGGAAAAAATATTTTTCATAATACAAGTACTTGCTAATTAGATTTCTCAATAAAAATATATCTGAATATATTTATTACTCAAAAGCATATATCATTGACTCTTTGAAAGACACTCTTTCCTCTTTCATAATTTTATTGAACAATCAAATAGTAAATACTTAATAGAAAAATTACATTCAAAGATTCATATTTTGTAAAATTTATAATAAAATATCTTAAAAATTAAAATTACCTCCAAACATTAAAATTATTACTAGGTATTAAGGAACTTATTATTAGAATTTAGAAAAATTACAATTTAAGTAATTTAATATTAACTTTTTTATAACCTAATAATAATTTTTCTAAATCTTAGTAGCATGTGATAATGATTTTGATTATTAGAGATAATTTTAATTTTAAATCTTTTATTGTAAATTTTACAACACTTGAGTCCTTAAATATAATTTTGCTTGCTTAATATCTAAATTTAGGCAACAACGTTACAATGGTGGCCAAAAGCAAAAACAACTGAATGTTTCGAATCCATATTTGACAATATATATATATATATATGTAAAACCTACATAATGTTTTTAATTACTGTGATCCTAATTTTCATGTCTAAAAAACAAGTAATTACTTTTCCCTTGTAAGCCAATCAGTTACCGCAAACGCTTCCAGACCTGAGACAAACAATAACTACTAGATAACATCTATGAGAGCAAGACAGCTGCTTATACAGATGGACAGTCCAACAAGGGTTTGAGGTTTTCCTCTCTTTATTGCCTTTCTTCTTAACGATTGTGTCTAGAATACAATGCTTTGAAATACTCAAGCAAAAATTTTCATTGATAAGGACATCAGAAAATAGATCAGGATTTATCTCATTTCAGAAATCATAAAGAATATAAATCTTGGTGGAGATCTTAATGAGAAGCTCAAGAAAGATATTAGATCAAGAGGGATGCCGGGGAAAACCTCTAAATCAATTCCAACTGCATGAAAAGCTTAGAAAATTTCAAACAGACGTAAGCGGAAAGAGAGAATGAAGGAAGATTAATGGTAAGTACCACAGTTCTTGCATTCAAACCTGTGCAAGGGTATACAAATTAACGGGAAAAGATTAAAACAGAGGCAACTGCATAGAGGGGTAGAGTTTTGAGGGCAAGATTAATGTAGGCAACATTACTCATAAAGGAGTACGCCGCAAAATCAGAACATAGCCAAATAAAGGGGAAGCCAGGTAGATAAGGATAACTAATTAGAAATTGATATAAATTGCCAATGTAGCCCAATATCATACCTTTAACAGTGGTCGTACTCCAAAGAATTTAGAAAATGATCACGGAGAGTGTTTAAAGCGAAATTCTAATATAAAAGAAGCCCATTTGAAACTAAAGGCAGCGAGGTAACCTAGTCTAGATGACTTCATTACAACTTCAATCCAATACCATTAGTATATTTATCAGGATGATCATCGAGGGGGAGGGGGAGGGGGGTTTAACGAATTTCCTTCAGAAAGGTACAATCACATACATTTGTCCCTGAGGAAGACCATTCTGTTAGGATTGAAGTTTGGAACCATTAGGTCGGTTCTAATTGTTTAAGATCTTTCGGGAGTCCAGTTTTAATATTGGGTAATGTAATTCAGGGAATATAAATTTACAACTGGTTCTAGTTACAATGAAGTTGAGGATGATGTTAGATATATGGGTTACAAGGGGATCGGATTCAAATTATATTCTAACAGGACAGGCTATTAATCAAGATAAGAGTCAAGGAGTTTTCATTTTAAGTAGATGGAAAAATGGTTTTCTGTTATTCCAGTCATTGCTAAGTATGAGGAGCATAAGACTGGGTTAGGACTTGGGCTTTAGATGCTTTGCATAAAATGATATTAAGAGGAATGGAAAGGGTTTATATTAGGGATTTGACAGTGGGGTCTAACAATATGCTGATTTCTTATATTTAAATTTTAACAACCACTTCTCGTGACTTTTGCAAAGTAATTGATAAACATGAATACTAATTGAAATAATTATACACATCGTTTGCAGTAGATTGATTAATTGGAACAGTCAGCAAAAATAAGATATAAAGTTTGTTCGAATACTGGAGGGGGGAGAAAAAAGAAAGAAAGAGGAGAATGAGGGTATTGAAAGCAAAAGAAGATTACCAGCATCCAGGCAGTCAAATCAACCACCGTAGAGACCAAGTAAGAACTGGGAGATTAATTAAACCTTGTTATCTGCTGTAGCATTTGAGGATTAGTTGATTGAGAAACCACCTGCTCTGAACTCAATGATGGCCTTATCAGTTGGTGGGCGCTAACGGGGTTAGCTAGGCCCTGTCTACTTATATCTTTAGTATTATTCACACTTGGTTCAGAGTGTGAGGATTCCATCAATGTGCGTACCTGATTAAATTTAGGCAAGAAAGAAAAGAAAAAAAAAATTATTTGTATCCTACGACAGAAGCATTTAAATCAATAGCATGCATGGATCTCACCAACTTACCATATCTAGACGCCTCTTGTGAAGATCATTTGATAGCTGCAAAGTTGAAGCACAACAAGTCAAAATCCAGATTACTATTTAATATTTTGTAATGTTAGTGCTTCCAATGGCCAATATACTCATACCTTGAGTCAAAAACAAAGGAGGGGAGGAGTAATTTAAAGAAAAATTAACAATTGTGAAACAGGCATATTATACTATTTTATAAATTCTTAATGCAAAATAGTAATCATGAGTATATATTCCAAGGTAATTATACATCAAGTTTGTATTATAAAGGAAACACTGACATTAATCTTTATTTTCTTTCTTTGGGTTTGTGTGGGAAGAGAGAAAATAATATGTTGCTTACCGGTTTGCTCTGATACTTCTTTTCTTCACTTGAATATCCTGGAATTGTTAAATCCCAATTTTTCTCTGCACAGTAATTTGACGAACTAAGTAAATCAACGAAATTCTGATGTCAAAACTTTTTTAACAAAACATATTCTCAAGAGCCAATAGATCCCAAAAGATAAGACTATTAGAAGGCTTAGGAATGATTTTATTAGCTCTAAACACGCCCCATCACGCAAAAACCAGGTTGGGCTTAAAGTGTGAACAGAGCACAAATTCACTATGCCTTGTGCTAAAATTCAATTTTAATTAGGATAATGAGTGCGGCAAGAATTGAACTCTTGATCATTTGATCATAAAGGCTCTAATACAATGAAAAAAACTACTTTTTCCCAAAAAGGCTAAACTCTTAGGAGAAGAGTCAGAAATTGATTTATCATCTCTGACATACATAATATGCTATGACTTTGTCCAAACATTCAAATGTATCTCACTCACGATATTATAGAAATCCCTGACATATACATCATGCAATCTAACAAACTTGTTCATTGCATCATTGCAGGAGACAATGTTAAAATGGAATTCTTAAAGTTAGACTTAATAAAAGGAAACTAATGTACTGTGTAGAAGTGCGGACCAATTTGAAGACGGGGAAAAAAACAAAAAACAAAATAATGCAATTCATTTCCATTCATGATGGAAAAGCTAGTCTCAATGTCAACTTTTTAGTAGGCACTCACCTGAAAGTCATACTTCTTATCATTAAACTTTTTCTTAATTGATAAATGGTTTATTCAAGTGTCACCAGAGTGACAATGGAGTACTGACAAACAGTTCAAGTTAACTTATTATTCAGGGTAATAACACCAATATCTGCTTTCCCCTTGTAGTACACACATTTTCCCCATCCAGAGATCAAAGGGATTCTACAAAGTCAAAATTGACCATCAATTTGTTTATTACAGTTTAAAAAATGCAGTACCAAACTGTTAGTGATGGACCTCTAAATAGAAAATTCTATACAGGGAGGAAGAAGAATGGCGTTGCTGGGGGAAGTGAGCAGCAAAATCAGCATGTTGACAGATTGAGGATAGCTGGCTGTGGCAGAGGACATGTAGTAGCAGATAAGAAGGATTTCCAGTAGCTAGAAATAGGGGAAAATAAAGAGGACTGAGGGAAGCTAGGCAGGGAGGCAGGCAGATTTTGAGAATCATGGTGAAGTCCTAGGCTCATGAGAAGCTAGGATTGTTTTCTTTTCTTTCCTTGCTGGATTTTGTTAAGAAGCTGGATGTACTGCAGAGTTGATAATAGAACATGCTGGTACTGGTACTCATAAGTTAGCTAAGAATGTTATGGATGAAATAAAATTAACATAGGGTTGATAAGCCAAATAAGGGATAAATCCATGTAAAAAACCATTTTTTTTAGCACATGAAGTGAAATTTCCCAAGTTGTCTCTAGAAGTCAAGGTGGGAATGAAACAAGGGAGTAGCAAAATACTCAGAAAGAAGTAGGAAGAACAGGAAATAGACTTACATTAGACAACTAGAGTTGAAAATGAAGGCATGTAAATTTCCTCCCTTTCTCTCAGTAGCGAAGAGATGAAGGCAATAAAGAGAACAAATAAGTCTATATCTATCATTGGAAGGGTATAACTGCTCATCACTGAAAAAAAAAGGTATAAATCAATCAATCACCAATTGCATGTCCCTTGAAATCCTTTCACTTTTGAGAAGAAAAACAAAGAAAACCAAGTAATTCACTTAACCTCTTGCCCTCTCTAACTTCAATGAGAAAAGACTTAGCAGAACATGATAAGCTTAAACTTGTTAGCTTGAGTTTAAGCTTATCAGCTCCACAGAGTAGCAAGTTGCTTCATCAGTCATAATAGCAATTGGTAGACCAAATATGCAACAAACTATGAGACAAACCTAGAGATTGAACCTAGTAATAGGTAAAACCAAACAAAGACACCACAGTGCAGGCTAACAAAATGTATAGCCTCACAACATTGGAAAGAAAAATCTGAAAGAGAGAATTACTTCTAACCAATTGGCAATCTTTCTCTTGTAAATGTTTCCAGTGACACCAAAAAATTGCTTCCCTCTATGCAAGCAAATATCTCGGAAAAGAAGTTTTTTTTAAAAAGAAAAAAGGAAGAAGAAGAAGACAAGCATCCCAGAGTTGAGCCACCACAGATTTCAAGGACCACTATATTATGATATAAAAAAAATTATGGAAAAAACACAGGCAACGAAAAAACTCATCACCCCTTGACTTTTTCACCTAGAATGAAGACTTACCATTCATAAAACGTAAAATTACAAGGGCATTACTGCACAGCACATCACTTCAATTCACTAAGATCTAGATCATGTAAAAAATTATCTTTTCTAACCAATTTGAGTAATCAGTAATACTGACAGTAAAATTGGTGCAAAAAAGTAAATCAAACTAACCAGATTTATAATATGCAATAGTTGTTTTTCTTTTGGGGGTGAGGGTGAGAGGATAAAATAAGATATGGTCACAACAGACCTAGGTGTAGCAATAAGTCCTTAGACTCCAAAGTTGACGATTTTCTATGTTTTGCCAAAATGCAACCATGTGTTGTTGCCTGCAAATAAGAGCAAGATAAGTTTCAATTGGAGAACACAATAACCTCAACTAAAACACTCAAACCGTCAACCATTGATTTCAGTATCAAATAGAGAATATAAAATGGAAACTTACTATGGAAAGCTTTTAAATAATTAAAAAAAAAAATTATCCACTTATTCTATAAGGAAATTCAAGTGGGGGCTACAATGAATAAGGAAATTAAAAACTTTGCTACTTATTCAGTACAGTTCATTCACAAAGCAGAATACTGAACCAAAGTTCCTCCAGCACCCTGATAAGCACATGCTGAAGTAGTCAATTTTGACAAATTTAATCTTCAAGTCGATTGTAAATGCATTTCCATCATGAAAACTCTAGTGTAGAAAGTATTGAATAAAAGTAACAAAAATTGTAGTTGGCATGTCATCACTAGATTTAGGCCAGTTGAAGAAAGAATAACATAACATCAAAACCATTTAATCAAGGACTTAATTCAAAAAATGAGAATTGAAGAAATCTCTATATCCATAATGACAAAAAAAAAAAATAGAAGCCATGACTCACACGGTTTTTCTGAGGTTATGACACTGAATCTATGCTCCTTAACGAGGGACAGAAGTTTTAAGTGCAAATTGTTCAACATGAGGATCTGTCATCATGAATAATGCCAAACTTCATGGCACAAGAGGTTGGCTTAACGTTCAGTTTTCCATTGCTTTTATTCCCCCAGTTCCATACATAATAGATCATTAATTCAGTTTTTGGTCAGACTTTGAATGTTCTAAGTTCCGAAGCTTGGTAATTCTTTTCTTTATTTTTAAAACAGTAGTAAGCACTATGTATATAGTATGTACTACACCACCATGTATGCTGTTCAATAAATTCTACTCAAAAACAAATGATAAAAGAATAGTTCCGTAAGTTTATCATGTCAATCAAAGAATTACTCAACCTAACAGCCTAAGTTGTTAGGTGAGGGGAAAAGAATGGATTTTTAAATCATACACATCACATAATTATATCCATAACCATGACTCAAACAACAATAATTTTTTAATACCCTAAAAAGATACTAAGATGCATGTTTTCTAGTTAAGTCTAATTAAGTTATTATTTTTTAGATGAAAAAGGAATATATTGATGAGAAGAGAGAATAATACCAAAAGTTACAAAACAAAGGAAAGGAATCCTCCCTAAACAAAAGCTAATACAAAAGAAAACTAATGAGGCTCTAACTCCAAAGAGCCTTCTGATCCCTTTGAAGGTCCACAAAGGACACTCCCCTATAAAAGCCATTTGTAGAAACCCACAAAAGGGACATAAAGATAATCCTCTCACACAGAAGATGTGGTGAAATGAATTGTTGATTGAACACTCAACCATTCCGTTCTAACCAAAGACACTAGAAACCAGCAAAGACAGCACAATGCCAGAGAACTTTATGCTCCTTTATCCCCCCAAAACCCCCAAACTGGATAGCTAGAAAAGCCCCAACATCAGCTGGACAAACCGTCCAACTCTCATCAAAGAAACCAAACAGCCAATTACAAATATGCCAAGCCAATGTAAAATAAGATGGTTATTCGTCTCTAAACTTCTGAAACACATCACACAAACATCAGGTGATAAGGCATTATTAGGTCTTCAAATCTGAAGCATATCATTTGTATTAATTTTATTAAGTACCACTCTCCAAACAAAGGCCTTTACTTTAGAAGGGGCCAAAACTTTCCAGAAAAAGTTAGACAAAGGAACAGAATTAATATTTGGATTGTGATGGAGCCCAGAGGAAATGGATTTCTATTATATATCTATATGGTAGTATATTCCCTTCTTCTTGGTAGTGAAGAGAGAAAGGAAAATGGTTACACTAGCTGAATGCTGAGATTAATGACAGAACAAAAGATAACAGAAACGTAAAGAAGAACAACAGAAATAAAAGAGCTCAGCTCCCCATCCTCCTAGCTTTTGAGAGGCCAGGTTCTCTCCCCTTTCTTTCTTCGATATCCCCCCCCCCCCCAGCTACACACCTCCTCCGCTATATTCTCCGTCCTCCCTTCCACCCAATCTCTCTCTGCCACCTGTCCCTGTTTGGTCAGAATCAATTATACTTAGTAACTCCCCATTTTGTCCTCCTTCGCTCATTCCTTTTCCCTGATGGCCTCTCTCCCGTTTCTTTCTCTCCTAAACCCACCAATCCTAATTGGGCCCATTGGGCTTAATGGGTCCATCATTACCCTCCCCACCAAGAGTCACCTTGTCCTCAAGGTGGAAAGTAGGGAATTGCTCTTTAATAATATCTGTATCCTCCCAAGTACTGTCACAATCAGGCAAATGTCTCCATTTAATAAGCACTTGATGCTGCCCATGAGTTAAAATCCTAGTTTTGAGCACCCTTTCAGGTTGGACTTAAAGCTCCATCTCCTCAGATAAGGATGGTGGTATTTCCTGGGTATGGACAGTGGGATGGAGAGATTTTTTTAACTGAGAGATGTGGAACACCAGGTGAATTCTGGCTGTATCCGGGAGTTCCAATTTATAGGCTACTTTTCCATAACGTTCCATCATCCTATAGGGCCCATAGAATTTTGGAGATAATTTTTCATTCTGTTTTTTAGCAAGCGCTTTCAGTCTATAAGGTTTCAACCTCAAATAAACCATGTCTCCGACTGCAAATTCTACCTCCCTTCTTTTTGTCTGCCTGCTCCTTCATTCTCACTTGGGCTTGCTCTAAATGACCCTTCAACTCTGCTAAAATCTGGTCTCTTTCTTTAAGCTGGTCATTGACTTCTTCCACCACTGAAATATTATCTTGCCACTTCAACAAAGTAGGAGGATCCCTTCCATACAAAGCTTTAAAGGCTGTCATCCCTATCGAACGATTGTAGTTGGTGTTGAACCAATACTCAGCCCAAGGTAGCCATTTAACCCATGTTTTGGGTTTATCTCCTATAAAACAGCAAAGATAAGTCTCCAAGCTCCTATTAACCACCTCTGTTTGCCCATCCGTTTCCGGGTGATACCCAGAGCTATATTTGAGAGTAATACCAGCCAAACCAAACATTTCTTTCCAAAAATGACTAATAAAGATACGAACTCGATCAGAAACGATGGTTCTTGGAAATACGTGTAGTTTGGTTATTTCCTTGACAAAAATTTTTGCAACCTCTTTAGCTGTAAAGGGATGAGATAGTGGAATAAAGTGTCCATATTTAGTGAGTCTATCCACCACCACCATAACAGTGTCAAACCGATTTGATTTAGGGAAAGCCACCACAAAATCCATACTAATATCTTCCCACACCCTTTGAGGGATAGGTAGTGGTTGAAGTAATCCAGCTTGGCTCATAGCTTCATACTTGTTTCGTTGACAGGTTATACACCTAGCCACATAATCTTGTGCATCCTTTTTCATTCCCTCCCAGTAAACTACTGCACTCAAATGTTTGTAAGTTCTAAAATACCCAAAATGTCCTCCCATGGGTGAATCATGAAATTCTCTTATGAGCTCTTTTGTTTTCGGAGATTTTCTAGGCACCACTAGCTTGTTGTGATATAAGAGGCAGCCACTTTTAAGGCTGTATCCTTCTGCTACAACCTCCCCTCTGATCAGTTTGTGGATAGTCTCCATCATCTTGCTGTCATTCTTGACCTCTTCATCCAACTTTTCCATTCCTTCATGCTGCCACAGAGAAAAGGCCTTGAATTCTACCCCATTTTCCCTTCGCGAAAGTGCATCAGCCACCCGATTCTCTTTTCCCGATTTATATTGAATCTGAAATTGGTATCCCATCAACTTGGAAATCCATTTTTGTTGATCTGGATCCATGACCCGCTGCTCTAATAGAAACTTCAAAGCCTTCTGATCTGTTTTAACTACAAATGGATGTCCAGTTAAGTAATCACGCCATTTTCTTAGAGCCATGACCATTGCCTTGAGCTCCCTCTCATAAATTGAGCCTTGCCTTCCTTTCACAGAGAGTTGTTGACTGTAATATGTGATAGGCCTCCCTTTTTGCATAAGCACAACCCGTATTCCACTCCCTGAAGCATCCGTCTCCACTTCAAATGGTAAAGAAAAATTAGGCATCGCAAGAACAGGGACTGACACCATGGCTGTTTTTAGCTTCTCAAAGGCCTGTTGAGCATTTTCACTCCATTTAAAGGAGTCTTTTTTAAGTAACTTTGTAAGTGGGGCAGCTATCTTACCATAATTTCTAACAAATCTTCCGTAATAACCGGTTAATCCCCAGAATCCCATTAATGAACGAATATCTTGAGGCTTTGGCCACCTTATCATAGCCTCAATCTTAGAGGGATCTGCTTGCACACCTTCCGAAAATATGATGTGTCCTAAATATTCCAACTTGTGTTGCCCAAAAACGCACTTACTCAAGTTGATGACCAGCTGGTGTTTTTCTAAAAGCTCCAAAGCCACTTCCAAATGTGCAATGTGTTCCTCCATATCTTTGCTATACACTAAAATATCATCGAAGAAGACAAGGACAAACTTATGTAAGTAGTCCCTAAAGATGTCATTCATAAGTGACTAGAATGTAGAAGGAGCGTTAGTTAACCCCAACGGCATCACCAAAAATTCATAGTGGCCATTGTGGGTTCTAAAGGCTGTTTTGGCTTCATCCCCATGCCTAATCCGTATTTGATGGTACCCCGACTTAAGATCCAACTTTGAAAACAAGGTAGCTCCATCTAACTCATCAAGTAGTTTATCAATAACGGGTATGGGATATTTATCTGGAACCATTATCTTGTTTAAGGCCCGGTAATCCACACAGAATCTCCAACTCCGTCTTTCTTTTTTACTAGTAACACCGGGCTCGAATATGGGCTGGTGCTTGGCTAAATAATCCCAACTTCCAACATCTCTCGGACCAACCTCTCAATCTCGTTTTTTTGGGAATGGGCATATCTATATGGTCATATGTTTGGTGGTTGTTTGTCTCCCTTAATGGTGATAGAATGATCTCTAGATCTGTGAGGAGGTAAACCCACCATAGGTTGGCACACCTTGGGAAATTTCTCAAGCAATCCTTGAATCTTTTCATTGATTTCTTGCTGTCTCAACTCTGTTTCTGCTGTGAGTGACCCAAACTCCAGCAAAAACCCCTCTCCCTTCCCTTTAAGGGCTTTCATGATGCTTTTGAAAGAGCCCACGGTATGGGTTAAGGTGGGGTCCCCTTTTAAACAAACCCACTCCTTTTCTCTTCTGATTTTCATGTAAGATTGTCCCCAATTCACCTGTAACTCTCCCAAGGATTCTAGCCATTCTATTCCCAACACCACATCCACATCTCCCAATTTGAAAGGATAAAATGTTTGGGTAATGAGAAGTCCCTGTAGCTCAATTCTCACATCTTCACATTTGCCTTTTGTTATAATTTTCCTACCATCTCCCACTGTGATTGAATACCATTTGGTATCTTGCACCCCAATCTCCAACTTCTCAACCAATTGAGTGGATAGAAAATTATGGGTAGCCCCACTGTCAATTAGCACTAACACCTCCTCTCCTCTAAGGCTTCCTTTCAGCTTCATCGTTTTTTGGTTGGTCATCCCCACCACTGATGCCAATGATAACTCCATCGCTGCCATCACCTTCTCTGATCCTTTTTCTGCTGGTGTCTCTAAGTCTGTCACCTCAACTCCCTCTACTTCCTCTTCTTCAGTCAATATCATCATTTGCAATTGCTTGTTTTTGCACTTGTAATTGGGACTGAACTTCTCCTCACACTTAAAACATAGCCCAAGCTCCCTTCTGTGATTTATCTCTACTTCTGATAATCTCTTTTTACTATTGCTACTACTGTTGCTGCCTGTGCTAGTGGTGATGGAGATAGATACTTTATTTCCACTTGTCTTACTCTCTTCACCAAATTTTAACTCTTGCACTTTGCTCGTTACGTTGTTACTAGTATTCTTGGAGAATTCTGTTGCACTAGAAAATTTTGGAAAATTAGATTTTAGTCCACCCCATTTAGCTCCTGAATAGTCCTTTAATCTCCTGGACTTCCTTTCCTCTCTGACTTTATGTAAAACCATATTCTTCTCCTCCACCTGATATGCCTAATCCATTAGCTACTTCAGATTCTTCAGCTAGAGAAGCCTAACTTCTGCCCTTATTTCCTCAGTCAGTCCGTTTTTGAAAATTCCCATCAACACCTCATCTGACATATTTCCCAGTGGTGCTGACATCAACTCAAACTTCTCTCTGAATTCTTCCACTGAACCATCTTGCCTCAAACCCATCAATCGCTCATACCCATCTCCCAGTTGCCGACAATGGAAATGGTCCAATACCTCTCTCTTAAACTCTCTCCAACTGCAGACAGGGCCCTTGTCTCAAGCCACTGGAACCAGTTAAGAGCTTTCCCTTCCAGTCCCATAGCTGAGGCATCCAACTTCTCCTTCTCGGAAATTCCGTTCACTGTAAAGTACCTTTCCATTTTGAAAATCCATCCAATCGGATCTTCACCGAAGAAGACAGGGAGTTCCAACCGGCAGAGATTGTTCATCTCTTTTCCTCCAACAGTCTCGGCGCTCTCGGTATTGTTTACTGCTTCCTTCTCAGGCGTCGATGATTTCTGAGGCTCAACTCGAGGTTCGTCCTGCTGGTTCCTCGGATTGAAGGCAGCTCAAAACTCACCCCACTGTTCCTTTAGTTCAAAAAGCAGCTCACGCACCGTCAATAACTCCCCTCGCATTTCTCCCTGGTCCTTTCGCATTTCTTCCACATTCTTTTCCAATGAATCTACTCGACTCTCCATTCTGGTGCCCACCATGCCCCAAACAATATGCTCTGATACCAAAATGATGGAGCCTAGAGGAAATGGATTTCTATTATATATCTATATGGTAGTATATTCCCTTCTTCTTGGTAGTGAAGAGAGAAAGGAAAATGGTTACACTAGCTTAATCTTGAGATTGATGACAGAACAAAAGATAACAGAAACGTAAAGAAGAACAACAGAAATAAAAGAGCTCAGCTGCCCATCCTCCTAGCTTTCGAGAAGCCAGGTTCTCTCCCCTTTCTTTCTTCGATATCCCTCTCTAGCTACACACCTCCTCCGCTATATTCTTCGTCCTCCCTTCCACCCAATCTCTCTCTGCCACCTATCCCTGTTTGGTCAGAATCAGTTATACTTGGTAACTCCCCATTTTGTCCTCCTTCGCTCATTCCTTTCCCCTGATGGCCTCTCTCCCGTTTCTTTCTCTCATAAACCCGCCAATCCTTATTGGGCCCATTGGGCTTAATGGGTCCATCAAATTGTCAATAGAAAATTTAAGAAAAAACAAGCAAGGATAAAAACCCAAAAATCCAAATCCCGAATCCTTCTATTAGGCAGATTAGAAACACAGAATAAAACAAGTATTTCTAACAACAAAGCAAAAACATCAACAAGTATAACATTAAAAAAATTTTATAAAAAGTGAAAATCCCAGGAAAAATGGTTATTTTGTCCACTCAAAAACTCAAAAATTGGGGCATTATGCAAATAAGATAACCAATAGAGACATGGAAAAAGATCAACAAACAATGAGTCACCAATCCAATGATCCTCCCAAAAACAAAAATGGATTACATATCCAACACAAAAAGAAAGCACTAAAGAAAAGGAAGGATATACCTAAGAGATAAACTTCCAAGGGTTTGCATGAGTAGCAGTAATCCCAGGATTAGCATCCCATACATTCTGCTCAACACCACATTAGCTCCTAATCACCCTATACCACAAAGAAGACTCCAAAAGAAACCGCCAAAGCCACTTAGACATTAGGGAGATGTTTTTAGATACCAAATTACCTGGATCTAACCCTCCATCCTCCTTTGACCTACAACACACCTACCAACTAGCGAAGTAATCTCTTTCACTCTCACCACCCCCAGGCCACAAGAAATCCCTCATGATTTTTTCAATCTTGTTAGTTACTGCCACAAGAATCTTAAACAAAGATAATGCAAGGGGACACTAGACAAGGATGCCTAAATTAAGGTCATCCTTCCGCCTAGAGAAAAATAAGACCCATTCCAACTCTCTAATCTTTTGGAAATCCTCTGCAACATAGGATCCCAAAATGACTCAACATGCAGACTGCCCCCCTAAATAAGTTAAGGCCCATTTTAACACCCTACAACCAGCCTGCTCAACTAAATCACCCATTAACCTATCTTGCACATTAATCCAACCAACCCACACTTAGAAAGATTGATACAAGTCCCAAATTACAACCTCAAAAATTTGTAACAACAAAAGGACATGCAGGGAATTTTTCCTATTGTCAGGCAAGAAGAGAATGGTATCATTTGCAAATTATAGATGAGAGATTTCTAACCCCTCTGATCAAACTATCATGCCTCATACCAACCCTCTCTCAGAACCCCTAGTCAACATATGACTCAAAGCATCAACAAGGTTAAACAGAAAAGAAGAAAGCAGATCTCCTTGCCTTACACCTTGTTGCCCTTTAAACCACTCTTTAGGCTCACCATTAACTATAACAGTAAAAGCAACAGACATGAATCCAGTTTCTCCGTCAATCCTTAAACCTCTTATGACTAAGAACTTTATCTAGAAAACCCCCATCCCTCCACCCGGGTTGACCCCCCCATCATAAGCTTTCTCAAAATCCAGCTTAAAAAGTAAACCCTTTTGCTTTCTGTGTTTAATGTCCTCTACAACTTTGTTAGCTACCAACCTAGCATCTAAGATTTGCCTTCTGGCCACAAAAGCACTTTGGTTCTCAGAGATAGTATCCCCACCCAAATAACCTCCCCAACCTTAGAAAGGGCATTAGTGATGATCGTGTAAACACCAGATACCAGGCTAATAGGTCTAAAATCACACATTTTAATAGATTTATCCTTTTATTAAATCAGTCCAGGTACCAAGTTACTCATAAAGTCCTTTAGAATGAATTTCAGTATAGCTGATATTTGATATGAATAATCAAGCATGATTATTCCATACGAATATTACATCAAAATGATTAAATGAAAATCTATCATGAGGTGAGAAAAAAAATTAGACACGTTATAATGCTTACAGAATCAATGAACTCATCAGCAAGCTCTAAAAGAATATCTATAACTTCAGGGTCCAGCTTGCCCTGTGGATCCACCTGCAGATAAATAGATGATTACAATTTAATATATAAGCAATAAACAGAACTGAGAAAAGAAATGACAGAGCAAGGAAGACCTGTGCAACTAAATCCTGTATCTTTCTCTTCCCAAGGAGTTGGTTTGTCGCTTCTGTTCCTTGACTTGAACTGCCCCCTGGTGTAGTTGTGCCAGATACAGTAGCATCTGGCTGTGATCCTGTTAGACTAAGTGACTTTTGGCCCGTGGGTCCAGGCATCCTAGGAGACTGCTGCTGTTGCTGCTGAGGAACAGGTGCTTGTAGTTGAGATTGTTGTTGCGATTGCTGTTGTATTAGTTGTTGTTGTTGTTGCTGCTGCTGGGGCTGCTGTTGCTGTTGCTGCTGGTGCAGCTGATGCTGCCCCATTGGTTGTTGCTGGTGCACCAGCTGAGATAATTGCTGTGGATTCAAAGCCATAGAGTTTTGTTGCAGTTGAGTTGACGAAGCCAGCTGCTGCTGCAATAAGACTTGCTGCTGTCTCTGCTGTTGAAAACGCAATGAAGGAGAACCAGGGCCAGACATTGTTGGCATTTGCTTAAACCACTGTTGCTGTGCTAAAGAATTATGAATCATTGCTGACTGTCCATTCTGAGACAACCCAGGTAACTGAGAATTCATAAATGCAAGGGATGACGTCCTCGGTAAGCCTTGAACCTGTAGTTAACAACTCATCAACATTGCCAATGATCTTTATATATGCACTACCAAAGTAATTCTTGACATTAAATAATGAACTTCATTTGACAGTTGAACCATATTAAATTTATTGTAAATCATTTTTTCAATATACACCAAAAAATTAATAAAAATTTCTTTCCCTTTTCACTTGAAAAAGATGCATAAACGCATGCTTTCTATATCAATATTCTTATATATTACACTCTAAAATTGCAAGAAACACCCACCCACACATGCACACGCGCTTTCTATATCAATATTCTTATATATGACACTATAATTGCGAGAAACACACCAAATTCTCCCCCTCACCAATTAAAAGGGAAAATGAAAAAGAAAAGAAAAAGGCTACATGTTCAATTCAACAGCTAATTACCATTTCTTAAAATTATGGTCAGTACAAATCCAAAAGCATGAAGAGCAAGGATGGTACAAAAATTAATCAAATTGTCCAATGATGTTGATCACAGTCAGATAGTTGTACTCTGAAAGCATGAACATTAAAAGCAGAAGTGTATTAAATCTTGAAAGGTCAAATATACTGCAGAATTTTGACTGCATAGACATATATAAGCTGAATCAAGTAAGAAGAATATGACCATATGATTCAATAAAAATACAAATAAAAAAGCTGGAAGCATAACCAATTCTTATTTCACCAAAATCACATCAAAGTGCATAAAGTAAGAATATATTATACCTGTGTTGTGTTGAGTGAACTTTGCTGTGAAAGTTGCTGCCTAATTTGACCCTGGTTCATTCGCTGCTGCTGCGCATAAGCAAGGGCTCCATTGGCTCTTAGTTGCGAGCTGAGATTAAGTGAACCCATCATCCCCATCGCTTGCATTCCTTGCAGAGGTTGTCCAGCAGAATTGCCTGGATGGAATTGTGACCCTTGGACTACCCCACCCTTCTGCCTTGGCTACAACCAAGTTCAGACTTATCTCAGTATGAAATAAAATTATTTATAGAAGAAGGCATGAAATGTGAAAATATTAAATAATTAAATGCTCACCAACAAGCAAAATACAAAGCAGAATTGACGAAAATGCTATGCCAGGTAGAGTGCCTTATTATAACTTCATTTCTATATTTCCTTCCTCACATGTTGTCTATTGTCTATAACTCCATCCTCTATAATGGGATCAGTTATGAATTACAACCAAGAAATGATTCTGAGGTCATTTAACTATTCTGTCGTTTGGTTTTGGCACCCCTAAAAGAATAACCAGTCACTCATTGAACATTTTGCTTTAAGATGTCCGTGTTTGTTAAACATATTATCCAATACAAATCTTGCTTATTGAAAACTAAATATGAAAATTTTGCCTCTCAAAACAAGAAAAACAATTGAAAGATGCAAATTAGACAGCAGCAGTTTATACCATTTTAAGAATCATTCATACAGAGTGACAAATCAATAAGCATAAAGAATTCAGTATACCGAGGCCAATAAATTAAATTGTGCAGCAGCACCCGGCAACATGGGGAGATGCCCGCTCTGTCCTATTAACGCTGACCGTGGCAAATTCGAACCTCCTAATTGCTGCTGCTGCTGCTGAGGCGGCTGCTGCTGCTGCTGCTGCTGCTGCTGCTGATTCTGGAGCTGTGTTGGAGCAGAACCACCAAAACTCATCTGCCCATACAAACCCGCTTGCTGTCTCATGACACCAAACTGTTGCTGCTGCTGTTGAATTTGATTCAACCTGGACATTGAAGGTGATCTCTGAAGGCTTTGATGGATTTGATAATTTGACATGGGGTTAGCATTCGCATTTTGAGACTGCTGCATCAGAGGTTGGGATTGTTGCTGCTGCTGTTGAAGTTGTTGCTGTTGCTGCAGGGATTTCTGTTGATAATCTAAACCAGAAGCAGCAGGACTAAGCTGCTGTTGCAACTGTTGTTGTTGCTGTTGTTGTTGTTGCTGCTGCTGCTGCTGCTGCTGTTGTTGCTGGGATTGAGGGTTAGAGATTTGGGGAAGGGGAGGGAGAGGAGGGGAAGAAATCTGAGGGAGATGGTCAATTGAGGGAGATTGGGAAAGATTAGAAGGTGATTGGATTTGTGGGTTTGAAGAAGGATTTTGAGCAAGGGTGGTAGGGTCCATAGGATTTGAGGAGGATTGAAGGGGTTTGGGGGATGATGACGATGCGCCTTCTGCCATTATTGCTTTCGAGGTTTCCTCCCTCCAATTGTGATTGAGGAGGAGGAGACAGTGGTCGTGGTTGGAGGCAGGTCAACCCAATTCCTCTCCGGGCATGGCGAAATTTGGGTATAGAAACTAAGCAGCCAGACAGGGGAAAGGGAAGAGCTTGAAACGAACGAAGGTAGGAAGAGGGAAAGAGAGAGAGCTCAGAACCTGAGAGAGAAGGTTGAATCTGGATCGTACACGTCAGCAGAAAGTTTCAGAGACGTGCCTTCGTCGGACTGAGGAACGGAGTTTCGGAGATGGGATTACGGAGGGGATTGGAGACCCGAAAGAAAAATCCAAGAAAAATCATGAACTAGTCGTAGTTCGTTATTCGCTATACTCTTTATTAAGAAAACATTTTAAAATAATTAATTAATATATTATTGAGTTATAAAAATATTTATTTATTACATTTTTATTAGAAAATATGATAATAAAAATATAAAAATCACATAATTTTTTTTAAATTTTATGTAATAGTTACAAAATTAATACGTAAATTTTAAAACTGACCAAATATTCTTTCAACTTTAAAATTAAAAAATATATATTCTCTTACAAAAACACCCCTATATTAGCACTAGTATCAAGCATTATTTTAAAGAGATGTTTTATTACATTTCAAAATTTATATATTAATTATGCAATTAAACCTTAGTTGAAATATCAAGTATTATGTATATTGCATTTAATTCTTTAACAAACAAACATATTTTTGCATGGGTATACTCTGAAAATGTGGCCCCGAACCCGAGCTCATTTTTAGCCTCATTTATTTAGACTGGGCCCAGACAATTAATAAGAAAAAAGCTTAATTTAAAAAATACTATCGGCTAGATAAGATTAAAAATGTCCAAGATGTTGGCCTTTTTTGAAGAATTTTTTGCTCAACCTTTAATTTTCAAACTAATGATTAGTTTTGTTAGGTTGGGTTTATCCAAGCTAACAAATTTTTCAGTCTACAATCAAATCTAATTGAATTATCGTTATCATTGATTTTGGTCTAAATTAAAATGAGTAAATTATGTTAGTTATTTTTCTACAACAAAATGTCAATAATCTTTAAAAGGTAATAATTTTTTGAGGAAACTACATATAACCCTTTCAAATTATAATTTAATTATAATTTTGATATATAAACTTTAAAATATAATACTTAACCTTATAAATTTTCACGAAAAATGAAACATATCATTTAAAATTAACGCCTAAAAGTCAGTTTTGATTAATATATAATATTTTCACTTTTGTAATAATTTTAAAAAATATTATGTTCAAAGTTTATATATTAAAATTATAAATAATTCAAGGGGATATATATATGCTTTCCTCTATTTTTTTAAAGGCCAAAAAGGGTTTTATTATTTCACATATTTGTATATATAATATATTTTAAAATAAATTATATAAATTTTTCCTCTATTTTCAAAATATACACCTTATTCCAAGTTTAAATTTTTTTGTATAACACCCTCCATAAATAAGAAAATACGTAATAGGATATTTTAGTTTTTAAAAAATATATATTTAAGTTAATAGAGAGTATTTATATTAAAATAAATAAAATTAAACTGTGTAACTTTTTATTTTAAAAGAAGTTCATTTATATTTTAAAAATAGAAAAAAAGTTTAATATAATTTCAAAAAAAATTCATAGAAGTTTTGGATATAATTTATTTTATATTTTAAACACTTTTGTTCAAAATATTCGCATTACAAGAATGTACAAAATTTGTGTATATCTAATTAGCTTCCATCATTTTCTGTTCGACTCCTACCATATACAATGATTATGTAAGCTATCTGAAAGCTTTTTTCCTTCTTTTTTTTTTGGGTTTTTTGGGGGGGGGGTGTTAATATCAATTTTTGATAATTATGTTAGAATTCTTACAATTATTCTTACGAGTAAACTATCAATAAACCATATTTAATGAGTAGTGACTTACCTAAAAGCCAAAACGCAATAGATATTTACATTCGTATATAATGAAAATTTAATTAAACTATATGTTCTATAATTATCTCATTCACTAAAGAATTTGGCTTTGATTATAAAGTATATATTTTAATTATATTAATTTTTTTTAAGTAAAATCAAAATTGGACAGAAGGTGAATTAACCTTAACATAAGCGTGTAGAAACGTAAAGAACAAGATTCTAATTTGATTGCTCACATCGCCTAACCGTTTTAAGATGCCTTTAAAACTAGAAAATTTATTGGTGCGCTCATAGGTGTTTTAGATTTCTTGATAATCATAGAATACTGACATGTCAAATATAAGTGTTCAGGATAATGGGAACAATTGATATAAATATATCAAGATGCCAAATATCCAAAATATAAATGTGTAACCATTTGATAATATGATATTGAGATCTGGAGATGAACATCTCTTGTGAAACCTGAATTCCAACAAACAAAAAATTGAGATTCTTAATAGACACTGTTTATAAATAAGTCTAAATTCTCTCTAGCCACAAATTAATTGAATATAATATAATCAAAAAGAGATTGAAAGATATAATGTTATAAAGAAAGAAAATTCTTTCATACAAACTTTTATTTCTGTGTCATTCTCTCTCCCTGATTACATAATAAGTTAAAAAGAAAAAAAATCTGATTTTGTTTGTAAACAAATTGATAGACTAAATGAATCCTAAATAAATATAAAAACATGTAACAGGTCAATCTCACTAAAAATTGACATTCTTTGTATAATAATAATTAGTGCTGATTTAACGTCAGCCCAAGAATTATTCCAAAACCTTGGAAAAGATATAATTTAATATCCAAAAGTAATATATGAAGGAGAGTCCTCTATCTTCCACTTCTCAAATCAATGAATTTGGACTTCAAAATAGAGGGCACGCAAGGAGGGGATCATGTTTGTCACAGCAAAATTTTTGTTGGACTTCAAAATTAGCAGAGACAAAAGGTGATAAAAAAATAATACAGAACTCTTATAGAAAAGAATTCCTTACTATCCTTTTAAACATATCAAACAAAACAGAACCACCGTAGAGATATAGACTAGAAGGATGTGAGATTGCCGAGCAAGAGAACAGTAGCTGATGCTCACTGCTTTTCCTGTCTTCTGGAAAGTGGCAACCACAAATCCAGGGTCATCCCTTGCATTCCATGACATGGTTGGAACAGTGACTTCGCGAATTCGGTCCAAATGGATGCTTTCAGAAAATGCATGCCTATGTGCGCTAAAAATAATTCTGCAGGGCATAAGCAGATGCAGCATCAATCAGCGTTAAGGTTAAAAACGAAGACAGCTCAAGGAATATTTCATTTTGGTTACTTTACTCTTTTATTTCCCCAGCTATGCAACTTTTTCTTTTCTTTTTCACTATTGTTATGAAAAAAGAAAAACAAGCCATTAACTGGTAGAAGAATGACGAAACTCGATATTTGAGCACGACCCCACTGGTCTTAAACAGTATTGTATTAACATTTATGATATATACTCATTGAGAATATGAACTATACTCTGCTTCACACCGACCAATTAGTTGAACCCGATTTTAAAATCATGTGCAACAAAATCCCATTAAGCCAGATGAAATCTATGAGATGAATAGAAGAAAAATAACATCAAATATTTTCATGCAAATAGCTCCTATTCACAACATATTTCTTTAAGGAAGAATAGGGGACAAGCAAAGAACTCAAGCATCATTTGACACCTTAACCATACAACTTGACAGTTCACTTTATCCTCTGAGGTATACAACTTCAAAGCTGACCATGCCAATTCGCTTGTTTGATGGATAGAAGATCAGCAGTTTGAACATAGGACCTACATTATTTCACCTCAAGCTGGAAGGGATCATGAATAATTTTCCCCAAGAGTTTCCAACACGGTAGCTAGAGATAAAATGGTTACTAAAAGAAATTTTCCAAGATATTTATGAGAGCCATATATATTGTTAGTAATAAAAGCCAATTACTACAATTATAAGCCTGATGGTATCTATATTATAGAACTCATTCAAGTTTTACGAAGGAGTATGGCAGAGAAAATGCTGTCCTTAAAAGTTATATCAGTCCAAAATACATATCAAAAAGCTGAACAGCAGCAATTTAAGAAATCAAATAGGAGACAGAAAATGAAAGTTACACGTCTATAAAAGGAAGAGGGATCAAGCAAGTAATTGTCATATTAACTCACAAAATAAACTCTCAATCAAATTCAAAAGAGCAATGATTACCTTGGTTTCAGAGCTTGGAAAATGTATCCAGTAGCATTTGGTGAGAGTGTGTGCAATAAATTGTATGGGCCAGCCCCAACAAGCTCCCTGATATGAAAAAGTTCAATATGAATCATAAATTAGAAAGCCTAATGGCATGAATAACACACAAATGAGCACGATCAGAATCCAAACAATATATTTATTCGCCTAACATATCTCAGAAAGATCATCAACAGAACAAAAAACTAAGCACTGACTTAATTCCCTCAATTTTTAGAATGAAATTCTATATTCAATGACCCAAAATTCAAATTCATCAGAAATCTTATGTTTAGCAAAATGAAATGATGAAGCTTTAAGCCATAGTTCAACAACTTGGCCCTACAAATTCAACCATAGTATACTAAAATAAGAAGCTCTTCTTTACCATCATACAGATAAATAAGACATTTGCTGACACATCTATGTCTAGTGTGCGTGTGTGTATCAACTTTTTGTCCCTTCAATTTGCTGAAGTTTCATTTTCGCCCCTTATGTATTTTTTGTGCCATTTTTGTCATTTAAGTATTATTTATGTTCCAGAGTCTTCCCTTCTGTAAACTCCATCCACCATTCTGTTAGTATCTATGCACCTAGATCCAATGTGGACTATAAAACGTCTATCTGGCAGAACAAGTGTTCTAATACATGTCAAGTCATCATCCAACGCAGTATAAGCTGCCCAAACACTTCCCAAATGCCCAAAAATTCAAAACTGCTCCATCTGCACTCCCAATAATCCACAGCATCCCCAAGGTGAGTTGGTCGAGCAAACTGTTTGAGTCTTGGTGCTGCCATGGGTATCATGAATAGTTTGAGGGGCCTAAGGCAGTTACAAATTTACCAACTCTAAATTTTGGATTTGAACCTGGTCTAGATTTGGTGGTTTTATCACTGGGATCTAGTGTTTTTCTTCACATAGCATTGATTGCAAGTTTCCCTGAACCCACCAATCGTCACCTCAGTGATTTGGCAAAGACAGTTCAAAGATAGCCTTTCCTCTTGCTTGTGAGCCCTTAGTCAAGTGCTATTTCCATAGTGCCAAAAGAAGACAATACGCAAGAATGCCATAATGAACCCAATTGAATTAGGCTTCTTTTTTTTAAAGAAAAAATAAAGTTATAAATGTGATGTTCAAAACAATTATTAATGAAAGTTTAATTAAAATAATCATTTCTTTTTTTACATGAATATTTTTCTATTTCTTAGTAACAAATTGAATAAGTTGAACTTCTTTGTGCCTTTCTAGACTCTTTAGTCGCGTAGACGAGGCCGAGATAATTTTTCTTCGTACAGTTGTGATTCTAAGTATTTTTGGGAGTGCAGCCGGAGTGGTTTCAAATTATTGGGCATTTGGGAAGTGTTTGGGCAGCCTGTGCCATGTTGGACTATGACTTGGCATGTATGTGTTCTGCCAAATAGATGTTTTATAGTTCACATCAGATCTAGGTGTATAAACACAAGGGAAGACTTTGTAATAAAAATAATACTTTTAAAACAAAAACGGAACAAAAAATACATTAGGGATAAAATGAAATATTGAGCAAACTTAAGGGCAAAAAGTTGCTTTTTGCATATATACATACATACATACATATATATATATATATATTTTTTTTTTTTTCCTAGATAATATATTGAATAGTTTATCTGCATATCCATGTACAAAACCCTCATAAACTTCCAAGAAGATTAAAACTGCAATGAATACTAAGGTTTTCCACTGACCTGCTCTCTCGCACATTTAATTCCTCTTTTAAAGAATTTGAAGTCCTCTTAAAAGCACCAATTCCATCATGGTGCTCGTTTCTTGCCTGGCTTAATGGGAAGTGGAGTAGGAGCACAGGACCAGATCCAGATGACAAGGTGCTTTCCCTCCATCCAAACTTATCATTGTCACCATCCCTAAATTTGGTGGAACTATTTATTGCTTCTGCTGCACCTTCTGTTTCCACTTGAATTTCAAGACTTTCCCTCTCTATTACTTTTTCAACTTCAAAACGTAGATTGTTGTTGCCACAAAGTAACGCCGCTGCATTAAGTGAGACAAAACTGATGTTACCAATTTCAAATGCACCACAACCGGAAGGATCCAACCCTGGGAGTTTGCTAGAAATCCAGCCAACTTTTTTCACATCAAGATCACCACACTCTCCAATATCCCTGTCACCAAGAATTGCATGGAGCGGAAGACTGACAAAGGGACCTAACACTTGGTAAAACTGACGGAGCACTGACATCCATTTGCTTTTGGTTAATTCTGAACCTTTTGCCGAAACATCTCCCAAGACAAGAAGCAAATCAGGCTTCAAACTTTCAAAAGATTTCTGGCCAGTTGGTGCATTATTGGATTAAAAAGGTCGAATGAAGCGTGTAGGTGGATGTCAAGGTTTAAATTCAACAGCAAACTAATAAAAAATTTTAATTTTAGCATGATACTTACTAAATATATATTCCCAAAATGCATCAGCCACATGCTGGGCAGTATGAAAACATTTGTAAGAGTTGCAAAATTTTGCAACAATAAGACTTCAACTACAAGCCACTTTAATAAAGCACTACACAAGTATGAGATGTATGTTTAGATGGCATATAATCTTAAACAAGCCATTCCCATATATTTTAGACTTGCTTCCCATAACCGTATATATTGCATGCTATGACCATTAAAACTCCCGTCATAACTCTGCCGGTTTTTTCTTTTTTTCCATCTTCCCTTTATAAAAAGTAAAAACTAAAAATGAGCTTCTACTTTTTACTGTGTCAAAGCAATCTGGTGCTATACACCTAGAAGCTAAATTCGTTAGCGTTATCTGATCCACAAACTACTCATAAATGCAAGCAAACCAATTGCAATAAGAGAACATAACAAATACAATCCAGAAGAGTCAAAATGAAGAAACTACCCGAAAGAACTTGGACATATAGTAGTCTCTAAAAAAGCGGTTGACGTATCCAGAATCGGGGCCCAAGAGAAGCAGGTCGGCGACCATCATCACCTTCAAATCATCTGGGTCTTCTCCAAATTCAACAGCTCCATCATCAACGTCGATGCTGGGAGTGAATTTGCAAGTGGGTGTTGAAACGCACTCTTCGAAAACAAACAGGGAGGTGATTGCAATCAGCGAGAGCGCTCTCCAACCAACCAACATTGCCGTTGAGGTCATAATGCCGGCACAGAGAAGAGCGACATAGTGAGTGTGCTGCGCGTGACTCACGGTCACAGCTCGTTCAGCCGTGATGGAATTGGAATTGGGTCTTCCATTGTTGATTTCTTGTCTCACTTTCACCTCCGCGTCCACTCAATCCAGATACTATAAATGTAAAACGGTAGTGTCGTCTGCTTTGGATGTGTCGTTTACAAACTGGCTTTCAAATTTCAGCCCAATAGACTCAAGGCTAACCAAATCTTTATAGGCCCAACCATCCGATCATAGATACATAAGTGCAGCTTCTTCATTATTTTCGAACCCCCAAAAAAAATTAAACTACACAGATTTTTTTTAAATTTTATTAAAACTACATAAATTTTTTATTTTTAAAATCAATACAAATATTCTTTTAATTTTTCTAAAACTACATAAATATCTATCTATTTTTAAAACTAACACAAACTTCCCATTAATTTTGTTAAAATTATACAAACATCTATTTTATTTTTAAAATATACACAAATATTTTTTAAAAATAAAGAAAAGATCTGAATAATTTCAACAAATTTAAAAAAATCTGTTTAATTTACTTTTTGTTTTAGGTGAGATTTTAAAAGAAAAGGGAGGTTTATAATTTCAGCAAAAATTATAAAAAGTTTGTGTTAGTTTTGAAAATAGAAAAGAAACTTATATAATTTCAATAAAATTTATAAATTGTTTGTATAATTTAATAAAAAATTATATTTTTTCAAAGAACACATTTTTTCAACAAAATATATATTTCAATTATGTAATTCTTCAATTTTAAAAATATATGATTCAGTCTTTAAAAGTTTTTGACTAATGAGTAAACAATAAAAATTTTCAAAGAAAAATTTGTATGTTTTTTATATTTGAAACCAAAATTATTAAACCATATATTTTTGAAGGAAAAAAATATATTTTCTCATATTTTATGAATAAATTTATCAGTTGATCCCTAAAAGATGATTTGCATATCAATTTGCTCTTTCAATATATTTTATAAATTACTTAAATATCAATTTGTCATTTTTACAATAAATAAGCCTATTCGTATTTTTGTTGACTTATATTTTATATTTTATCCTATGCTTACTCATCTTGTGATCTTTTATTTATAATTATGCAGTATGAGAATAAGAAAAAGAAGGATGACAAACAAGCTAACACATGAAAAACATTAAACATAACTTGAAGAAATAACTGAGCGATTGTTTTAATGTAAAATAATAATTTACATTTTTAAATGATGTAAGAAATATTCTTTTAAAGCTTGTTAATCTACTCTTGCCTTTTTGATAAACAAGTAACACTTTATTTATGCTTTTCTTCAAAAAAGGAAAAATTTTCTATTAGACTTTATTCTGTCAAATATCAATACACTAAGTAAATATATAGGAGTGACATTTACAAGTCAAAAAAATACAATTCATTAAGAAATTAATTAATATATGCATGTGCCTTTATCAACTTAGTCTATTAAAAAAATTAATAATGTAAGGTAATGAAACAAAATACGAAGGCATTCGTGTACTCCAATAAACTATCATAGTTAATTATGACGATGGAGCAAGTAACTATATTCAATTTTTTTTTTAATTTTGTTTCTTTGACTTCATACATTCAACTAATTTTTTTCAGGGCCAAATTTCCATTAATTAATTTAATTGCATACAAATTGTTATAAAATGTATACAAAGTTGAATATATTTTATAACAGGAGTCATAGGCCCTGTACATGGGATTTGAGGTAACAAAAGAAATTTAAAATAAATAAAAAAACTATCACATCATAATCATTTTAAAAGCGGTAATTTTACAGTAAATTTATAATGAAAAGTAAACTTTCTTTTTTTATATATATTGATGATTCCAGTGTGATTTTTTTACGTAAAATAGTATTAAAATATTTATAAAAAAAAGTTAAAAATGCAAAAAGTATGGTAGGTATAATAGATGAAAGCAATAGTAATTGAAAATAATGATTCACATGCCTGTAGACGTAGTACTTAATTAACAAAAAAGAGTAAAAATTATGTTTTAAATATAATTAATGGTTTCTAGTGATATCAACTTTTTTTAAAGTCATTTGATACGCATTCCAGTTACATATCTTATATAATATTTATTATACTTTTATAATTATTTTTTTATTTATTAAATTATTATTTTAACTATTAAATTAATTTTTTAAAAATAAAGACAAAAAATATTTTTTTATCTTACTTATATTAACTTATTCATTTTTTATATTTTTTTTATCTTTATATCCTCCAATCAAACCACCCGTATTTATTATATCTTGTTGTTTGTCAAACTTTAATAACAAATTTAAAAGGATCCTTGTAGTAGTAGTTAAAGACATGTGTATTCAATTTTAAGTATTTAAACTCAAATGTTGGGATTAATATTTAAAAGAATTTATTCCGTTAAATATATTAAATTGATGTGGAAGGTGTTTCTTTTAAGATCTTAAAAAAAATAGTTTCAATTATCATATAAACTGATAAAAAAATCACTATTACCATATAAAAAGAAAAAAATAATTTCAATAAAAGATTTGTGCTTCCAATATAAATATGAATAGTATATTATTAAATGCAGTTTAATAACAAAAAATTGAATAGTTTTTTTTTAAATATTGTTTAATCCTCACCTTTTTCTTGTATAAAATTACCAGGTAATTTTGTGCTCTTTAAGTCCATAAAAAGGCACAAAAGGAACGGATTTTTTCCCTTTGGTATATAAGGAGAACCATTGCCATTAAAATGTTAAAAAATTAGATTAGTTATTAAATTAAGATAAAAAATAATTTATAATTTAATAAGTTCATTATAATTGGATTGAGATCTACTTTTTTAAAAATATATATATATAAAACTGTAAATATATATAATATTTTAAAATTATATATATATGTTGTAAAATAATATTTGAAATAAATACAAATATTCAAAAATATAAAAATTAGATAAAATATTTATATATGATAATAAACCTATATGTTTGAGTATAATTCAATAAATATTATAAATTTTTATTAAAAATATTAAAATTTTATTTAAATTAAAAAAATTGATCAATTTAGTGTCAAATTATCTAATTTTTACTATTTTTGGTTAATTTAACAAAATTTTCATTAATTTTTCATTTAACCAACTTTTAGATTTAACCAAATCAAAATTGTAATCAATTCACCAATTTTTTATTTAAGGCATTGTTTGGTTCAACCAAAGGCAGGAGCAGGGGAGGGAAGAGGTTTTAATGATATCTTATTTGATTCATTTGAAGGAGAGAAGAGGGGAAATAAAATTAAATAGATAATTATATCTTTATGATATTATAATTTTTTTTTTTATTTTTAAGATGTTTTTATTAAAAAAAGGCTTTTCCTTGTTTTCTATTATAGAAAATAACTTTTCTTGATTTCTATTAAAAAATATTTGTTATTTTCATAAAAAATTATCTTGAACTCCACTAAAAAAAATAAGATTTGCATTATATTTATAATGAAAGCAAAAGTAAGTATATTTGGGATAATTTAGTTAAATGAAACACAAATATTTCTCTCTTCTTCAAAAACCCCCACTTTTAGAGGGGAGGGAAGGGAGTATTTTGCCTCTCCTTTCCTCCAATTTTTTCATACCAAACAAAGTGAAGAGAGGGTTTTCCAAAACCCCCATACCAAACATTGGATAAGTGAAAGATTCAATTTGATTTTCTCCATCATGTTAAAAATCAATATTTTGATTAATCAATAATAAGCCCATCGAAAAATAAAAATAAGAAAAATCATATTTAATGACTCAGATTTTATAAAATTTATAATAAAAATTTTAAAAAATTGAAACTATTCCTAAAAACTAAATTTATTATCAAATTTTTTGAGAATTTATTACTAGGTTTAGAAAAGATGATATTGTATATTTGAATAATGTTACACCTCCTTCCTTCTCAACATTTAAAGCATTTGTTCACGTAATAAAACAAAAAAGGTTAAAAGAAGTCTACTTAGCGTATAAAATCCAATTCCCACAATTATCATAAATGAGTACATGACAATACTCAAACACAAAACTAACCTCTCTAATCATCATATTTTGATAAATATCCCAACAAAACTTATTATTTCTGATATGAAATATTTTACACATCTTTTAATTTTACCATTTGATTTGCTATTTGGATATACTTATGCTAACCATGAGATTTTTTGTATATTGAGCTTTTCTGTAACGGTACTTTTCTATTGTTGTAATGATCTTCTATTACTTTATTGTATATTCTCATACATGGTACGAGTACCCTATTAGTATAAGTAATTTTTGTGATATCTTTTTTAAAATTTTGTAATAATTTTTTGAAATCGAATAACAAATAATAATAAATTTTATTTTTGAAAATAATTTTAATTTTTTAAAATTTGTTATTATAAATTTTACAAAAATTTAAGTTTTTAATGTAATTTTTTAATTATAAATTTTACAAACATTTTTTCCAAGGACATCCATGACCGAGGAAGGTAACGTGGCGCTGTAATAGTGCATGTGAGAGCGGGTCAAAACTCTATTCTATATTCTATGCCAAATTGCTAATAGACACTATTGCTTTTAGGGAAGAACGGTGATCTCCTCGCCTGTCTCTTTCTGGGAAAGAGTGATGATGTCTATAAAATATAGGAACAAAATTAGCGACCAACTTTTTAATGCCCTACATCCATAAACTGAAATTTATAATTTTTTTTTATTATTAACTACATTTACAAATGCAGTTTAAAATAACTGTATAACGAGGGTCCCATAATCATAAGAATCTAAATCAATTTGACTTGATATAATTACTTTTAAAATATCTAAAGATTCAATAGTTATAATTTATCAATCTATATATAAAAAATTAATACAACAAAATAAATAAAATAATTTCAGCACAATAAATTGACTTGATTATTATCAGTAACACATGCCCAAATGAGACCATGGATAAAGATCTCCAATGACATACAAGAGGCGTTCATTCATACATAGAGACATATATACAACCAGTACAAGCTCAAGCTTCCATATTATATTTTTCTTCAAAAATCTCTACTCTCATATTCTAATAAACCAATATTACTTTAATCTCTTTATTTCTTCTTTGAATTGTTATCTCTCAAATTGAATAATGTGATAGATTGAATTTACCCCAAAAAAAAAAAATCCTTTGCCTTAGATATGGTGGATTTATAGAATAATACTAGACTTTTGATTTTATAACAGAAAGGTTATGACTGTCTTTTAGCAAAGTAGTTTACTAAAATATTTTAGCATTAATAAAGTCAAACATGTCACTGGTTTTTCAAATTTTTATCTTCCTAATTAATGAATATTTAATTTCAATAGTATTGTAATCCTCTTGTGACTCATTTATTAATATTTTAACAAACTATTCTTTCTTTCTTTTTTTCTTTTTAAATCCAAACTATTATAAGTTTTGAAGCTTATGGATAAAGCTATTTGCATTTTTGAAAGTACTCTATTGTTTTATTTTTCTTATAGAGATATTCGGATATAAAAATAGAATATTATGTACATAATTCATAAATTTCATTACATATCTTTTATTATACTTTTCACTACAAAAATAAAAGGTGTTGAACTCTCCACGAAATTAAAACTAAGAATTTATATTATTTAAGGTAATGTTAATATCTTTTTCCCCCCTCTTGTGGCATGGGAGAGAATTTGAAATGTTCAAATTAAAATTTAGATTGTCCAAATTTAGTTATTTATTTTGTATTTATTTTAATTTTTTTTGAAATAAGTTGAATTAGAATAAAAACAATATTTTAATTATAAATTAAAAAATCATATTTAATATTAAAAAATTAAGTCTTAACCATCTAAATTAATTTGAATTTTCTAAGTTTACACAATAAAGCAATAGAGAAGATCTGAATTGCAGATAAAGTGTATAAATCAAGATACTTCCTTTTGTTGGGATATCTTTCTTTGAACATCCTTTTGAGACAATTGATTTTTGTTATAAGATATTTGTTAATAGCCTTAATACTTTTTAAGGGATTACAACAAATATATTTAATCTTTTTAATTGAACCCTTTAGTAAAAAATTTATTCTACATATAGCTATTTAATGATATAAAAACAATTTCGATTAACAATAATTTCAATTGATTCCTGTATTCTTTACTTGTACCTTCAAAATCAATAATCTTCATATTGTTAGCAACAACAATATTATGATAAAAAAATTTAAAATTAAAAAACTATCATTTTATTTATTTTTATTTTTTCTGGATTCGTATTCTTTCACAGTTTCGCTGCTCCCTTCCTGAGAGGGGTTTGAATTTTCATGAATGTAGGGCTAAATGGGTCAATGGAGAAATCGACCTCCACGTAGAATGTTTTGTCAACAAAGAACTCCCACATTCTACGACTTCAAAGCTCCTCTACCTAGTAATTATTTAATAATAATATTTGAGGTTACTTTTTTCATAATAACCTGGTAAATGTTCATAATGTATTTTTGTTTATATATATGTATATATATTAAGAATATTTTATTCCAATTAAAGCTGTAAAAATTGTTAATTTCGAAGATTAGCATATATATAAATATATATTAGTCTGATTTATTTAATGAGTAAATTGCATTTTTTTTAGATATGTCTAATTTATACATTTATTTTTTTTATTTTAAAGATTCATATTCTTTTATTTTAAAATCAAAAGATGACTATATTAATTTTTCTTACAATAAAAACTGAACTACAATTAAATTAATTTTGATCAAAATATTTTTATATCTATTATTTATACTATATAAATACTACATATATGTTAAATAATATGAAATGATTAATTTTATAAATTTTAAAAAATTAAACTTATAATTTTAATCAAAATAAATAATTTTAAAAAATAATTTGTAAATAAAAAATTAATATTATTTTTAAGAACATTTCATTCATATTATTTAAAAAATGTGTATATATATATAATTTTTTATATAGTAAAAAATTATATAATTTAGACATAAAAGGGAGAATAATCTACTTGATTGTAGTTAGTATAATGGGAATGACATGATTCATGACGATACTTAGACTGGGAAATCATAGGAAGCAATTACATTTTGGAGAGAATTCTCACGCGCCAATTGCGCGCGTTATGTCTCTCCAATGAGCATTTCGATCAGCTTAGAGTGATAATTGATGCCCGCCGATACCACACTTCACTGATGTAGCGTACGGGGGTCCGAGTCGCCGCCGTTCGCGTAGTTCACCGGAGGTCCCTCTTTGGACGGCGCCGTCGCACGTCCTCCACCTCCAGTGAGTTTTTTCCGTTCGCTTTTGCTTTGGTAGTTGAGCGAGTTGCAAAGATATTTTTTACACCCTCTTTTCCGAGTATGGTTCACGATATTTATAGTTCCAAGGATATTGAAATTACAAAACTACCCCTTTTTGGCTAATAAATTTCCATGTTTATCCTGAGGATAATTTTAATAATGATAAGAAATTATTAAATGCCCAGGCAGTATTTGACCGGAAATAACTTAAACGCTGGTCGTAGAAATTCCGGTCGGTGAGATGGCATCAGAATTTCCTATATAAACCCGTCACCATACCCTCTTTTTCCCACATAATATTGCATTCAATCTGTCTCTTTCTCTCGCTCTAACTTGCACCTGTTGAGCGAACCTCTTCTCTCTCTCTCTCTCTCTTTCTATCTTCCCTTCTGTCCGCGCTGAGAGGAGGTAAATTCTCTCTCTAAGATTTTTTTTTATTCAATTATTAACTTTGTTATTTTAAATATTTTCTCAAGAATTTAGTGATGGATATCTGGTTGTATGGGAATTAGTGGCATAAATAATGGTAGAAAGAAAGATACTGAATCATGCAGGGTTGACCATTAGATTTGCGCATTATTGCTGAGGCGCTTTTGCTGTGTTAAATAAATCTTGTTTGATCTTTATAAGGGATTCTGTGCAGATAAGATCTTGGTTAAGGGTCTTGACTAATCCTGGAAGGGTTAAGAAAGGGAGTAAGCTATGTTGATTATTAAAACCCTAGATAATGGGTAGGCCACTGTGTGGAGTTTTTGGTTGGATTAGCGTTTGGAAAATTTACTGATTGTGATGCCGGATGATTTGATGTGCAAGGAGTGGAAGTTGTGCTTGTTATTGTCTAAGGTGGGATGTGTTCTGCCCTTACGCTTTAATTGATATGTCTCAATGGCCTAGGTGGGATTGTGTTCTGATTTCTGCCTTCTTGCTCTAATTGTTGAATGAAGCATTCGCCCCCCCCCCCTTCCTGGGTTGGGGTTTTGGGGGCATTGCTCATGGGCATGTCAAATCTGCTTAAGGCTTTTGTTTTTTCTTCTGCTAGAGGTGTTGTCAAACTGTTCCTATTGTTATGTTTTTATTTGTCATTTGCATACTTAGGATATGAAGCCTGAGAGGATTTTGTTATTGGAATCTTCTTTCATTTATTAAGTTTGATCATGATCAGCATTTATTCATGCCCTGGACAACATATCTTTATAACATTTCAGTGGCAGAAATTGGTAAGTTATGTATTAAGCCAGTTGAGATCAGC
This sequence comes from Erythrophleum ivorense, assembly GCA_026724425.1. Classification (NCBI taxonomy): domain Eukaryota; kingdom Viridiplantae; phylum Streptophyta; class Magnoliopsida; order Fabales; family Fabaceae; genus Erythrophleum; species Erythrophleum ivorense. The sequence continues at coordinate 15,158,451 of JAIUCV010000016.1, forward strand.
ATTGTCCCCAAACTAGTAGATGTGGTTGTATTGTGATTTGAGTTTCTTTTTAGTTGTATACTGGTTGATTTGTGGAGAAATAGTTTACCCAAACAATTTTGTGACTTGACTCATTCTTTGAATTAATATTTGTGTGTTTTATTGCTTGACACATTGGCATGGTATCTGTTAATACTCCCCCTTATGGTTAAAGCATTTATTAACTTTTTTGCTGCATTTGACTTGTAGGTCCCCACCTGCACTTGTTGTGGGCATGTCATGGACATTTTCTTTTAAAAATAAAAGAAAAGAAGTGCCTGTTCATCTAGTTTTTATTCACAATCTAGTTTCTAAACATATGCATATGAGATGGGTTCTCGAGGAAGGCCATTTTTTGATCTCAATGAACTTCCTGCAGAGGATAATGATGAGAAGGATGATTCCTTCTGCTTCCAGCCGCAAAAGGCACTCCTATCTACAAATCCCCATGCATCTGACTTGTTTGTGGCATCAGCAGGTACCCAAGGGATAGTAAATAATCATGCTTTTTCACACGCATCTTCTATCTCTGGATTTCAGCCTTTTGTTCGGTCTAAAACCACTTGTGTCCCTGAAGCAGATGCTGAACTGATGAGAGCAGGAGATCAAAATACACAAAATTGCTCATCATCTAAGTCTAGTAAAGATGAGGATATGAGAGTCATGGAGTCAAAGCTACTGGGTTTTACAAATGCTCAATTTATGGATAGAGAAGAAGGGGAATGGTCTGATGCTGAGGGCTCTGGTGATGTAAATGGATGTAATAATTTGCCCCACCAAAGCAAAGCTTCAGAAGAGCAAGCAATATCTGGAATGGTGAAGGGATATGTTGCACTGGCTGTGGACAGTAAGCCTATCAATATTAAAGTTTCTGATGGTAGTAGTCATGCTTCTCTGGGTCTTGAATCAAGTCCCAGAGAACAAAAAATTAATGGTATCCAAAATTCTGAAAGCAGCGTAAAAGGTGAAGCTTCTATGGTTGCACAGGAGGAACCTAGTTCAATTCCCAAACAAAAAGAAGTGAAAGGTATTGAAGCAAGCCATGCACTTAGATGTGCAAATAACCCTGGAAAGAGGAAGATAGACCAACGTAAAGAGGAAATGTTGGGAAAGAAACGTAATAGACAGATTGTAGTTCTTAATTTGGAAGATGCCATGCAAGCAGGTCCTATTAAAACCTCGACTCCAAGAAGGCAGACTTTCCCATCACCTGCTATAAGTCGTGTTGTAAAGGAAGTCCGTAATATTCCTGCACCAATTGATCGTGTTGGAATAGCCAAGGATCAGAAACAGGTTGACACATCTTCTAGTGAAGGTGGCACCCACACTGATGCTTTTGAACCTAAATCTGACTGTAATGGTGATAATTCTGGACTACTAGGTAGGCCTAAGAGGCTAAATAGTGAAAATGAACTTTCTACAGAGGTCAATTTGTATCCAGCTCCAAGACAGAGTTCATGGAAACAGCCAACAGATTTGAGGCAACAAAAAATTGTACCAGTTTCTAATAAGAAGTTGGGTCTGACGGGTCAGAGCTCCAATGATATGAAGCTTGGAAATAAAAAAAATTTTTCTACCAAGAAGCAAATTCCTGTGAGCACCCTGTCTCAGGACACATCAGTAGAACGCCTTATACGGGAGGTGACCAGTGAAAAGTTTTGGCATCACCCAGGTATCAAATAATTGTAATGTTTTGATTAGTGCAATTGTATGTTGTGTTAATATTCATATGCTTTTCATGATCTATTTGGATTTGAATTTTTGGTCCATTTGCACTCAAGTTGTTTCTGATTTATGTTACTGTTGCTCCCTTCCTCCAGTTATCACACTGTGAGAGTCATAACACTCAAGAGACTTGCAAAGGTGATGACAGTTGTATTTTGGAATGAAGTTTTGATTTTAAATTGATAGCTACTGCTGGTTTACATGAATTATCTATGTAACCCAGTCACCATCATATGCCTCTTTTGTGTTATGGTTCTCAAGGTGGATTGTTTCTTGATAAAGAAGAAAAGATAACAGGCAGAGGGTAATCTAGAGCTTTACTTCAATTCATTATATTAATTATCATAATGACCTCTCTGCATGTTCACTATGTTAATTGGATATTGTAATCAATACATGGAAACCAATTTTATTTCCTGATATTCGGATACTATGAAGGCTGGTTACACTCAAGCCATTGTTTTTAGATTGTCTAACGCAGCTATCAAAGGGTTGTTGACCTGTACTTTTAACAGTAAATGCAATTACAATACCTATTGGCTTCAAGTGCTCTTCATTAGATAGTATCACTCATCTATTCTCATAAGGTTTATTAATTAGATCATTTTATGAATTTTAGGATTACTAGCTACCATGGCAGAATGAGTATAAGACTATGCACTATTTAACATTTTGATAATAGGAATAAGAAGACTTGGCATTTCTTTTTCTGCACTTGCAGTTGTATTATTTTTTTTAATGTATATGTAAAGTCTCCGGCTGTGTTTTCTTACATGAGTATTATTTTGTCATAAGTCAATGTTTATGAAGATGCCTGATACTTTTACGTGCATGTAGATGATAGGTTGACTTAAACATATATATGTATGTATATATATATATATATATGATCAAAAGTGGGGTTATTTCAATTGTAGATAGGTCAAAGTTGTCTCAGATGTCTTAAACATGTACTACATACATGTGCAAAATGCTGGTTCCAGAGCTTGAAGAACATTGAAGCTGTGGAATCAATGAAAATAAAATGGATAGCTGGTTCTATATGAATGAAGAAGATGGATGCTAGGATTATATTGATAGAATTGATGACAAAATATATAGTTATAAAAAGGATAGAAGAGAGTGTAGCTATTTATGGGACTGAGTGGTGAAAAAGGAGGTTTCATATTGCTCACTCTTTATGTTTGTTGGTCAAGGCTTTTTGTTGTCCTAAATACTGTCAAATGTTAGGTGAAATGCACCTGCTTGTTGCAAAATAACTAGACCTTAACTTTTGGTTTTTTATCCCTCTAGCTACCAATTCAGTATTCTGTAGTTCATTTTTAGAGTTCATCTTTTTTGTCCTATTGTTAACTGATTCAAGATATTGTAAATCAGAGGACACTGAGCTACAGAGTGTGCCGGGCCAGTTTGAATCAGTAGAAGAGTATGTTAGAGTATTTGAGCCTTTGCTTTTTGAGGAATGCCGTGCTCAGCTATACAGTACGTGGGAAGAATTAACAGAAACTGTAACAAGGGATACTCATATAATGGTGCGTGTGAAGGCCAATGAGCCAAGAGAAAGAGGTACTCTCTTACCATCCACTTGTTTTATGTTAGAATGACATTTTAATTTTTTTGGGTCAACAATTTGACCGTTCCGTTGTTAGTCACTTCTTGATATTAACCCTTCTTCCATCTCTATGCTGAAAACTATTTTCTTCCTGAGTTTACACATTTTAACGTTCTCTTCATTTGCTGCTTGTTTTGGACTCAGCTTTATTTTAACGATTGTGTTTCTTGCTATGTTCTTGCAACATACAATAAACATAAATCCTAGAGTTTAGTCCTATATTGGTCAATTGTTCTTTTTTTTTTTTTAAAGAAAAATTGCTTGTGTTTGATTTGTTTTCACTTTATGTCTTAGGTTGGTATGATGTGAAAGTCCTTCCGGTACATGAATTCAAATGGACATTTAAGGAGGGTGATGTTGCAATTCTTTCATTCCCTAGGCCTGGATCAGGTTTGTTGTTACATATCTGGTAGAAGATCCTCTAATAAAATTCTCTAGTTCAATTATTTTGATAGTGTGATCTTGTCAAGCAGTCAGAGCCAAGCAGAATAGTGCATCTTTCCAGGATGACAGGGAGCCAGAGATTACTGGACGTGTAGTGGGTACAATTAGGCGACACATACCAATAGATACCCGTGATCCTCCTGGTGCAATTCTCCATTATTATGTTGGCGACTCTTATGATCCTAGCAGGTAAGTCTGCCATTATAGATCCCCTCTGATTTTGAGTTGTTTTTATATGTACATGCTTGGTTCTATTGTTATACTTGAATATGGTTGTTGTTAATGGCAGGCCTGATGATGATCATATCGTTAGAAAGCTTCAAGTTGGAAGCATCTGGTACCTCACTGTGCTTGGTTCTCTCGCTACAACGCAGAGGGAGTATATTGCTTTACATGCTTTTCGTCGTTTAAATTTGCAGGTATAAGCTGAACTCTATTCTGATATCTAGTAGCCAAGGTTTAGCAATTCTTAATGATATCTCATTTTGCAGATGCAAACTGCAATTCTGCAGCCCAGTCCTGAACACTTCCCAAAATATGAGCAACAGACACCAGCCATGCCAGATTGCTTCACACAGAACTTTGTGGAGTATCTGCATAGGACCTTCAATGAACCTCAGCTGGCTGCAATCCAATGGGCAGCAATGCACACAGCTGCTGGTACAAGTAGTGGGACAACAAAGAGGCAAGATCCTTGGCCTTTTACCCTTGTTCAAGGACCTCCGGGAACAGGAAAGACACATACAGTCTGGGGAATGCTGAATGTCATCCACCTGGTGCAGTATCAGCACTACTACGCCTCCTTGCTTAAGAAACTAGCCCCTGAAAGCTACAAGCAAGCTAACGAGACCAATTCAGAGAATGTGCCTATGGGATCAATTGATGAAGTTCTGCAAAACATGGACCAGAATCTCTTCCGTACTCTGCCAAAACTCTGCCCAAAACCAAGAATGTTGGTTTGTGCTCCTTCTAATGCTGCCACTGATGAGCTTCTTGCACGTATTCTTGATCGTGGATTTATTGATGGAGAAATGAAAGTTTATCGTCCTGATGTCGCTCGAGTTGGGGTTGATTCTCAGACACATGCTGCCCAAGCAGTTTCTGTTGAGCGTAGAACTGAACAACTTCTAATGAAGAGTCGTGAAGAAATTCTAGGATGGATGCACCAGTTAAAGAATCGTGAGGCGCAGTTGTCTCAGCAGATTAGCTGTCTTCAAAGAGAACTAAATGTTGCTGCGGTTACTGTTCGTTCACAGGGGTCTGTAGGTGTTGACCCTGACCTTCTCATGGCCCGAGACCAGAATCGAGATACATTGCTACAAAACCTTGCAGCTGTGGTTGAAGACAGGGACAAGGTTTTGGTTGAGATGTCTCGCCTTCTTATTTTGGAAAGTAGGTTCCGACCTGGCAGTAATTTCAATTTGGTAGAGGCCCGTGCTAATCTGGAGGCTAGTTTTGCCAATGAAGCTGAGATAGTTTTCACTACTGTCTCTAGCAGTGGCCGTAAGTTGTTCTCACGCCTTACCCATGGTTTTGATATGGTAGTTATTGACGAGGCAGCTCAAGCCAGTGAGGTGGCAGTTCTTCCTCCTCTCTCTCTTGGTGCAGCTCGATGTGTTCTTGTTGGAGATCCCCAGCAACTTCCTGCCACAGTTATCAGCAAGGCAGCTGGAACATTGATGTACAGTAGGAGTCTCTTTGAAAGGTTCCAGCAAGCAGGGTGCCCAACAATTTTGTTGTCCGTACAGTATAGAATGCATCCTCAGGTCCGGGATTTCCCTTCTAGATACTTTTACCAAGGACGCCTTACTGACAGTGAGAGTGTGGCTAATTTGCCTGACGAGGCATACTACAAGGACCCTTTACTTAGACCTTATTTATTCTATGATATTAGACATGGGCGAGAGTCTCATAGGGGTGGATCAGTTTCTTATCAAAACATAGATGAAGCTCAATTTTGTCTCCAATTGTATGAGCATCTTCAGAAAACATTGAAATCTTTGGGTGTGGGAAAAATCACTGTTGGCATAATTACTCCTTACAAGCTGCAGTTGAAATGCCTCCAGCGTGAGTTTGAGGAAGTCTTAAATTCGGAAGAAGGGAAGGATCTATACATCAATACTGTAGATGCTTTCCAAGGTCAAGAACGTGATGTCATCATAATGTCTTGTGTGCGTGCATCCAATCATGGGGTTGGCTTTGTTTCAGACATTCGTCGAATGAATGTTGCCCTTACCCGTGCAAGAAGGGCTCTCTGGGTATGGATCTCTTTAAATTTTGTTTTTAATGATAAATTTTTGTTTGCATTCACACTGAGAACAAATGTACAGTTTCTGGTTGGTATTAAAGTGTGTTATCATTGACAGGTCATGGGAAATGCCAATGCACTGGTCCAATCAGATGACTGGGCTGCATTAATTGCTGATGCGAAAGCCAGAAATTGCTTAATGGACATGGACTCTCTTCCCAAGGACTTTCTGGTGCCCAAAGGACCTGCTTATGCACCATTGTCTAGTAAGGGATCGTCAAATATGAGGAGCTTGAGATCAGGCGGACCAAGATATAGATCAATGGACATGCAAATGGAATCCAGATCGGGAACACCATCTGAAGATGAAGAGAAGACAGGCACATCAATAAGCTCCAGAAATGGGAATCATCGTCCATCGAGGTATTCAAGGGAGAATTCTCTGGATGATTTTGATCATCTGGGTGATAAATCTAGGGATGCCTGGCAGTATGGCATACAGAAGAAGCAAAGCTCAGCTGGGACTGCAGGAAAGAGAGATGTTTACCCATAGTTTATTGGCAGATTTTCCTCTTGCATCTTGGGGGTTCCTCATGGGCTTTGATTTCCCAATCATGTGATGTCCCATTGATGAAGGCTCTTGGATCATCGGCGTTGTCAATCTGCCTGGACTTTATGAGCCAGATGCACAGGCTTGGAAGAGGCAGCAGAATGCAATGTGCATAATACCTTACTTCTGACACTGGAGAAATGCTTGTGTTGGTTCTGACAATTTTAGTGCATGTTGTGTTTGCAGACTCAAGGTATTTACCAAGTACAAAATGAGACAACCTGCTTGAAGGCGGGAAATATTCAATTTTGTATGGAAATGAAAGGAGACCACATGATTCTTTTCAAGGGTTAGAGGAGGCAATGTGGTGTCAACTGATTTGTACATACTCACTCATATTGTTTTAACAAATAATGCGTTCTTTTATTTTTGAAAAACAGAAGTGTATCGCTTCCAAAAGAAAAGGACGGAGATGTTGGGATTACCGACGACTTCTATGGGTGGTGGTGTTACAGGAAGTTCAACCTCTTGACAGGTTCAATACTTTTATCCTTCGATTTTTATATTTGTCTAGAAATTATTATCTGTGAAATAAGGTAATACACATTTCTAAATAAAAAAGTGAAGTCAAGGATGGAAATACTTAACCTTTCAGGAACTTGAGCTTTGTCTTTTTCTCCCTCTTTTGGGATGTGATCTTTCTACCTACGCAGTTTGTATCAAGAAATGAGACTACGACTGGTTAGTTTTTCCTCTAATTTTCATGTCAAAATTCGAATCAGAGGAACATGTAGATGCCACTTTAATATTGGAATGTACTAAACGACTAGAAAAGTCTTACATGTTTTTGTTTGTTTCTAATTAATTGATTTGCATGTGACATTCTTGAATGTAATCAGAATTGAAGTGTGGGCAGCTGTTAGTTGACTTGAGTGGGTTTCGGTTTTAAGAAAGTTTGAGGGGTGCATGGGTACCAGTTTTTCCCTGTGAAGAGAAACAGTGAATAAGAACGAACACATATAATAAAATAAATAATGATAAATGATATTTACTTGCTTGATGTACCTTCCCTGCTTATACTACCTTGGAAATATTCATAAATTACCATTGAAATTCTAAGGTATACAGCGTGATAGATGAGTGCAATAAAAAGACAAGAACATGTGTGGGGATCAACTTTAGCAGGTGGCTTTAAATTTTTTATCGTTATTATGAGATATCACATAGCTGAGCACGTGCATCTTCTGGCAGATCGAGGTCAAAACCATAAGATTCGGTGGGCAGGTTTGAAGTTTGAAGTTCGAGCTTGAAAAAATAGGATTTTGGGGGGAGGTTGTCAAATATAATAATGGCTCAGTTCTCTTCTATCCAATCAGGTGGGCTAATCTTCCTGAAACATAGGTACACTGCCGACAAGGAAATAGTATTGAATATAGTAGTCACATAGCACGAGAAAAACCTAAATTAAAAATAAATTTTAGACAACAAATTTATGGTTATATATACATTATTTTAGTAAATAAATAAAACCATTTTCCTCATGAGCTACTATTTTATTTTAATATGCATATGCTTGCAAATTCTGCATATTTTCATATAAATAAATAAATACATTCTTGAAAGATTGTCCTTTTGTTAATTTAGTATTCTAAAGATAATACTTTTTAATTTAGTCATAGAAAGATTATTCTTTTTTCAATTTGATCCTCAATTTAATTTTTCAAATATTTTTTTTAGAATCAAAATGGTCTCTCTAAACAATATTTAAGGGCTCTTTAATACCAAAATAGGCTCATTTTAGGGATTGAAGTCGTCTGGACAAGTTCATTTCATTAGTTAAGACTTAGAGAGTCATGTGTGCTCTTGTTTCTGCCTATCAAAGAGACCATTTAATTTGGATAAAATATTTTTAAAAAATTAAATTGAGAAATTTTAAGATAATAATGATTTTTCTAAAATTAAATTAAAAAATTTTATCTTTAAAATAACAAATTGAGAGGACAGTTATCTTTTAAAAATTAAATTATTAATTTACTCTACAATTTCAATGTTGTATCTTCAATTAAGCAGCCATTTATTAACTTTCTGTTGAAAGAGAAAGAGAGAGAAAAAAAACTCTAAAAATCCTAAGGTAATGCAAGTAGTAAATACCGCAAAGCAAAGGAGGAATAATATAGCGGAGACTTTGGCTTATGACAAATCCATGTCAGAAGTAGCAGTAATTTCAATTTGTACTGCAATAAGAAACGGTTCAGTTTGACTCTAGAAATTTTGGAGTGGTTTAACTCAAGTTTGTAAAATGCTATGCCATGGTTATAGTGTTTTGCTAAGTTAGAAAAATTTTTAAATGCACCCTACACTCAAGATATATGTGAAATTATTCTATTGAAATTATTAATATTTATTATTTTTAAAAGATATACAAATCTCTTTTGAAATAAAAATTACTTTATATTTCTGTTTAATTTTAAATTTTCTAACAAAAATACCCTTTTTAAAAAATTTTCTCTCTAATTTTTTTTTAGTTTTTTAAAAAATACATATTTAAGTTCATAGAAAGTATTTTAAATGGTAGTACAATTAGGGAATATATCAAGCAAGAAAAATGTACGTATATTTTAAAAATAATAAATATAATTTTAACAAAAATTAAAAAACAATTTATGTAATTTACTTTTTTTTTAATGGCATATGGGCTTTGTATTTTTTTCTTAAAAACCTTAGTTAATTGTGCTATACAATAAGCTAATAAAAACACACTAAAATATAAATGTCATATGGTGGAATTCAATATCGATACACTTTTTTAATAAATTTTTATTGATTCCTTAGCCTAATTGGCCTGCAAAGGAATATATGACAAAATTCCTTTCTCCAGACATGCCGCTACGGTTGATAAATTGATGTTTCAGTGTTTAGCTAAGAAAGAAAATAGTGTTAACTTGTTAAAAAAATTATTGAGGTGATTGGGTCATATGTGCCAAGTTTTCTCAAATCCTCTAAATATCACAACTAAGAGGTACTTAACACATCAATTTTCTTTTATTAATTTTTTAACTTTGTAGATTGAAGCAAACTAATTCCCAACAAGAATTTACTTGAAGAATCACATCAGAAAAATAAATAAAGAAAAGAAAAGAAATGGGCGAACTTGCTATTAAACTTTTGTTTTTTAAATAAAAATAACTAAAATTGATACATGAAGCGAGTTCCATAGCCAATAGAGTTCCAATACACGCAATCCATTCAAGGATAACCCAATTCCCGCCTTACATTAGCGCATACATCAAGAGCTAAGCATTTTTTATAAAAGACCCTGCCAGCATGCATGACAAGCAGTAACCTACTTCATAACTACGAAACTTATAATACAAACTTATAAAGAAACCTGTATTTAAAACAAGCCAAAAACCACAAATATACAGAATATACTATATATTGTTTGGCCCCAAAAGTAAAGTACTATTGGCTTTAATGTTCCACGGCGGGGTTTGCCTACAATAAGGAACTACTCATGGGATTGGCAAAGAAATGATTGCGGCAAACCAACTTTGGTTGACTGGATTTCCTTCCAATCAGATTCTGTAGCAAGGAGGGGGCCCCATCAGGTCTATTGTGATGCATCTTCCTTACAATAAGGTGTTTATCCAGAACCATCATTTCCAAAAGAGTTCTACAGCTCTGTGAGGAACTTGTATTAGCATTAATTTGTTGATGAGAAGAGAGAACATCAGAGGTAAAAAACAAAGGACAAGGAATCCTCCCCAAACAAAAGCTAAAACAAAATAAAATAACCCAGGCTGTAGCTCAAAAGAGCCTTCCAATCCCCTAGAAGACCCACAGAGGACACGAACCTAAAGAGGCCATTTGCCGAAACCCAGAGTGAAGGCACATACCCACTCATACAAAAAGGAAAACATAAGCAACGCTATCATAAACAAAAATCATATCAAGATCAATGAACTTTGGACATTATGGCGCCGCCAACACTGTTAATGACAAAGATGGGAGCAGTGTGCATTTTAATCCATTGACCAATGAAGTCCCGAAAAAGAAAGAATGGCATATACTGTCATATGTTGAAACCAAGTCAATTTTATATTTGTGCCATTGCATTTGAAGGCTATCTCTATACATTACCTGAATTCTTAAAAACCTTCCCAGAGAGCTAATTTTTTATACGGCACCAGCTTCGGTCTTAACGTAGTTTTCATCTCTACTCCTTTCTCTCTTCCAACTTCCCATTCCCTAGGCTTTGAGGACCTCCTATGCAACATCAAAAATCTTAAAACCCTTTTTTCTTTTATGGGAAGGCGGTATCTTTCTGTGGGATTCATGTAATTAGCAATTACCAATCAAAGAAATGATCAACCTTGCGAGTAAACTTCCGTTGGCTCGAGAATGCCACATTTTTTATTAGTCAAATCAACTATAGCTTAGAGAAATTACATGCTCCAGAATATGGACGGCAATAACTGATTTCAGGGTAATTGTTCATGCCAATGTTTTTAACACCCTATGATTTAACTGATTGAACTGTCAACCAGTCCTGTTTCCAAAAATCCTTAGAACAGTTTTGACTAGTTTGAATGCACCACACACACACACACACACACACACATATATATATGTCAAAAATTAGGTTGGAAACTATGAACTAATGAAAGAATGAGAACTCATGTACAATGACATAATGAACAGTTTTGACTAGTTTGAATGCGCTAAACCAGATTGGACCGCTCAATCCATGCAACTTGATCAACCCAATACACACACACGCACACATATATATTATATGTCAAAAATTAGGTTGGAAACTATGAACTAATGAAAGAATAAAAACTTATATACAATCACATATCTCTAACCCCATTTAATAGTAAGTTTTTGTGTAATCCTTAATATAAACTTAGTGAAATAATATTAATAATTCTATCTGGGTTGTAACACATTTATAAATAGTATTTTCAGGAATAGCCATAATACCTTTTCTTATTTATTTAGTATAGAATTTTATATTTTTAGCTTGTTTTAACATGTTTTTAAGTTTTAAAGAAAAAATATAAGGTATTTACATTATCTATATATTTTTTATATCACTAAAAATAAAAAAAGTTTATATGTAATGACTTCTTGACATCCTATTTAATCAGGAGTTTTAGTGAGATTGAACTGCTAACCAAAGCATTAGCATTCCTTCTTGTCATCTTGGGTCATTTTTATTACATTGCTTCATGCACTCTTTCGGATGCAATAGCAACCATTTGGAACAAAGAAAATAAATAATTGTAAGATGAATATTATCTGGTTGGAACAAAGAACATAATGCCCAGAATTAGGTCATCACCACTAAGCATAGATCAAAATTACTCTTTCTGAATGAAAAAATGATAAATTCCTGGCTAACAATATCAGAATATAATTCTAGAAACATTAAAATTTGGAAGTATACCTGTGGATTCAGCACGTGCATCTGATGTATAATTTCATCCTAACACAAACATGCAAAAGGAAATCATCAGTAGGTTTGTAAGACTTCTTCCTTTTTAGTTGATTTCTAGGAATGGTCATTCTTGGGATGCACCCAAATTAAGACTACATATGTCATTATGTATTCACTATATCATCTTTAGGATGCAGCCACTATCAGTCGCAGTCTCATCATGAATTGCAATGAAATTTAAATTCAAAACATCTAGAAACAGAATTAATTATTGTTTTACCTCCAATATCCCTGGGTTTTGCATCACAATTCCAAGAACACGACGTCTGAGTCCCTTGAAGACAATGTTGTTCATTGTCCCATCTCCATTGATCCATGGCAATATTGGCACACGTAATTCACCAAAAGAAAATTCGGCTGTTTCTTTCTCATGATCAACTCTGGACAAAACAGCTTGGTCTTGCATACAGCCTTTATTCCTATGGCAAGTTTGATTTTCAGAATGCACACCCCCACACGGAAGATTAAGAATTGTCACTTTGTGCACATGATCAGCACTGTTGTTTCTATTCCTCAGCAAATTAGCATGATTAACATCTCGTTTTTCTGGTTCATAAACCTTGCATGTAGCATCACTTTTCTCAATGGTCTTTGTTGAGGAAGGTTGTTGAACAGATTGATGACAACCAGATACAGAGGTCAGAAAGTACTTGCAACGGTATAAAGCATCAACAACTCGAACAGAAGCATAACCATTGACCTGCCCAATAAAGACAATATATTACATGCAATAATTGCACAACTGTGAAACTACTGACATATACTAAGGTTAATAGGTTAAATCTCCTTCAAAATGAAATTAGGCCTTATACTGGATTCTTATTTCTGAGCAGGTTACTTCAATTTTATTTCTTAATTGGAACTATAAAAGAATATTAAATCAGACTGAAGCAAGCTCTTTGATTTGCCATTGCTCTTTACTGATCTTTCATCTACTTAAACGAGGTGATAGAGGAAGAGACCATTCCTTCTCAACTACTGAAAATGTATATACTCGTGGTAGGTGTTTTAGCATCAAATCATGTCATAAAAGTTCTGGATTCTAAAGTGATTGAATTAACAATTTACAAAATTGAATATCTATGCCTGGAGTTTAAGGATTTACAGTCAAAACAGAGAAAACAGAAATAGAGAAGAATGAAGTTTATGAAATTTTGGATCACTAGAGAAACAATCAGGTGAAGTTCATGACAATATTGTTGTTGCAACCAATAAACACTAGGATTCAACTAATCATTAAATATTCCTAAAAAGGCAGCTAGAAGACACTAAGATAATGGCAACAGATATGCCACTGGAAGGGATATGCAACTGCAAAGAAACCCATAAATGCACATGTTAACACATTTCCGCAAAACTGACAACCATCAGAGCAGTTTCTAAAATTAATAGATACTCTAGACCACTAAAATATTCGATAGGGAAGGGAGAAGTAACCTTTAAGGCTAGTCCAAATGCTTCAAGAACATCAACAATCAGTCCATCTACCTCTGCTCCTGAAAGGCGTAAACCATGAAATAATTTCAAAGTAGTTTAAATAGTTCCCATTTTGTGTGGATTTTAAGTCAATCATATGCTTGGTTAAATCCTAGAGTATCAATACCTGGAAAATTTATAATTTGGGAAACTTCTTCCATGCTCAATCCTTGGTCACCGGCCTTCTGGATGGCAGCATGAACAGCCCTGAAGACATCAGCACAGATTACACTGGTCTGTTCTTGATTGGAAGGCACCAGCTTTAAATGCCATGCATAGCCTGCCATAGCTTCCCAAGGTGATTCACTATGGTTTTCCTCAATGGGTACAGTGTCACATGAGTTGAAGATTTCCAGCATATGGTCAGGAAGAGAATAATTACAACTTGGTTCCTTGTTTAGTTGAAAAATCCCCTCAAAAGGCTGTCCACTGTTAAAAATCTCATTATCCTTGAACAAGTCTAAAGTATCTGCTCTTGAAATTGTTGCATGGCGTGCAGATATTACAATACCAGGGAAACCTTTTTCCCGACGAGAAATAACTTCACCTTCTACCCCAAACAAGGATTTCAGTTTCTTAGCTTTATCACCATAGGAAGACTCACTAACATCCGATTTACGCTTCGTATTTCTCAAGTCTTCAGCCTCCCCAACGCCATTATCTGGTAGGCATGGTGAAACAGAAAGTTCACCTGATGAAACTAAAGCAAACAAATGAAAAATGTCCCCACACTGTAGATCTTCAGCAAGATTAATCCCTACTTTGGTGAGGTCTTTATCTCTTTCCTGCAGCCATGTAGAAAATTTAACAGCTCTCTTTCCAGTGTTAAATGGAAACGGCGACTTGGAGATACTATGCAAAAAGTGTTGCGATAGCTCAAAAGGTTGATTGCCATTTCCTCCAATCTGTCAAATGCGAATATATTTAGAGCTCAGAAAGCAAAGCAGATAAAGCAAAAGACAAAGAACATATGGAAGTGGCATCTAGGTAGTCAAGAAAATGTGTGATATATATAACAGTGACAGAGGGGGAAGGATGCGGACAAACTAGCTAGCCAAAAACCTCTACAGTAAATGCACAAGACAAACAAAATTCAATATCAAACATGCCAGGAAAAAGTTTAACAAGTTTAAAGGCTATTGAAGACATTCCATAGACTGTTTAGTTAAGTTTCAACCTCTTTGGACACCTATAGCCATGTTAATGAAGTTTTGCCTTCTATTTCAAAGGAAAGTGCCTGCGGTAGTCAGAAACTAGATATTATTCTGATAATTACTAGTTTGATTGACTCTTAGTATCCCTAAGAACAAGTACCAAACAGTCAATTTCAGCAAAGTTGGTATGGAAGAACTGTGGTGTCTCTGTATATCTTTCTCCATGCATGTTGTCACACCAGGTTTTTGAACAAAATCCAAATAGGTGAGAGGTGTAAGCAATGCAAGGTGAGAACCCTGTCATAGTGAACTTGAGTTCCAAGTCTAACTTTATCATACTTACCATCTTCTCTTTCAGACAAGTAGTCATATTATAACTTGACTGTGGTCTGGTCTCTAAATTTCAAATTGCACCATTACCTCACCCTTCTATCCCTCCAACCCCCCAGAACCTTGGATAATCAAACAAACCCAAAGCACCTACCCCTCTTACACTTCTTTGCTTGGTGTTATCATCTAGCTCAAAAAACTATCACTAACATCCACCATCCAGCAATGAAATCAAGCTTTGATATAAACAGACAATCAAGCCCCAAGCTCAGTTTAGGTTCCTCCTATCATGCTCAAAGCCTAGACAACTGCTCCGCTCCTACCAAATGGCTTAAAAGGCTACCCAGAATTGATTTAATAGTCATCTCATAGTGCTTACATGTCATCATCCAATCCATAAATATATCCAAGCCCAGTTTGGCATTCAGTTTGCCAAAAACATGGTATAGGCTTGTATGGCCGAGACTTTTATACAACTATCAATATAATAACAATATACACCAAAAGGGAGTGGGACAAGGCAAAATAAGAAATATCATGTAAGGCATTGGATTTAAAAAGAAAAAAAAATACTATTCATACCCTCATTCACATATATATTTTGCTATCGCCATCACACCACCACTGTTGTTGCCACTACCGCCAACCTCTACATAAAGATATTATTTTTCGGTTGAAATATTTTAGCATGTATCATATCCAAGCCTTACACAATTCATTAGAAAACACAGGATAGCATAATACCATACAATGCTACATGTGATGCAACGCACACAATCGTGGTTGTCAAGATCAAGATCTAGATCATAAGATCTTTAGATTCTACCATGAGAAAACAATCCCAATCCTATGCAAGATCATTTTCTTTTGGGGTCGAACCAAGATCGCCAATTAGACTGTGAGACTGTAGGATTGCACAACCTTTGGCAATCCTAGAAAACTTACCTTTTTTCTTGCAATGGAAGCCAGCATTTCAGCATCCCCCGTGCCAAAACACTGTTCAGGCTTTTCCCATGCCACAAGGCTGCATTCAGGCTTCCCACAATGCAAAACCCAGGATCAACAGTTTGCCCTCCCCATAAACTCACCAATACCAATCCTTTGTTCCATCCACACGCCATACCAGGCAGCCCAAGCCCTGCCTAGCACACATTTCACGAAATTCACCGGCCTAAGCCCATTACAGACTAACACTATTTGCTCTGCTCTCCATAACTGTACAATCTTTCTTGAAACTTGTTGCTTTTCCATTTATGTTGTGTTGTATGTCATTTGTTATTAGCTTATTGCATTAATTTGTAGCTAAATGCCATCTGCATCTTCATTGGAAAATTAAATATGTCAAAGGCTCCAATCTTCATCGTATTAATGAATTATTATTATGTTTTTACCTTGTAAGTTGTGACTTTTGAAACTTAAGACTTGTGTGCTAATGTATGATGAGATTTTAGTTAATGTTAGTCTTAGCAATGGTAGGATCTTACAACCCTTGATCTGATCTTTGGGTTCCCTAGCTGATCCTTTGTCACAAGTTGATCTTGACAACCCCACACACTAGTATAAAGGCTCATACAATGGATAACTTATAAACTACCTAATGAACATTATACTATCAGCATTATCTTATAAAGTGCAACAAATAGTGCTCCAACATGGGTACAGGGTATTACAACTCTCCCTCTCTCCCCTCCCAATACAAAAAGTTAGGGCCGAACTTTTTTCATTTGTCTTTCTCATAATCACAGAATCAACCATCATATGCCCCCAAAAAAATGAAGACCAGGACCAAAAACATTAAACAGCATTCCAAGCATAAACATTTCTACCATGCCCCACTACCTTTGCCCAAGAAAGCTACTCCTAAAAGATTTTGGCAGCCCTTGATACACATCAAATGCATGAAAACAAGATGCCACAACACCATGGAAGTTGGGGGCTGTATCAATAAGTCATCACTTGTCTCCCTATTGCCTCTACACATACAACATAAAACTCCACATTGTGCACTGGGCTATTTACTCTTTCTACAGCACAATACCAATCTCAAGCAATTTTTTCCTGCATCCTGACTTCAATTGATATGTTCACCTTCAAATGCATATCTCAACCACATCACTTTTCTCAGTCGTGTTGCCATATTTCTAGTCTTTGGAACACAATAATAGACATATAAAGCTACAGTTCACCTTCTATATGGTAAAGCTTCATCTAAGAGCAGTCTTAAGAACTTTGTTTGAAATGTAGATGAAATTTTGCATAATGAAGTGCTGTATAGCTACAAAAACTGAATATGAGCCATAGTCTATGGGAAACAGAATCCTA
Organism: Erythrophleum ivorense; assembly: GCA_026724425.1. Classification (NCBI taxonomy): domain Eukaryota; kingdom Viridiplantae; phylum Streptophyta; class Magnoliopsida; order Fabales; family Fabaceae; genus Erythrophleum; species Erythrophleum ivorense. Next base: position 15,175,833 of record JAIUCV010000016.1, read on the forward strand.
AATTTAACATACCTTATAGTATATGACTTGCAATGTTAATTTACATGATGACCTATGTAAATTTGAGTGGATGAGGTATCATAGATTCAACTCAAGCGGATCAACATATCAGACAACAAATACAGCTATCTGAGGTTGAGAATCATTTACCATAATTTTCTTCTCTCTAAGGTAGTTAAAAGCTGCAAATAGATCATGCTCTGAGTAGCGCCGAAGAATGTCAGCCAGCAGGTTTGATGCCTGTGGGCCTGTTGAGGTGCTTAAGAAAACAAGCTTAAATAGCTCCACCGCATTTGAAACAGCCAATGATTCATGCACTTGTTGGTTAACATTAGCCCTAATATTTAGAAACCTAACAAATTTTTTATCCAGACGACGACGATGTGATCTTTGGGCACGAAATGCAAGGTTCTTCCCATTATGGCTCTGGATAAGCTCACTAGGAATGACTGATGGAATTACTTCATCTTCTTGAGAATCCTGCCACAAAAATGCTTTCTATAGTCAGACAGCTTCAATAATAGCTCAAGATTGTAAAAAGTAAAAAAGCATATCAATAAAGTCTAATCTGCAAGGGAGAAGACACCATAGAGAGGAGAGAAGAGACCCGGGGGGGGGGGGAGGGAGAGAGAAGAATTATCAATTAATTAAACATCAGAGTAAAGAAGAAATAAGCTAAGCTTCGATTTAATCAAACATTTTGTATTACTGTCAGAAGCGTTAGAGAATTACATATCCTTCAGCATGTGCCTTTGCAACTGACCACCCTTCATTTTGAGATCTATCTTTCTCAGAGGAGGCTTCCAGCTTAGCCATCTTCTTGCACCTAAGAACCTCATCAAGGGCTATCTTGATACTTTTGTTCTCAAAATCATCCCAAGCTTCTTCATTTAAACTAGTTGCTTGAGTTTCAACATTATGGCTAAAATTATGGTGAACACCTTTCTTAGATGGAGATCGTACAAACTGTCTGCAATCATTGTTCTTTAGTGACATGTTTTGAGTCTTTTCCAGGTGCTTTGCATAACGTTCACCAAGCATGTTACAGAGTCTCATCACAGCTTTCCTGAATCTTAAGTTACGATTCAGCGAAATCATTCTTTTCTGACAAGTTCTAGGAGGTGCTGGAAGATCAGAAAGTGAGGCCCAATCTGTGCGATGATACTTTGGACCAAGAGCAGCACGGTGTTTAACATATTGAATCACCAACCGCCTAAAATAAGATACCAATCATGAGGTACTCAGACAAGGCCATATTTGTAGCCATAAGTGAATAAAGTAAAAGAATATAATATCTTTCATTCTGTCACTGAAAGGGCAGGGGGCTCTCTTACACTATTAGGCTTTATAGGGATTTTGTTACTACTGCTTTGAGCTTTTCTTTTATTTTCAGGTTTGCGAATTTCTTATCCTCCAGCTAGTTTTAAATTCTTCACTTTCTAAAAAATTTCTTCTTTTATCCAAAATATAAGAGAAAACATTTAATAGAACTATATAATGGTTATAAAAAAGAATCTACTAGGTATAATAACAAATATTATAGTCATGAACTTCATCATTGCTTGATAAATTAAAAAAGCTTGCAACAGTCAGCTGTACTACTTGGTCCAAGTAGGTATGAATCTATAAATGGTCCATCTTTAAAAAGCCCATAATTTTACATCTCCTATGTCAGTAGTATAACGTTTCCTTGGCTTACGATTCATCAGCCTTTCAAAATCATTGCTTACCTATCAGTTTCATCAGACCATAAGAATCTTCTTTGACGTGTTGGCTTCATTTTTGATAAGACACACTGGTTAATAAGGGGATGACAGTCTTCAGTGTCCTCAATTTCATGATGATCATCCTCCTGAAATTCTTGCATATGTGTAGCATGCTCTCCTGAATAAATGCACATTACATCTTGTTCTTCTGTGTGGATGCCCACAATATCAGTTGCCACATCAATTCTTGCATGCTTTCCCAGCCTTGATTCTGGAGAACCTTTTTTTTGGCAGCGGGATGACCTACCCTTTTGACCAGGTGAAAGATTCTCATTCCCTAGATCCTCATTTGCTTGATCCTTATACTGATTGAGGCCATGGCGGTGCTTGCTAGAACACACACTGAGTACCTGCAAGTGGCATTCAAAGAGAGAGAGAGAGAGAGAGAAACATCAATGAAAATATAACAGCAATAATCACTCATCCTGAAACACTGGCAAGCATACTAAATGAGGGAGAGAGAGAAAGAGAAGCATCATTGAAAATATAACATACAACTTCTTTTGGATAAAATAAGACAGTATATCAGGAGAACAAGAGTACAAATATGGAGCATAAGATATCCTCCTCAGTTCACACTTCTAGCATGTTTGGTTATTCTTGGGTGTGCCCCAAAACCAAGATATAATGAGGGGATCACCCACAGCAACAGAGTCAAATAAAGCTGGTAATCCCTCCTTGCTGGTTATTGTGGATAATTTGAGCATCCAGTGCATTTCACAGCAGATACAAAGGCTGGTGCCTCTGACACTATCCAGAAATAAAGCTAAAGAAGTTTTTGAATGTCAAAAAAACAGTCACAAACCCTTGAAAGTTGGAAAAAATTCTAGATGAACAAAGATTTTGCAGGAGAGATTGATCATAGTGAAGGGCAATTTTTTTTAAAATGAGATCCTGAGGCATTGATTTGATCAATATTTGGCCACTTCTTGACAGTTAATTTTCAGTTTGTCCATCTGGCACCTAGTGCAGTTCCTCTAAAAAGGGGTCCTATGGCGTTGATCTTATCACAATAATTGGGTGCGAAAGAGTCAATTTGGCACTGGACATTTCATTTATTCCATCAATTTGTATAAAGCATCGAATATATTGCAATATTGTTTAGTTGGAGTGCAATAGTCATAGTGAGTTATTAATGGCTTCTAAATGACTAAGGTTGGAGTTTTGTTAAGGATAAGTTTATGCTGCACAATTTATTGTAGGATTGCAGAATTTCACATTGGAAAAGCTTTCAGTATTAATAGATGAAATTGAAGTCATCCTCAAGTTTCCATGTGATTAAGGAGCAGCCATTGCAGACAATAATAGATTTTGCATATTGGGATCAAGATTGTCATTTAAAAGTTAGCAATTGAGGCAATTTTGACGTTATTCGTGAGGAAGAAGGTTCTTGTTTCTGATTTAATACTCTGGAATGTGTATGTGGTTTTCTTCATGCTATCATCCTGGGTAGTGAACCCTCCCTTTGGCTTCTCTTTACTATGATATGCTAAGGATGATTGTCTTATGAAGCAAACTCTTGGGAGGCGCAGCGAAAAGAAATTCATTTTGGAAGTCAAAAGGGAGAACAATAGGGATAGAATCTTAAATGTTACAGAGTTATTTGCTGCAGGGAGGTGTAGCAACATTCTGGTTACTGCACGCCCAAGCAGTAGTAGGCAGTGGTAATTTGACTCAGTAACTGACACCCATTATATTCTCATAGAGGGTTGGGAGCCATAATGAACGCACAGCCATCAACTTGAAACCCACCATTGTTCACAATGTCAGTTCTGCCAAAAGGGTGCCTACGGATTTACAGTCAGTTTTCTGGTGACAGACGCAAGGGAACAGGATGAAACATTCAAGAGAAAAAGACTGCACATCTGTGCCAAAAATCTGAAAGTCTACTCATAGATGATTTGTGGATTCAAATTATCTTCCATGGTTTAACCTATATGTTGTATGCTTATTGTTAACAGAAGGATCTTTGGAAGAACAATGGGCCCCCTTCCCATGAAAAGGACACAGAATGTTTTAAACCAAGTCTCTTCCAGATTTGGTTCAGATGCAACTCAGCAGAATAGGGCAAGTGTATTTATGCGTATTGGGCCAAAAGGAGGTTTACCAAGGTTGCAGTAGGTTACTCAGGTGGAGACCTAAATCCCAAAACAATTGTATGACCCAACATCTTCCCAAAGTCAGGTTGGGCCAGTCCAATTTAATTGGCATGCTATGTGCCAGAGGCTGGAGAATTTTGATCCTTGTGTTTAGTGCCACAGAGAAGCACGATGATTGGATCTCATATACCTACTGACATAAAATTTGCTCAATGTTATAAACAAAATCATAAATCATATCAACAGCATAAAACAAACTAACCTGCTCCAAGGTAAGATTTAGATCCTTTGCAATTTTCTCACAGTCCTTGTATGAAATCTTTCCACTTGAATCATCCTTCACTACACGCTTTAAAAGCTCAGCACGTTGTTCAGATGTCATAAGGTGAGTAGAGGCCCATGAACGGAAGCGAAAAACCTAACAAATGGTAACAGAAAATTCACTATCTATGGACTGGGACAGTCTACTGGTTCCATCAAGGCAATAGACTTAGATAAAGTTTTTTAGGTGTGGGTTAGTAAATTCTCCAATAAAAACAAGACAAGTGGAGGATATTTTTAGAAAGACCCAATCATGTAATGGTAAGTTGCATTTAAAAAAAAAAATCCCCTTGTTATATTTTTACTAGAAAACTTAATAGCGCATACCTAAGAGCAATACTAAATTTTGTCCATTTTTGGATTAAGAAAATATATATTAGACCACTATGATAAATATAAGCAAAAGAAAATTGCTGACAGCAAGCAATGACGATAACTACCAAACCATCGTTAACAGGTAAACAAGCATCAAATTATAATTTTTAGCTGGGAATTAAATCAAGATTAAAAAGTCTCAATTGTTCATTAGAGACTTGGAGATTACCTCATGAACCACAGATCCAGGAAATGCAAATGAAGCAGCTTTCTGATCAGCAGCAGCATAGCAATACTCCAATGTTTGCCAATATTCGTCAACTGCATCTCTATTAGACAAAACAAAATCATGCCTGATTCTTGGTCGAAGATCAACGGAAATGAAATTTAAAGATGCTGCATCATTTGAAAGGGGCTCCTCAATGTAAGGATTAAGCTCCATCATGTGAGTGAAAGAAGCATGTGGGGTCATGACTCCATCTCTAGATTGCAAATTAGTCACGATCCGAATCAACTACACAAATAGCTTCACTATCAGACATACTTCAGCAAATTCAAAATGTCATAGTCTTACTCTTTTATATTTAACCTTCTGTCTTTTTGTGTTTTGCTTACAGTTTCCTCTTGTGTGTTTCTCTCTTTTACAACTTCCTTTTCCAGACTTTTTATTTCATTAGAAGAGAAGAGGGGAAAAAAAAGAGAGAACTCCCCTGTAAGACTTTATTAAATATTTAACAAAAGTTTTTTAAATAAAAAATAACAATTAACAAAATAAACAGAACAAGATAACAGCTTTAGTTCCATTTGCAGTAAACCTGAACTAAATTCAAACATTTCAATAAAAATGCAACAAAAAAAAATTTAGGGAGAAAATCAAATCACTACATTTAAGAACACATTAAATACATAAGTTACCAAACACCAAGAGCAGGACTATGGAATGAGTCTCAGGTACTCTAGTTTATTGCATGCCTCAGTAGTTTGTTATGTCTGTGGAATTCCTGATATTTTTTTCTTTATTAGTTAGTTAACAATAGGAGATTTTTTTCTTTTCTTTTTTTTTTCACCAAAGGTTATTCTCACGAATATTATTGTAAATAACTGTTAGTTCTAGGCCCATAAATAGGTGTTCCCTTTGCTTGAAAAAAAAAAAACAGAAGTATTCAAAACACAATAGAATACAATTCTCTACTCATTCTCTGCTTATTCTTTGCCCATTCTTCAATGTAAATGGGTAATTTCACTTCTTTGCTTTCTTAAGTATTTCTGTATCATTTTTAATAACAATGGTACAGAGTACATACAATCAAGCGGAATAAATCACAGTCCGTATTCTCTGGCTGTTAAGAGGTATTAAGGGTAGACAAAAGTCTTGTTGTATCAAAACTAGAGTCTTAGTGCCTTTGTGCGGTCACAATATTAGTATAAAACATAAATGATAAGAACCCAGAAAATATGTAAATTATGGACTGAAATATACACGAGACCAATCTACTTAACAGAGATGAATATGTTAGATGTTGAAAACAGTTCCAGTAAAGCAACAGAAAATAAAGGATATCTAGCGTTCAAAAGGGCTAGTACTCTCCTAAGATCCTCTGACCAAATTCTCAACACCCTCCACTGACTTCACATGCCCATCTACCTTCAACAGACTACAATCTCTCATCCACCTCATTCACACCAAGCAGCAAGCACCAGAGTTAGTTACTCGGTAACAATTCTCTCTTTTGCACCCCTACCTCTTTCTTCTTTCTAGAAGGTACGTGCTCAACAATAGGCTTAGATAAACCAGGCCCCAGGCCCACTTCCCTCTTTCTACTTATTTTTGCAGGTGTAAACCTTTGTCACAGTAGGCTCATTGACCCCAGGCCCATCAATAAATAAAGGCTAAGAGGTCAGTTTTATGTACACACCATCAATTAAGTCTTTCAATAATATATTTGATTGATCCCTTCCTTTCCTCCCTAACTCTTCCTCTCCTTGTTTTATTAACATGATATCAGAGCACTAATATCATCCATCTTGAATCCTAACCCGAGGTTTCAAAAGAAAAATTCTAAGGAATTGGATTCATATATTTCAGAGGTTTGTAAAGGTATTGTTTTCTGTTACAGAGTTGCTAATGTTAAGTCCTAATATGGTGATACTAATTGTGGTAATTTGATATTATGGGTAAGTATTTTAGCATCAATTTATTGGTTTTGGAGTTAAGGAAGATGCAATTAAAGATCTTTGTGCAACTTGAGGTGTGGTAAGAAGTGGAGACCCTGAAAGTTGTGTTTTGAAGACTTTGGTACTAGTAAGGGACCTGTACGTTGTCTAGTGCTCTGGTGTGCAACCCAAGTAGTGAAGATCAGGTAGGACAAGGTTGAGGGGCTTCTTATTGTGTCAGACAATGTAGCTGCAAGGAGCAACCAGGTGAATTTTGAATAGGCTACTCATGGGACAGGTCAAGAAATTCTAGGAGCAATTTATTTGCCAAGGACACCATCAGAGGGGGAAGTTCTGTTTGCTTTAATTCCTGAGTCAATGTTTGAGTTCTTTTATTTGAGTTGGTTATTGTTCTTTGTTTTTCTCTTAGTTGGGTATTATTTGTAAAATGGTGCAAGCTTTGTAAGTTTCAGCTTGAGGGAGGTGTTAAGAAGACTATAAGCAATTCAATAAATTAGTTACTTGTAGTTGACTCAAAGCAAAAAAATATAAGTGGCTTTGCCTGGTCGTAGAATTTGTAAAAATGGTGAGAAGTCAATTCTATGTACATATTATCATTCAGTCTTTCAACAATATATAATTTGACTAGTCCCTTCCTTTTCTAATTAATTTTTTCTCTCCTTATCTTCTCAACATTGGTCAAGTATTCCAAACTAAGCCAAATGCAATACTAAAAAATAAGTGAGCTTTAACTCATCAAATCAGAGCCCTAAACAGGCCTAGGAGACGGAGATCACATCCTCACTATATTGGCACCATTAATGAATCCCAGTGATATCAGCCCGCAAAGGAAAACAGCATATTTCAACAAATAAGAGCAACTAAACCTAACCCCAAAAAAATGTTGAGGAATTTTCAGTAAAGAAGCCTACAGATAAAATGCACAAACACACAAATGTAAGCATGCATTAAAGATTTTTTTTTTTAAAAAAAGTTGCTTTCTCCAATGAATACAGGGATTGTTCTTTTTTTTTTTAAATAATAATAATAATAATAACAATAACAACTCTAGTATATTATGCAATTGATTGCTCCATTGCTAACAACACTCTTTGACCTTAATATGATGTAATCAATTCAATGGAATATATACAGCAATTATATTTTTTAAAATATTTAGTAAACAACTAGACCTCAAATGACTTCTCACCAATACCTTTAACCGGCGTAAAATGTCAATAATTAATGACAGCCTTCCAGTTGCATGAGTATCCATCAGACTCTTGTACTCCACTGCAGAAAGATCACAAAGACGCAAACCCATCTTACACTTCTCAATCATTTCTTCATATTTTTGTGCAGACCCAACCACTTGTAAGAATAGCTCAACTGGAATTGCTTTAATTGCATCTTCCAGAGAAAATAATTTGCTGCTGCCGTGAGGATTATTTAGCTCATTGACCCATTTTTCAGATGATGAAGCATCATTATGGCTTGCTGAGCTATTCAGATAATCCCACAGAAAACTGTGCAGCAACTTTGCCCGAACCATTTTTGCCAACACAAATCCATTGGCACGCATGGCTTCTGCTTTACCAGGTCGTTCATCTGGGAATATCGGACTTTGAGTTTTCTGAAGATCCTCCATTACAGGTATCGATTCGTCATCCTTTCTTTGAGATGCGCCTTGACTACGAATATGTATATCAAATGACCTCGCTCTATCTTGAATTTTATCAAATAATTCAGATGATAAACTTATGGATGGATGCACGACCACAAGCCATTGTTTTTGCCCAGAATATTTAGTAACAACAGGGACGGATACTGTGATCAATTTGCAGAGCCCTTGTTCCTGAAGTTTCTTCAATATTCGATCTATAGTCTTTCGGTCCAGTTTTGCACCCTTGTCCTTCTCAAGGCTATTTAGCCACCTGTGCACTTCAGGTCTCAAAATAAACTTTTCTTCCTGCACAAGAAAAAATGAAATCAACGGTTCTAAAAAATCTGAGACAATAAACAATACTCTCCTAAAAGCATATAGTAAGGTAGAAAATCACAAGGACCTCTAATCTTTCAAGTATCCTTTTTGCCCTTTTAGTGCCATTCACAGTGAAAGAAAAACTTTGAAATGCTCCAGTGAAAGATAATTTTGAAACATCAGGAGGCAGAGTTCTTGTTGATGCTACATCCCCCTCTGCTGCAGCACTGACTAAATCACATGTGCTGTTAGAAACTGTACCTCTTGGGACTAACTCTTGCAAATTTATTGGAGTTGCTAAATGGCTAGACTCAATATTTTCTGTAGATCCACATGAAAGTTTGGTATCAGTTCCTGGATCTTCCAATTTTCCAGGGTCAGCTGGATCTCCATTAGAAGTTGGACCACCATTTTCAGAAATTATAATTGCAGAACTGTTGAGCACATGCTGGTCTAAAGCTTTACTTTCAGCAGGCTTGTGAGTGAGCACATCTTCTGGTTCAGAATTGAAATTCCTAGAAGTCCAAACTCGAATTGTCTTGGATTTTTGACATTGTTCTTCCTGCACTTTCATTCCAAATCTATAGCACATATTTATGAGTCGACTGTGGTTTTTCTTTAGGTCAATTCCAAGCCTCTCGCTGATCTGTTTATGAGAAACATCAAAACAAATTAAAAGTGGAAGGCAGCACTTTGCACATATAAGGATGCATCAACAAGAGGCAGGTCTAGAATGACTCCACTTAAAGAGAGCAAAAACAAGAAGCAATGAAGCTCAGAGCAGTTGATCAACTGTAAAGTTCACAAACTCATACATGTGACAACTAGCAGCTTAGTCCCAAAAAGAAAAGAAAAGAAACAGTAGGCTTAAATAGATGCCTTTTTCTTTTTATTCCCTTTTATTACTCTTCATATGTTTCCATTTTTAACCCATATATATATATATATAATGGAGAAAAGAAAAAAAGGGGGGGGGGGACCTAGCAGCAATTAACCTGCCTTTGATCTTCATTTTAATTCATTAATGTCCAAACTTGAGAGATTGTTGGCTCTAATTTTCCTAGGTTTTTTCTTTTTAAAATTTGTCTTAACAAGTGTTTGCACAATTTTTGTACATGTATTACGGCCCCTCTGCATCTTTTCATATATCCTACAAAAAAAGAGAAAACAAGAATCAAATGCACACCTCTTTTAAACTAATGCCATCTGATCCTGATGCATCAATCATGTCAAAAATTTGATGTTCCAAGGGCAGCTCTACAAACTGACCCATGACTTGGCATTTCTTCCCAGAGTTCAAGTTTTTATCTTCATTTTCAGATCCAATAGTTATTGGATCAAGCAGTCGTAGACATGCCTCAACCTGTGAACGAGTAAAGCAGACAGTTAGGCTACCACCAAAACAGAGCAATCCAAGTTATGACAAGAAAAGACTTTAGATACTGTAAAAAGTACGAAAGGATATCAATTACTATACAGAATATCACTTGACTCAGCAAACATGAATAATACTAAAAAGAAGAACCTTTAGAACTGAATAGGCCTTTGGTTGCCTATACATTGAATATTCCATCTAGGTGAGTATTAGTGCAGCTGTAATTACTGCCATGTTATTTGGAAGGATACTGTAAAATACATGACCACTAAATTATGTTTGGTAGAATGCATGTTATGTCTGGTACTTGGAAATTCAAAAGAGAAAAAAAAATGTAGATGAGTAATACATAAGAACTCCATTTCTAACAAACAAAATAACAATGCCACACTCTCCCTGTACCGTTGGTAATTGAGAATGGTAACTCCAATCCTGTTTCCTTTCCTGACTCTGTTCTGCAAGATTGATCATTTATAATATTGGAAAAAACAGAGAATTGCTGCTGGAAGCCAGCAAATAGGGAGACAGTGGAGAGAGAAAAGAACCGGGCAAAAACTGTCAGGCTCAAAATATTCAACCTCGGCCCCTAAACCTCTCATTTGTACTTACTCTCTAAGAGAGAGGAAATGATCCAAACAGATCCCACAATATTCCCATAAATCACACCCTAAAATCATTCAATATCCTTTAATTCTGATTTATTTCCCAGACAGCACACTCAATCTTTCAGTTCTCATAAATATTCTAGGATCAGTCATCATCACTACCCTGTTTCTTTCTCTCTCCTATTATTTCCCTAATTAACTCTTCAATTATTCTTGATTATCAGACAATCAATTCTATTTTAAATACCCAATAAACACTTACAGTCCGTTTGGTTCACTGAATTGTAAAGCATGGAAAGGGAAAAGGAAGGCAGAAGTGAATGCAATTACTTCTACTATGTTTGGTATGACATTGAAATGAAAAGGAATACCTTTACACTGATGTGTTTGGTTGGAAAAAAAAATGAGGGATTGAAAGTAATAAAAGTGAAATGACTGATATACCCCTTCAAAAAAATAAAGGAATTAGATTAAAAAAAAAAACTTGGTGTTGAACTAAACAGCCCGTATCTTGGCATTGTGAATTCATCGATGAAAGGAGAGGGGTTTCAGCTGCATCATCGTTCGTCGCAACTTTCAACTGTGTTGTCATCCTCCAAGCCCAAGGTGAGAGATATTCAAACCATCGACGGTAATTTACTGGCCAATGAAGCATAGTAACTCAAGGGTAGTGTAAAAGCAGTGGTTAAATTTGTGGAACTAACCTCCAAATAGACGATGTAGACCAACAGCTCACCTTTGAGGGTGGAAAAGGATGGAAGATCTAGGCAACGCAAAGCACAAAGCAGAAGAAGATGTGGCTACTGAGGGCAAACAATGGACACATATGCTTAGGTGGGTGGGTGCATTTTGTCTGTACCAGAGGGGCAAAAATGACTTTTTTGGTAGGGGTCAAATTGCATTGACTGAAACCAAGCATTTTGGATCCAAGCATATTTTAGCATCGCAGGCTACAGTGGTGGGGGCCAAATTGCATTGACTGAAACCGAAGTAATTCACAGCACCAAACCAAACATGATTTTGCATTGGAAACCGTTGCCTTTTCCCTCTATGGTGCCCAACCAAACGGGCTGTTAGAATGAGAATTCCATTCCAGCTTTTGATTCCACAGAGATTAGAGTTACCATTCCTTCCAAGGGATGGAAATGGTGTTCCCATTCTCGGGCAACCTAGAATGGCTTAATTATTGTTTTCCCTAATTTGTCATCATTCAATCATAACTATAAGTCCACTTCATGCTGATTCTAATGCTCCAAACTTACAAAGAAAATGAAATGGAATATCTCTTCATCCATGGTGCAGTCAAATAATTGAACTAGAACGGTCAATCCATTCCCGTTCTCATTCTTATTTTATTTTATTTTTTATTTTTATAGAAAAAGAAATAACTGAAATATTATTAACAAAGGAGAAAGTTACAAAAGAAGGAGAGATATGTCGCCCTCTGATAGATCCACCAACAAAAAAAAAAGGAGAGAACAAAAACCACATAAATTCACCATGCAATAAAGCAGGTGAATTCCTCTGCAAACTACAAGAGGAACTCCCTTTAAAAATCCACAAGCAGAATATGAGAAATTAATTCTCAAAGCATCTCAAGAGACAAAGATCCCCCCTTAAAAATACATTCTCATTTTCATTATGATTCCACAAAAATTGATTCAATCTACCAAATGTGCATGTGATATTCACAGGAGGAGTTCCTCAGATCGAAATGCAAGGTCAGCACCAAAGAGAAGCAAAATCAACAAAATATGAGCAGTACCTGCATGTCTTGTTTGGTGTCTTTGCCCAAGAAGGAATGGATGTGATTTCAACAATATAAAGGAAATGAATATAATCCACCTATATAATCTATAATATCAACAAGGAATATAACGTCATGCCATCTCAGAAGTATGTGCCAAGGATACATAGTGAGTTATCAAATCCCACAATGAATTAAATTTTATAGTAAATTATCCAATATACATGGTCAATGAAGAGAAATTTGAAATACAAAACTAATGGAAAATTTAATTATATTATTGCAACAACTAACCTTGCCATTTACTTTGGCGTCAAACTGCTCCACAATATTATCTGCTTTTAACCTGCGAAAAATCTGGTCACAAAAAGAACAATACAATAAAATTAGTGGTGAAATTTTTATTTTTTTTAAAACACTAATAAGGCATACAGATTAGAATTTACTGATCCCTAAAAGAAAAAACAAAATCCAAATTTAGAGAATATATAACTAGAATATACTTCTCTCCAAGCCCTTTGTTTTGAACGAGATCCACAATAACCAAGATCCCTTTTAATATCAGACACAACAAGAACCTGCAATAAAATGACTATCAGAAAAACACCACAATTTATATATGATACTTTAGTTGATAATTATTATGATAAAAATAGTTGAAAGCAACCTTGCCATTTGCTTTCGCAAGTTTACCACAGATAGCTTTCATTTGAGGTGTATAATCCTTTACGAGGACATCCATTGCTCCTCTAGAATTTCCATTTCCATCCTCTGGGTTCTTCAATTTCTGCTCCTCTGTAGTGAATTCAAACCTCTGATGAGAGCCTAGTTGTTTTGCATAGCGATGTAAGTATACCAAATTGGTAGATACACATGGCAAATTTTTCAACTCCCCGTCAGCACAGCTTTCTTTTTTTCTTTCAAGAGCAGACTGCTTCACAATCAACCCTTGACACTCGAGACTCCTTAATACATAATGGAAGTTATTTCCTTCAATACGCAACCGTTTACCAAGTTGACTCTGTGTAATTCCATGCTCTCTGCAAGTTTCCAGTGTCTAAATATTCATATACGCAGACAAAAAGCATACATCAATAAAATACGGAAAAAAAGCTAAAGATTAAAAGGAACAAAGTATCATTGAGTACCAAAGAAAATGAGTCATTGGAAAGAAATTACAACTGGCAAATCACAATTGACATGACTCTGAAATTAATCATTAGGAATTTAATCCTCTTGTGTCTTACCTTGCCCCTTTCTTCTGCAATGATCTGAAGCTTCATCAAAAAAGACAAGGGGTAAACCAAGCACATAAAACGTATACAAATCTCAGAAAATGAAAAGGAAGATAGTGAGCTGAATTAGCTCAACAACACAACATTGCTGCCCAATCTCTATGCATACCATTAAAAGAAATTCCCTTGGAACAAACATGAATGGCGTACCAGGGGAACGCCAAAAACACAATCCTAACCATAATGAATGTAAGGGCTAGGAAACATTGTTGAGACAACAGGCAGTCCTCTCAAACCCATTACGCCAGTGAACTCCACATGAATGCAAAATTCCACCTTATGAACGATATGAATTGCACACATAGCTATAAAGTATCAACTTGATCTTCTAAACTCAACGCAAAGGAAGAAGATCAAACCAGCAGTGCTTGAAGATTAGCACCATTTTAGGAGAGAAAATTATTCATTCAATACCCTAAACATCATAATACCGAGCAAAGATCAAATCGTGTAAGTATTATTACTTTCCCCCCAAGTTAATGACCCATTTTTTAACCACACAGAGAAAAACCAACTTGAAGCGCAATCAGACGTATTTAGCAAATGTACAAGAACTCCCCCACCCCCCCACCAAACGCGCGCGCGCGCGCGCACAAAAACAACCAAAAAATACAGAACATTACATAACACAAGGGTCATTACGTCGAAGGGTAAAGAACCTGGCATTAGCAAGCAGCTCAAGGACGCGCATTTGATTTGGAACCAAAGAATTCGATTCGTAGAGACCAATAAAGTTGTCTCTGAGATTCCGTTGAGAGACAATCTTTAAATTAAGCTTCTCAGCATCTTCAAATGACTGAATTGAAGTGTCCACAGGACTGCTTGATTCATTCTGAACCTCGAACCGGAGGGTTGGAATGCGGAGGAGGTTAGTCCATATGGCTTGTTTGACACCAGGAGATAGGTCCAGGTTCGAGGATGAAAGAACCGGTTGAAGTCTGGGCCAAAGTACTGCAAGAGTGAGTCCATTTTGAAGCTGCGAGCAAATTTCTTCAAGCGCGGCATTAATAACCGAGTCCATGAAAACACAAGCGTGGGAAAGATGTTTATTTCCTAAGAAAATATGTTATTGCAGCACAAGAAACAACGAACGCAATTCCTAAATAAACGCCGGCGCCGGGGCAATGTCGACACCACTTTCGCCGGAATTTGTGGGCGTGACTTAAAATCCCCCGGAGACTGTTTGGTTTCAGTTTGAGAGTAGTGCGTCGGAGGGAAGGAGACAACAATTGCGTAAGACTGAGAGAGGAAGCAATAGTGTGATAATCATAAACTGAAGATCATGCGGCTTCCGTTGAATAGGGGAACCAGGAAGTCGACAAAGATCAAGGGCCTGTTTGATTCAGTTCTGTAAAACAATTTTTTTGTTTTCAAGAACAAAAAAACAAAAAAACCTGTTTGATAATGTGTTTTTAATGAGGTGTTTTGTAAAACAAAAAAACAAAATTTTGTTTTCAAAAACAAAAAACTCAGAACACTTTTTAAGTGTTCTGTAATTTTTGTTCCACAGAATCAGGTAAAAAACAAAAAACAAGTACTTTTTAAAATAATGATTCAAACAGATTTTTTAATTTTTTTGTTCTCAAAAACTTGTTCTTAAAAACACCTGTTTTGAAAACATTAAAACAAAAACAATTTCAAACAGGCCGCAAAGCCCTGCAAGGCGTGGAATCTGCCCTTCTTCCCCAAAGATGGGGACTTTATGAGTCAATCGCAATTCGTTTTTTCTTTTTCTTTTTTTCAAAGTAGCAGAGTATTAAAAAAAGAACTTCTTAAAAAAAAAAGAAAAAGAATTAAAGTCCTTTTTTTATCAATAATTATTAATTAAAGTTTTTTATAGGTAATTGAATGACACATATAAAATTCTAATATAATATTCCAATTACATATTTTTACAATGAACCTTATTTTTTGAATTTTCAATTCAATTTATATAATTTAAAACTATATATTTATGTATAACCAATAATGAGACATATCTTTAAAAAAGAATTATTTGTGATTAAATTGGTCTCAAAAAGATAATATATAAGTTTTTGAATTATTTCATTTGATTGTTTAAGAAAAAAAGTAGAGTAAATTAATCATTTAATTTTTAAATAGTCATTATCTTTTTAATTTAGTCATTCAAATAAAAAATTTCTTAATGTAGTCCTTAAAATATCACTTTTTTTCTTAATGCACTTCTCTTAAAATGAAATTCCTCAAATTAGTTTCTTAAACATTTTTTTAATCAAAATGGGACCTATATTAGATTTTTTTTTAAAAAAGATTGATATAAACTTATTCAGATATCTTTAACCTTTAAAATAAATTATTTTTATATCAAACCTCGATTTTAATGTTTCAAAGAGTCACAAGTACTTTCATTTTAATTGAGGAAAAAATGGTTGGGAACAAAATTAAAAAGATTTATATTTGAAAGATCAAATTGAGAAAAAAATACATTTTCAAAAGTTAAATAAAGAAATTTTATCTTTTGAGAACCAAATTTAAAAAAGAATAATTTTGCAATAACTAAATCATTCACTTAAAAGATTAAGGCTTTAAAATAAGTTAATTTAATTTAATTAAAAAAATTGGGGATTCATTTATGTAATTATTTTGTCATGATTTTTAGGCTTCATGTGAGTATATGCAATGGAAAAGAAAAACTAAACATAGAAAAAGAAAGTGTATTGTATGATTGTGTTGAATATTATCAAAGTAGAATAATTAAGACCAAGAGGATTGTGTAAGACAAGAGCAATAGTGAAAATTGTAAGTTGACTTTGAGGGAAAAAGTAAATTATATAACAATATAAATTATGATAGCTGATATATAGGAAAACATGGTAAAAGCTCAATGGGAGAAACCTAAAAAAGGCATTGTTGTAAGTCTTATACTAGGTCACTGAGGAACTTGGATACAATATCATAAAAGAAAAAGGACTATTAATGTGGCTTTAGTGTCATCCATAACAGTTAAGTGGATTTTATAATTAAGTATGATAGGAAAATGTAAAATGAAAGATTATACTAGAAAGTAATAGTTAATGTGAAAAAGAGGAGGAATTAAATTGAGATTAGGAGTTGGAAAATAAATGTGATTAGTTAATGTAGTTAGGGATAATGGCAAATGGGATCTTTTTGCATTTTTCATAATAAAGCAAATCATTTTGCAGTTTTACCTTGTTGTGGCACTTGCTACGTCCATCATACATCTAAACAAAATTAGTCTTAATCTTTTTACTTTAAGATTACACATGTGCACAGCTGCAACAAGATAAAGTGGGATATAGATTGTATGCTATGTAGTTATATTTAAAATAATGGTTTGAAAGATTGAAATATAAACCTTTAGGAGGTCAAGAAGTTAAGAGATGAACAGTCAGTTCAACATTGTTAATAGATTTTTCTCATAGGTTTTTGAGAATTGACTTGTAAGTTGATTGAAGAGTTGAGTGATTAGTGAGGGTGATAATGATTAGCTAAAATTTGAAGATAGAAGAACCTATACATTAGGGTTGGTATTGCATTGATACGTCAAATGATTATCTAAATTATTGGTTAGATGTAACCTTCTTGAAGATGTTTAACTTGTTAGATGTCTAAGTTAAATGGTGTTTTTATAATGTCCTATGATATTGAAAGTTGAATATCACTTGGAAAAATAGCAAATTTGTTAGATATTGAAGTAGAAAGAAGTCATATAACTATGGATTTAGGCTTAACTATTTCGTTGAAAAGTATATACTAAAGTAAAAAAGAAGTCATAGTATTATTAAACCTAATTCTTGCAGGTTACAAGACTACTATGATAGTGTGTCTATGCATTATTGAGCAACAAGTGAAGTATATTCCCTAAACAATATGCACTTGATGGAGATATTTCTACTTGACATGTAAATAAGATTAGTCATTATATATAGTCAATAAATAGATAGGAAAAATATAAGAAAACTAAATGATGTGCTTTATGTAACCTATCATTAGTTATCGTGATTTACATTTTTTTTATTAGTAAATCCATCCCTCTTAAAATCTTTGAAAGATCCAAAGCTCCTAAGTTAGCCAATAATGTTTGGTAATAAGCAAAACAAATATTTCATATTTGATAGTTAATAGTACAGGAATATATAAAAACCTATAAAGATATCAATTAGGGCCTTTCTCTATAAGATGTCTAGTATTAGAACAAATTCAAAGTGATTAATAGGAAGTTGGACATTGCAAACTTTAATGTGTGTCTATAATTAAAGGTAACTCTAAAAGAGGTAGCCTTGAATTGACCAATGTTGCGGTCAACATAAAAGTTTTCAATGAAATGGGAATTCTCCTTCAAACAAGATTGGAATATATTGTAGAATGAGACTTTTCATTAAGATGGTAGTCTAGATCTTGTTCTCCTACAATAATAACATAAGGGAGGGTAAAAGGTTTAACTATATAATTTTTGTGAGGATATGAAATTATATTCATTTGGTTTTGTTAGTTTGTTATTGTTTATCATACCTTCTCATCCATTGGAACCATACTTATGCTAGTTATGTCACATGAGTGTTGTGGATGTCTTATTATCCAAAGGCATATTATTTTAACACAAATTCTCCAAGTCTCTTTATAGGGATTGATGCCCTTAATAAATTCATAACTTTGTGCATCCATTTCCTATATCTAGTAAGGAAAACAATTGATTAGAGAAGCATGTTTTAGAGAGTGAATAAGTAATTAAGAATAAGTTCATATAAAAAAAAAAAGATAAGTTAGAGGAGAAATATGATATAAGAACATAGGTTGCAAAATGATAATATGCTTGGTTTTAAATGTTGTGTAAATTGTAATTGCGAAACATGGTCCTAATTATAGTAAGAAAAGTGATTTAGTAGAGTAGCAAATTAATTTGGTGTGTTTGAACAAGAGAATAAGTATTTAATAATAAATTTGCAAAACAAATAGAAGTAAATAATATAATAAAAAGATAAGAAAAAGAAAAAAAATGGTGGAAACATATTAAACAAGAAAATATGTTACAAACATTATAATATGTTTATTTTATAAATGTATAACAAGACTTGACTTGGAAGGACCATCATAATTATTGGGTCAAATATTGTAGGAATTGTATGAAATTAAGATGACTCTAAGTTGTTTTATAACCTATTTAGTTTGCTCGCTACTATATATAGTCTACAATTAATTTTTTTAATAACATCTATCATACTCTTATAATTATTTTTAATAGTATTTATTTATTTTTATTATTTTTTCAAAAATAATAATATAAATGTCATTTTTTATCTTACTTACCTAGTTTTTATATTCCCTTTTCTTTTATATATCTAACATTCATCTAACCAAATAGGCCCTAAATGTATAATAGGACTTGATAAGATAACAAGAATGTTATAATAAAAAAAAAAGCTACAATAAAAAAGGATTTATGTACATATTTTAAGTGCAATAAACAAAATAAAAATATTAAACACATAACTAAAAGACAATATAATAACTGAAAAAAATTTACAAAGTGCTAATGGTGTAATATCAGGGTTTGAAAAAAATTGTTGGAAGGAAAGAAAAAAAATAATACAGTATAAACAAAACTTTTTAGTAGAAAGAAAGCAATATTTTGTCAAAGCTGTTTACCTTAGTAGAGAACCCATAAGCCTATTGGGAGCTTCGATTTGTTTTTAAGGAGAAAAAGGATAATAGAAGAAAGGAAGAGGAAATTGTGCGAGGAAATGATAAGCAGATGAAGAAGAGAAAATAAAGTCTATATTTGAAGTGAATAATTAATCATTTTTACGATTTCCAAGAGAAGGAATTAAATAGTTTGGTATTAGTTTAATCAATATCATTGAGGCAGATGAGCTAAAAATTGATGATAATATTAAAATAAAAACTATTTAAAGTGACAACTATTTGATAATAAAAATATAAATGACCAATTACGAGTTAGAAGGGTAGAATGGAAAATGGGTTAAATGTATATTCATTGTAAAATAACTTTTTATGATTTATAGATGGTAATGGTATTATTGTAAAGAGGTTAAAAGTTAAGAAATTAAATCAACAAGTTAAAGGACACATGTTTGATCTAAATAATATCTAGCACTGACATATAATCTTATCATGCATCTTTAATTGTCAAATGACTAATCACAAATAGAGTAGGAGAGTATGTTTATTTATTAACTCTCTAGTGGAGTCTTACCCATAGACATTGGAGAAAAAGATAAATAGTAGGATAGATAAAATAGTCATTTATAAGCATTGGATTTGTTGTGAATAACGAACAAAATGTATCTTTTATATAAATGCAAATTGCGTTGGTTACTTAAAAAAATAATATATATTTAAATGATGTATTCAATCATATTTTTTTTTCAAATATATATTGTGGGAAGTGTGAAATGCAAAAAAGGAAGGGGAAAAAAGAAATAATGAATAAGGAAATTGTTAAATAAGTTAAAAACATAAAATTGTGGCATTTTTATGAGAAAATTTCTATTTAAAAAAAATAAAAACGGTAATGTGAGCAACATGCAAGGCATATGGAAGGAAAAAAATGAATTATGCCCAAAGTATAATATGTTTTATGAATATAATAGGAATGTTTAGTGGAATAAGTGTAAAAAAGATGTCTAACAAGCCCAAAAGCACCACCCCAATAATGCCCACTTAATTGTATAAATAATTTTTTAGATATAATATGTTAGGAGTATGCTACTAAATGAATTTTTTATAGCTTAAGTGCTATAAAAAAGCTTTAAAAGGCAATAAAACATATTCAATTTCACAAATCAAACTAAATATTACAATTAATAATGACCATACATTAAGACCTAAAATAATAGAAAGCAAGAGAATGTATTACTAGAGATTGATAGAACGCCAAGACCTGTATATCTCTTTCCTATAAGCTGCAATATTAGCAACTATGGTAGGATTTGACATCCAACTTGCAAGGGTGCTCACACTAGTCCTAGCATAGGTTAAAATAGATATACCAATAAGGCCCAGCACAATGATCAGCACTAAGGTAAGGATCAAAAGGAAATATAGAAAAATTATACAATTTCTATAAAACCAAAAGAATGAAAATAATCATATAGTAACCCATAGGAATTAAAGATGTAAATCAATATGCAATTCAATTAAAAAAGATAAGAAAACTAGTTTTGACTAATTGATAGTAGTTTGAATTTCTTTTGATTAAAGAAGATTCTAAAAAGACAAAATAGTGAAATAAGGTCAAAGTCATTTAGTTAGAGCTTCTTATATAGGAATGAATCATGTGAAAAGTTTTAGAAAAAAAGATATGCACCTATTAATTGAATTGCGAGAGATTATGTCAAAGTATAAAAGTGTCCTTGGCAAATCTATGAAAAGTGATATGTAACTTGTTTCACTACATTATACACTTCAAATGGGTTTTATATGAAATTGATAGCATGGCCAAAAACTAAGTTGTCAATGTGGATAATACAAATAATCAATATAGCAAATTTTATACAGTTTTTATTTTTTTAGGTTTGTGATACACTATATAACAATGTTTTATGAGTTGTTTATAGGCAAATATAAATAAACTAAACAACCAATAGGCTATTTGTTGCAAAGTCTTAGATGTCATATAAATTAACAAATGGAAGCAACAATGTATAATCTTAATAAGACAAACCACCTACCAAACAACAAATGCTATCTACTTTCATGTAGAACTTAAAGTAAGCATATGTATAAGGACTATTTGATTGAAACATCATAGTTGTCAAATCTAAGAAGCAGATTAAGCCGCCTAAATACATGGTAGCAAGTAAGTCTGGCAAATTGTTAACCCCACATTCATTACACTTCAAAGAAAAGATTAGATGAAATGTATCTTTAAGTAAAATGATCCATTTTGTAAAAATAGTGTATTAGTAGTGAAAAAAGATGTTTAATTGTTGCAAATACCTTCTACATGGTCAATTGAGTTTTTCAAATATTTATTTGGAAATAATATTTTTGTATTATGCTTTAAGAGTTGTTGTTATAGTCATGGATCAAAATTTTCAAACCAAATAGACTTTTTAGTTATGAAAGAGCAACATACAATTATTTGTCTGTGAAAACTGATTTAAAAAGGTATAGGCTAACATTTGAAAGTGATTGTCCTTGACCTTTATTTATAAGCATTGCAAAAGTCATGATTAAAGGAAGTTGTCTTCTTTGTAATTTGAAAGACCAATTAATATTAGATGAACTCATGTTCATTATAGGGATAAAAACTTTATGTTTAACATTAGTGCCACTAATGATGACTACTTCTAAGATATGTTATCTTAGTTTACTAGTTAGAAGCCACATTCCGTTACATGGCCTTAAAGATTAGTTAATATTTTAATCAGCATCACAAGAGTCCTAACTTTAGTGTAAGTCCATAAGGAGAAAGCTCAAAGCAATTGATAGTATTATAAAATTATAAAGTATATAATTGTTCTAAGGACTCTTAATCTTCAGTTGTTTGACACATGATGTCAACATTTAAATAATCATGATGAACTCTAAAAATTAAGTCCAACATAAGGTGTTCACCTTTTCAACAATTTTAATAGTTGGAGTAAGAATAATATCTAAGATAATATGCATTGGACAAATTTTCTAGTAATGATGGATAAGTAGATGAAATAATTGTAGATATAAGATTTAAGAAATTTGTAATAAGTAAATTAACTAGCATCTCAATGTAAATTTTGCCATCATAAGGTTCTTTTAATTTTCTTTCCCTAACCTTGATAATTCATTCATAAAGCCCTTTAAAGTGTACATATAAGAAGTAGATTGGTTAGACTATAACCATATGTTTTAACATTAAAACTTGACAATAAGCCTATAGATATGAGGAATTTATGGAGGCATGAATAATATAAGCTCTATTACCTTTAGAAATGATAGGAAATATTTGGCAAAACTCCTCTCCCATGACAAATGGTTTTCCTCCAAAAGGTAGATGGAGATTGTTGAGGTTATCTACTTGCAAAATGTCTTAAAGTATATAGTCAAGACCTTCAAAGCAATATTTATTAGCCATAGGAGCCTCGTCCTAGGTAATTAACTTTGCTTTACGTAAGAAATTAGCTATTTAGGATCCTTGTTTAACATTGCATGTAAAACTTCAATTATAACAATAGGGATTGCAAATTTTGAGTATATTATCTTGCTACCTAGAAGCAAGGTAGTTGCTATCCCACTGGAGGCAATAATTAAAACAATTTCACCTTTTGCTTACAAGGTTAACGTTGGTGCATTTCAGAAAATTTTTTTGCTAGTGTCACTGTATCCATGAACAAACAAAATTTGCCCACTATTTCTCAAGGTTGACCCCATGATTTGGTCAAAAGCATACTATTGTTTAATATTCATCGAGTAGAGTAATCTTTGGCATACATGACATGGTACATTTTTGTCATAATTCAATTGTTTTAAAATGAGGTGATTCCTAAAATCAAGTAGATAAGATGTTCTTGAAACAAGTAAGGATAGATATTAACTCAAGCTTCTTCCATTTATATTAAGAGGTTTTTCAATTTCAACTAATGCTACATTTTTATTTTCTAATAAAGTAACATGGTTATCTATAAAATAGAAAATAAGTCATTACAATGCTAAACAAAGTGAAAATAATGGAAAGAAGGAATAATTACAAAGAAAATATTGGTGCTTTTAAGTTGTTAATCACAAGTAGATAGTAGATATTTGAGAGAACAACTAACATTTTGTTCTAAACAATATCAGATTTTAAATGATTATTACACAATAGCATGGTCACAAACATTTTGTGTAAAAAATGACCACTGGCCTATGAAGATGCTTTTAAAATTATACTAACAAACTCTTGGTCATTATCAAAAATACTCTAGTTATAGTAGGCTTCCTTAAAAGTTTTCTAAATTGTATTCTCAACCATTTTAATGTCATCAAAACATATGGCACCTTGTATTTTATTCAAAAGAATCCTCAAATAATATAACTCATCATGGTAAGAGGTACGTATTATAATCTACCAATGCAAAATCTTTGCTTGTTTCGAGCCTACCTTCTTAATTGAGTGTTGAAGACAAAGTGTGAAAGGAATTGAATATATGTTAGATTTTTAGCCTTACGATATTCTTTATTTGCTTCCATCCAAGCCAAGAACATAGATTCTTGAATTATCAATTTTTGTATAATATTTTGTATTTCATCATAATCATGAAACATGACAAACTATTCATTAGGCATATGAAAACTTAATCTCTTAATAAATAGATATTAATGATGTATATCAAAAGAAATTTTTTTTTTTGAGATGTCTCATAAGTTGAAATATAGCTAGTGTAAGTATTGCTTGATTTCATGCCTCTTAGATTGAGTTAAAGTAGCAATGTGACATAAGTATCTACATAAAGAGTTACTATAACCTAGTTGATCCCTTTGTTAATATATTTGAATAAATATTTGATTGATCAATACCAATTGTATTTTTCAATGTTAAGATAAGCTTGAAAACTTCTCATCAAACTTAGGTTGTATGGGACCACAAAATGGTTGTCTAATTGTACCTGATTTTTTTCCAATGTATGTGCCATCATCCCTTTTTTTATAAATTAGGTAGCCATCATCATTTATACAATGATGTTAACAAATCTCTCAAGGAAGAACTTTGTGTATCTTTTATCCTTCATACATGGAGATTTTCGATTAGCAAATATGCAAGATACATGCAACATATATAATATGATCAATTTATACAAAACATTATTAATGTCCTTATCTAAAATCTCTATACAAATAATCTTATCAATGTCATCAGCAATAGGGTTTTTATCGTCATTTGTGAGGAAGAGTAATACATGTAATGGTAATCCTTTTTTATTTTAGGAATTCAATTGTACATATCTATGTTAAGAGAAAACAAAATATTGAAAACAAATTAAATTAGCAAAGGAAAAGGCACAAATCTAGGTTCACATAGTGTATTTTTACTTATGGATTAAATGAGATTAACAAAAAGTATGAAAATCTACTTTAATAGTTTCAAAGAATTTCTTTTCCTTGGCTATTTTCATTACATATCATAGTTTAAACCTAAAGATTCAACATAAAATGTCTAAATAGTTTAAAGATCAAAGTTCATTTAGTTGGGTAAATTGTTTAATTTCAAGCCAAACAAGATTACAAGTAAATATCAAGAATAAATCATAATAACCTACCCATCTACAAATTGCCATTACATCTTGATAATTTTGTATTAGCATCTCTTGTAAAGCTTAAAAGTAGTATGACACATTTCCTAGTGGAAAGGGTTTGAGTCTTTTCTCTAAGGACAACATCTAAGAATCCTTTGTAAAGGTCAACTCTCAATTATTTTTGGTGACTTTTTATATAGGTTAATTGTGAAGCTTGATTATGGTAAAACCATGAATAATAAATTGCTACAATAAACGATGAGCAAGCAATAGTAAGGATACTTCATTAATCTTTATCATAAGGCAAAAAGCAAGAAATTCTTAGATCATCACCCTTTACTTTTTTTTTTAAATGTTTGAAGTGACGAATTGTGGTGTGATACATTCTCTTTATACCCCTTTTTCCCCCCATGGAAAAAGTATAGGGTATTGTAGGGGAAGGTATGCTAGATGCAATTCATTGATACGTTGAAGCAGAGTTAACTAGATTTTGATAATGATATCCCTTTTAGCAATATTTAAATCACATTCTCTGACAACCAAAGCTACAACTTTAGATACATTCAACCATTCTTGTCTCTTTTGTATAGTAAACATAGTTTGATGGCTATAGATTGATCAGCAAGTAGTATTAGTGCAGCCATGCAATAGCTCTTAATAAATGGGTTAAATTGATTAAGCATTGCTACAAGATTGTGAACAATTTATGAGTTTAATGGCACTTTATTTTCTTTAGAGTTGAGAGTAAATCAAGGAAGAAAGTCAAGAACATTAAACCTATGAAAAGAAAACCAATGACCAATTTTTCTATTGGCATTGACTTTACTTGATCATAGAAATCTTATTACTAACTTCATTATTTGTGTCATAAATATAGAGTTAAGAAAATCTTGGTTTTAAACCTTTAACAAGAATTAAACTACTGATTTGATGATAATTTTGACTAAACAAAACAAAATTATAAGGCTCAAATGTTGAGTTCACAGACTTATTAATTTTTCCCTCTATGTATGTAAATGAAAACATAATATTGTAAACTCTAATATTATTTAATAGAAACTTAGACTCTTGCAAGTGCTTACTAAAGAAGAGATCATGTAAATATTCAGGAAGAAAAATTTGGACTCTTGCAAGTGGTTACTAAAGAAGAGATTATGTAAATATTTAAGAGAAGTATGAAGAAAAGGCCATCAAACTTCCCCTTAGAGCAACATAATAAAAAAACTGGTCTTGAAGGAGTTAATGCACTCATTAAACCACATGTTTGCACTATAATAACTACAAATGTATTTAGTATCTCCCTCATCCAAATATTCTAAAAAATATGAAAAGAATATATGAATAGATATTAAGTGATGTGTGGACAACATTTATATCCATAAGTGTTATGAAATATTATTAAGCAACAAAAAGTGAAAAAGGAACAACTAAGCAGGAAAATATATTATAATAGTTTCACAGTAGTATACCATCATGGACATTAATTTGAGGACAATTCTCTTATGTATTACCTTCTTAACAGTCTATAATATATTCATGAGAAATTGATTAAAAAAGCAAAAAAAAAAAAAGAGCAATTGTAGTAAAAATTGATATACCTAAATAAAAGGAGTGATTAACACGTTTCATGTGCCATTTTCAATAGCAAACGAAGTAATATTATTTTGATCTTTAACATTATTCTTTTTAAAAGTATTGTTTTATTCAAGGTCAATTTATGGACAATTCTCTTATGCATTGGTTGATTGATAAGCTATTAGATATTCAAAATAAAATGAACAAAAAAAAAAAAACAAGGAGCAACTATAATAAAAATTGTTACACCTAAATGGGGGAGAAATGAACACATTTAATGTATTAGTTTCAATAGTAAATGAAGCAATATTATTTTGTTTGATCAAGTTGTCTTGTCCTTATGTGTTGTCTCCTTCAAGATTGTGAAATCATAATATTTGAACATTGAAATCAATATCATGACAATAAATTCTAGCATGATAAATAAATTTAGTATAAAACATGCAAGATCAATAGTTTGGTAGACCCCAAAAGGATGAAAATTTTTACCTATCTCCGAAGTGTGTTGTACACATGGATTGTCTCTTGATATTATAGTATAAGGTTTACAAACAAAAAAAGATTAGGATGGAAAACATATATTACCATTAGTTTGTGCCTTATCAAAATATTTTTTAAGATTCACAGCAATGATGGTAATATCTCTCAAGGATTATAAACGTACTTTGTTACAGATGCTTTTTAAGATGTTAGAACAAATATTTCCTACATCTATACACCTAATGGTTGATAACCCATAAGATTGAACGATAGTGGATAAAAGTTGTTGACCCAAAAGAGTTGAATTCTTAGTCACACATCCAATTGTTATTGATAACTCACAACTTATATAAAAAAAAAATGACTTCAAATGTTGTGATGGAATAGATAAGGTAAATTGTGACAAATTAGATATATCACATCAAACTAACCATAAATCAATGGTAACTACACTAACAGTTGACCAATGGACAAGAATTTTAAACTTCTCTTTGCCTTTTAAATTTCATTGCTAGAAAAGATGTTGCAAATAATTAGTGTAGAAAAGCAATGAGAATTAGTGTTTTTTTTAGCAATGGTCTTGCTAGTACTACATCATTGTTTAGCAAGCACTAAAAAAAATAATTAAATTTCAATTGGCTAAGAAAAACATGTATATAAAAAATGATTATATTATATAAAAATCCAAAGATGTGTTTCAAAGTTTGGACATGTTCTTTAAATCGAACATAGTGCAAACAAACTAAACATGTATTTCAAATAAGTCAAAACAAACTAAATTTTCTACAACATAACTATAGAAACCTTTTGTCTAACCATCATTTCTATCCAGATTATGTATCTAAGTCAAATTATTTATTGTGATTATGCAAGCAAGCCAAACATGTATTTCAAATTGAACCAAATATTATAGGTTTATATGAATTAAATATGGAATTGATTTCACTATTGCCTCTTCTTTAAGTAGTCTACAAATTCTTATGCTATGCAATGTTTATCTATTTTCTTCTATTTTATTAGTTAATATCCAATCTAAAGGATGTTGCATTGTGAAGCTTAATGACATATTAAAGTTATATTATACTTTATATCCATTTGAATGAAACTAAAGTGAGGCAATAAAAATGAAGTAGGGCAAGATGTGTGAATGAAACTATATGCTACTTGTAGATATTACTAGTGGACTCCAAACTGTGAAAAGGGATAATTACCTAGTTTTTTATAAAATAGATTAACCCACATCTTTTGTATATTTGTTTTTTCTATTACATAGATGTATTGCTTACTTACCAATTCTAACATCAAAATTTATGGGAAAAACTTGTTTTAATGAAAAAAATCTAAAGACATAAACAAAAATGTTTTAATTTTTTTTAAGGAAAAATTATCATAATAATAATATTAACCTTGAATTGCTAAGCCCTAAACATCCCTTTAATTGGCATGAATTCCTCATGTATATGTATATATATAAGAACTTCCATGCCTCACCCACATCACCTTTGGTCGAAACTCATTTGATCGATTTCCAACCTAAGATCATATTATATTAAAAAAGAAAAAGGCCAAAATAAAAAAGTTTGATGCAATTATTTGAAAAAGTTCCAGTAGAAAATTACAAGTTAACCAAACATCCCTTGACTCCTATATGGTGTTAGATATTTATTCTAAATAGTGTCATTGATCCCTGATTCTTCTTATCTTTGTATGATTTAAGAGTGTCTAGTTATATACATTTGTTGAAATGAAAAATCAAAGTGAGAACTTTACCTTATTCTTTCACCTTCAAGTTTCAAAAAACATTTAAGCTCTGATTTCCTTTTCAAAATATGTTGAACCTGTTAGAAATTTTCTAAAACTCGAGGTAGGACCTATAAGTTTCTAACCTAATAAAAGTCAGTATTGCTTAGGCATTTTACATATCAATCATTATGTAGTGGGAGCTTAAGTAATTGTGAACTTAGAGTGTTAAACGATGAGAGAGGAATATATCTTGACTAGATCAAAGAAAGATGGATAATGGTTTTCAATTTATATGTCCATTTTTTGAAGGATGTTAGAAAAAGAAGGGAGAGAATTTGAGGTGATAGGAAGAAAAAAATTTTAAAAAGTGAACAAAATATGGTGATAAAGCTAAAAGGATGTAAGAGATATAACACTATAAGGTGGACGAAAAAAGGAAGAAAGATTGTGGAGCCTAATAATGAGCAACACTATTCATGGCTTATAAGCAGTATGACTAAACTCAAATTTATTATATAAGATGGATAGTATATGTATGCAATAGGAATTTTTAAAATTGTAAGCTCATTTTAATTGAGAAAATATGTATTAAGGATTCTAATTATTTAAGATAAAATTGAGATATTTAAAAAATGAGTAAATTAATAACTTAGTCTTATTCTTCTTTCAATTTTGTCATTCAAAAATTAAGTGTTTCAATTTAGTCTTCTAAACATTTTCTTCCAATCAAAATAACGTTTCCTTCAAGCAAAGTTATAAGCACTTAACCAATTAGTAACATAGTATGAACAGGAACCCATGTGATTGTTAATGAATAATTTAAACTTGCCTAGATACATTGAAGTTTTAAACATTGCTATTTTGCCAAATGTTCTTAAGTTTCATCAAATTACTTCTTAAAATGCTATCATTCAACCGAGATTAAAGAAATCAAAATGGAAGGCATTTCCTTCTTCTTCCTTCAACTAAACCCCTTTGTTCTTAAGTTTGACAAAGGTATTTTCTAAGTAGATGGGCTAATCTATAACACCAAAATGATTTTTTGACGTTGAATTTATAAACTACCCTTTCATTGGTCCATCTCTATAGATATAAAATAGCTTTCTTATAAAGTCAAATCAAGCATGTAAGCATATAACAATCAATCAATCATTTTGATTGGAAAAAATATTTTGAAGACTAAATCATTAATTTACTTAAAAAATTATACAATACTTAAGAATTGTGAAAACTTTCATGATTCTCATATTCTCAAATTATTATTTTAATTTTTTATATATTGATTTTATGCATAAAATACAAATAAATAATAAATCATACATAGTATTAAAGATTTTTCTTGTGTTGATATGACTCTTGAGATTGTCAAAAACACAGTATAGTTAATATTTTATAAAAATTAACAAATCTAAAACTTAAAAAAATGTGAGTTTTTTTTGTAGTTCTTTTTTGGCATAATAAATCACTAAAACTAGTATAATCATATATCTTGTGTCTTACCATCAAATATAATATCATGTATTTTATATATTAATGTATCATACATAAATATATTAAATACTTCTTGACATAACCGTAGCATCAAATGCCAATTGACAATGATGAACAAGTTTGATAATTTAGCAATGCTCTCTTCCTCTCCAAAATCTAGTTGTTACATGAACTAAAAACACTTAAAGCTATCATTGTAGCTTGTAGTGGCAATCCTTTGTTTCTCTTCTTTTATCATTTTGCTATCTTCATTTCTTTGTCTTCTTTATCTTTTCACATATTTCTTTCTTGATTCTCAATAAGAAGAATTTTCCTTTTCTTTTTTTTTTCTTTTAGGAAAGCTTGTCCTCATAAAGGGTTAAATTGGTTTCCTTTGGTTATTGGTGCCTTAAAATCTCATTCATTATGTCAATTGAAGTCATCTTTACTTGATGGCCTTTACTGGCTTTTGATTGCTCTCTTTCTCCAACATTACTTTGGTGTCTTTCTTTTAAGTGGATCTATCTCTGCTAATTCTTAGTGTAATCATATAATTACCAATGACTAGTTTTTTCATTGAAGAATTAGGAGTTTGCATGAAGACAAATCTAAGGCCTTAAATTTTTGCACTTTGTTCTTTTTTAGCCTTAATGTGTACATTTTTTTTTGCTCTTGGATATCTAATCATCCACATCAAAGTAATAATTAAAATATTCATTCTCTATTTCATTTTAAATGAAACTATCATACCTTTGACCAAAAAAAAAAACCTATTCAACATTATTAAATTACATGAGAATGATACACTTTTAAACTAAAAGTGATGACAATGAAAAAGTGATAACAATGCTAAAAAGGAAGATAAAATGATTAACAAACCAAATCATACTTGAAATCAAGCTTTAATCCATGATCTCTCAAGCCCTGGTAAGCCAATAATGAAAGAAGAAGAGATTAGAGAGAAGAGAATGAGGAAAGATCTTAAGATAAAGAGAAAGAGGCAGCAACTTGCAAAGTGGCAACACCTATTTATAGGGGGCTTCACACTCACATGTTTATGAGAAGGCATGTAAATTGACAAAAATGCCCCTACTCAATATAAAATAGGATAGTTGACTTCTAAAATATCTTGCAAGTTAAAATCTCTTTCCAAATGGACTTATGTATATCCCTAACTATTATAGGTTATCTAATCTATTTTAGGATTGTGCTAAACATAAACTAGTTATTTGAATCATCTTAAGGAAATTGTGATTTAAACAACATTTTACCTTTTTGAACATGTGCAATACAAGAGGAATATGAGTATTTATTTAACTTTTTGTGCACTTGATCAATGTAAATTTCTTAAGACAAACATAGAACACCACAAGACCTATTACAATAGATTTGAATCCTAAGAATACAAAAGGCCTAATTGAGATCTTTCATGTCAAAGTAACATTAAAGCATGTTTTTTGTCTCATTCAAAAGGTCAATATGATTACTGACTAGAAGTATTTCATTAACATATAACATAAGGTCAATGAAATTACACCTATTAATTTTCTGAAAGATGCATTGATCTAAAAAATTCTCCATAAAGCCAATAAAGGTCACAACCTCATCAAATTTTAGATACCATTGCCTTAAAGTTTCTTTCAACTCATAGATGGATTTAGTTAATTTACATGTTAAAGGCTTTTTTATAG
Organism: Erythrophleum ivorense; assembly: GCA_026724425.1. NCBI lineage: Eukaryota > Viridiplantae > Streptophyta > Magnoliopsida > Fabales > Fabaceae > Erythrophleum > Erythrophleum ivorense. Next base: position 15,207,645 of record JAIUCV010000016.1, read on the forward strand.
ATTCAACAAAACCATCTAGTTGACCATATTAGCATCCTCAAATAAACTTCCATTTATGAAAGTAGTTTTAACATCCATATGGTGGAGTTTTAAGTCATAATAAGCAACTAGGGCCATAACAACTTTAAAGATATCTTTGGTAGACATTGGTGAAGAGGTCTTTACATAATCAATTCTTTCTTTCTAATTGTAACTCTTTATAGTAAGTTTGACTTTATACCTCTCAATTTCTCTTGTGATCCTATGTTTGGTCTTGAAGACCCACATGTAGCCAATAACCTTATAGCTCTTAGGTAATTTTGTGAGTTCCCAAACTTGATCATGCTCCTTAAAAGATAGCTCATCTTTCATGGCTTCTAACCCTTTAGATGATTGAGGACTTGATATAGCTTTTTGAAAAGAAAACATATTTGAAATATTAGTTATATCAAACTCATGTTCCTATAAATAAATCATATAATCACTCAAAATTATAGACATGTAGATTCTTTGTGACCATCTCAAAGCAATAACATCATCAATATCATCAAGCCCTTCAATATGCATAACAAGTGGTTTTCCATCACCATTAGTTAGATCCTGGGCAACAATACCCTTTACAAGAGGATCAAATATAAATAAGAAATAAGGAAGGTAGGTTAAGTACAAATACAATAGTGCTATCTTTTTTAAGGCTAATGACACAGAGCACCTAACTTCCATTATTAAAGTCATCTTCAAAATAGATTATCAAGTAGAATTAATATTTCTTGTAAAATGAGAAGGACAATAGAACCTGTTACCCATAGAACCTATATAATGGCTAATAAAGAAATTACTTATAGATCTTAAATCTAGTTTTCTAACTTGGGGATTATATGATCTCACATCCACCTTACAACCTATACATGAAAATGCTTCAAGTTAGGCATCTTACCAAATATAAGCTTATATAGAGTTTTGGGAACTATTTTACTGAAAATCTAGTTGAGTATGTATACAGTTATCTTTAAGGCATCACCCTATTTAAATTTAGACATCAAAAGAAATTACCAACCATACATCCCAATATGTCCATCAAGGTACGATTTTACCTTTTGGTAACCTCATTTTGCTAAAAGGTGTTAGGGATGGTGTATTGAGTTTCAATATTACATTCTTGCAAATACAAAGCAAAATGATCAAAATTTCTACCCATCTTTATATATCTACCACAATACTTATCACCCTTATCAAATCTTACACACTTATTGCGTTTGTCAATTTTCAATTCAATTATAGCCTTGAAAGTCTTAAAGGCATCTATAGATTCTGATTTGTTATGCAAAAGATTAATCCAACCATATCTTGAATGATCATTAATAAAGATGATATAATACTTAAATCTATCCATAACAGCATGTTATACTTAATACAATAACTAATTATAGCTCATGCATTTGTACTGTTCACATTTCTAGTTTGAATTATTTTACAAATCACTATTCTACTTTGCTATGAAAAAGTTAGCAAACAAGTCCTTATCTAACCTAAAAAAAAGCAAAAGATAAAAACCAATAGCAAAATATGAAACATCATCTTTTCTTAAATGAATTTGAATGATTTATTGGCAGCATAGGGTGTTGCTTAGTTTGAGTAGCAAATCTAGATTTTCCATCTCCATTGCTTTTTTTTTTTCAATCTCAACCATTCAATTTTTTATTTTGAAGAAAGCAAAACATAAGATAAAGAAAATCTTCCAATTTCACCAGACAAATAAAGACTACTTTGTAAGAATTGGAAGACCGTCTTTATCATATATTATGCTTTTTTTAAATTAAAAAATATATTAAAATAAAAAAATTGAAGGTTCGTAACTACTACTCAACTCAAGTAGCAAACCATCTAAAGATGACATTCTAGTTCAAGTATATATGGATCTTCTCATTTTAAAAGATAAATTTATAAGAGATAAAGAAGAAAGAAGAGAGAGAGTAGATGAGATATATTGAGTGGCCTTAACATGTATATTTTCTTTTCTTAATTTAGATCTTTTGAAATCCGTTTCAAATAAAGTAAAGAGAGGGAAAGAGAGGGATATGTGGGTCCCACACAAAGTGAAACTTACTTTTTTCTCTCTTTATCTCTCTCTTCACTTCACTCTCTTCATTTCAGCTGAAATGAATTTCAAAGAATTCACTTCCCTCTCTTCTCTTTTTTTTTTGGGCAAATTTATACTCTAAATTTATCTCTTAAATTGAAAAAATTCATTATTGTCCTAATTCCTTCTCTTTTTCGTCTTCACCTTTCTTGCTTGCAAACCATGGCATTTCTTTTTTCTATGGCATCCCCCAACATTCCATAAATCATTCTCTTTGCCCATTAATATTCGCATATTTGTTGTGATTTCTCTAAAGAATTAGGCATCGAGAAAAACTATAAAGTATTGGCAAAAAAAAAAAAAAGAAAAAAATATCTAAGAAGTGATATTGGTAGTTGATTTGAGCTAGTTCTGTGAGTTTTAATTTGTAGAAGGAAATCGCTGCTTTAAGGGTATTGTTTTACTCATATTTTAAAGTTCACGTACGGATGCGTCAAGCTACATGAGAGAGTCTGGAAGTGATGATCGGTGTGAAATTATGGGTTACAAACATGTTTTGATTTAACATTGATTTGGGATTGCTCTTTTCTTCTTGCTTTGGTTTTCTTTCTTTCTTTCTATAATGCTACTCTTTATTTTTCTTTTCTTTCAAGTATTAGACGTACAAAACTTATGTCTAATTCTCAATTCAGAACATATTTATCCTTTGTTAAACACATCTCCAAATAAAAAAAAAAACAATAAAACAAAGATAACGAGATGGGGAAGTATACAGAGAAGATATAGAAATTATCTTTTGATTCCTTGAAAGAGATGTATAGAACACGATTCTCAGGGCGCTAGCAAAATGAAGGAAGACGTACTTGCTCTTTTTTTTTTTCGGATAAGAAATATTAGTTAACTCTGTTTACTGATACCAAAGTCGATTGCTGATGTAAAAAAATAAATCACATGCCTTATTTTTAATAATATGAAAACAAAGAGGTATAAGATTGTATAAGGATCTTGTTTTGTTTTGTTTTTCCAATTTATGTACACAAGATGCTTGAGCCTTGAATCTTGACTTGATCGATCTAAATTACAAAAACTAAATAGATAATTAAAGTTTAGATTGTTCTTTTAATTTTTACAATTGCACTTAATTTTTAAATTGATTTATATAGTTTCAAATTTTATAATTGGATTCATATTTTTGAAAAAGTTAATTTAATTCTTATCATTAAAAATTTGTTGGTGTTCTATTAACTTTTGTTGATATGGTTAATTGTGTTTATTTTAACATTTTGAATATGCATAATAATGCCAATTAAAAGGGTTATAAAAATAGATAGCGAAATAAAATTAACTTATATGCATGATATATATAATTTATGTTAAGTGACTTAGTTATATTTACTTGAATCATGTATGATAAACGGTATCAAAAAAGTAGATGAACAAAACGAAAGTGAGGCAAAAGTTTAATATTAAGAACCAAATTAATTTTTTTTAAAATTATAAGAATTTAATACAATTTTTTAAATTATAAATTAAATAAAATTATAAGAATGAAATGAATAATTTAACCATATTTAAATATTAAAAAAATAGAAAAAATGTTCTAAAACCATGTTTTAAAAATTAAACTGGATATTGAACTTAGATAAAGAATAATTTATTATTTAATGGTTTAATTATGGTTGAATTAGAGTTGAATTATTTTTCTAAATATACATAAAAAATATAAATATATAATATTGTACAATTAAATTAATATATATACTATAAAATAATGTTTAAAATAAATATAAATATCTAAAAATATAAAAATAATTAAAATATTTTACATATGATAACAAATTTATGTAAAATGAGTTAAGTAAAATTTATAAAATATTATAAAATTTTTTATCAAAAAATTTAAAAATTCTATTTAAACAAAATAATAAAAACTAATTTTTGATCAATTCTATATTAAATCGATTAATTTTTATCAATTTTTGAGTAATTTTAATAGATTGTTGATCAATTTTTTTAATTAATTTTAAGAGTTAAATAAATTAATTCTATAATCAGTTTATCAATTATCTAATTTAACTAATTAGTTTAGTCTAATTTTTATAATCATGGTCTAAAGTGTTTATATTTATTATGTATATTATATACACATAGCTGTGCGCGCGCGGATATATATATATATATATATATACACGTATAAAACTTTTAAAATTTTTTTTAGTGTGTGACTTTATAAATATTTAAATATTGGATACTTGAAAGCATTATTCCATTATTAATCCGACGATAAAGCCCAAAGCCCAAAAATCCAGATCGTACCCGCTGCTTGATCCAATCCAACGGCCAGGATTTCGTGCTTTTGTTTATCCTTGGAACCTCATATCCGTGTGTTGTGGCTCACACGGTCACACCTAGCAAGAAAATCTGTCCCCGTAAAGGCGTATGTGAGCGGAAAGGAGGAATGCACACCCTTCTGTTGAAGTAAACGAGGATTTCAAATTCTCAATTTTCAGAGAGAGAAATCGCTTCTTCGCAATTTCTCTGAAACGGTCCATCGAATCTCGCAGATATAGGTCCTGTCCCTCTCAATCTATCCTCTACCTCTGTCTTTTTTTTTTTTCTTTTCCTTTCCACGATTTCAGGGCCTCTTTGCTGAGGCGGAAATTCGATTATTTTTCCCATCTTTTCTCGGGGAAATCGATTTTCCCGAGAAAAATTTTGTTGACGTCAACGGCTACAGCTGGGAAGCTCCATGCTGTCAAGGTAATATGATAAAAAATGCTTGATTTTCATGTACGTTTTTCTGGGTTCTTGGGTTTTTGTCAAAAGTCAATTATACTTCATAATTTCGTTATTGCATAAGCATAACCTTAATCTCTCTTGCATGTAGCCTTAACACAGTTATTATGTGATATACCAATTGAGCTATCGAGTTCGGTCATCGGGTTCAATTTCTGAACATTTTTTATTTCTTTTGCCTTACTTCTGGGATTCGGAAGATAAATATTTTATTTGGTTGTGACTGGCTCTTGGAACCCCACTTAACGTAGAGCTTGTGGGTGCTTAAGAAGTTCTTTTTAATGTCTAAATTTGATTGGAGGCAGCAAAAGAAAAAAGTTGTTTCCTATGGAAAAGAGGAGAAACTCTCATGTGCTTTGGAGTATTTAAGGGTTTTTTGGAAAAGACTCGTGCTTTAAGTTATAAGAAAAGTATAGTCGCTTGATCTCTTTTATTTGGTTCAGCGAATCTTATGCAAACCCTTCTGGCCTCTGCTCGGTTGCTTAGGAAATAGACGAAAGAATATGGTAAAAGTGAGTATTCTCGTTATCTTTCCCAAAACTCCTGTTTCAACTGAGTCAACTTTCCAAATTGCTTTTCTCTCTGCAATCATATTGTCGGAGTACTCCAATTGTCTCTTTCTATTTTCTTAATTGAATTGAGTAAAATCCCATTTTGTTGGTTCAAAAATGATTTTGATATCAATTGGTCCTTTTAGAGATGTTTTTGTCTCAAATCGCTATCTAAAATACTGAAATTGTTTCACGTTCATCGTTGAAGATAAACATGCCAACTTGTGAGTTGACAGATTGATTAACGTGAAACAATTTCAGTATTTAAGGTAGTTATTTGAGACAAAAGTTCTTTGAGAAAACTAATAATTCTGTAATTATTAGGAGCAAAATGCGGTTTTATTCATTGAATTTATGGATAGATCCATGTAAGAGTTCTGTTGATTATTTTTTTCCTTTTGTACCAGTCCTCTTTTTTACTTTTAATATGCCACATTGTCTCTTCCGTAACTGACGGTTGACAGATTGATGAACGTGAAACAATTTCAATATTTGAGGTAGTGATTGCAGCCAACAAGTCTTTTGAGGGAACTACTTGATATTGAAATTTTTGGAGGAGCAAAATGGGATATCACTCATTGAATTTATAGATAGATCTTTCTAAGAAGTTTCTTGCTAATTTTTTTCCTTTTGTGCAAGTCATCTTGTCTATTCTTCGTTCTTATCTGATTTTTCTTTTTCAGGGTTAACTAATTGAATCACAAGTGTAAAATTGTAATGATGGAAGGCGATTTATTTGGTGATATAGTTAATGCAACTCAAGTAGATAGCAGAGTTTCACAGGCATTTCAAAAGAGTTTATTACAAGCCCAAGACATTTTGGATCAGAACAGGTTGCTGATCAATGAGATAAACCAAAATCATGAGTCGAAGATGCCTGATAATCTGAGTCGAAACGTGGGTTTGATCAGAGAGCTCAATAACAATATCAGAAGAGTGGTTGATCTCTATGCTGACCTTTCCAGTTCTTTTGTCAAATCTCGTGAAGCTTCATCTGAAGGAGACTCTAGTGGTACTCTGAAATCTGACGGCAAACACAGCCAGAAGAGAATTAGGTCAGGCTAAATGGATTGAAACTTTGAATTTGAGCTTTGATATATGGCACCTTCGAATAGTCTTTTGTATTGTCTTCATCTCTAGAAGGCACATGCTCTAGTTAATCTTCTAATATCCTAAAATAACATAATTTAGAGGACTCTTCAATTGTAATTTCCAGTAACTATGTTAGCACCCGGAAATGAGGCATAATCATGGATTATTTTACCAAATTCTGAACCTTGAACTTCTAAACATATTGCTGTTGTGTGAAGTTCTGGATGGTATGCTGCTGTAGGGATAATCAATTTTTTTTAAAAAAATATTATTATTTTTTATTTTTATTTTTATTTTTTGAGGGGTGGGGGGTTTCATGAGGAACCGTGCAGGGGTTGTGGGAATGGAGGTAGTGGGAAGTAGGAGGGAAAGAAAAGGAAAGGAAAGAAGGAAGGAAAGTTAGGAAAAATTATAATTTTATTTTTATAATTATTATTTAATTATTATTTAATACTCTTTAATAATAATTTTTTAATCATTAAAAGTAAGAGTATTATGAATATTTTCTATTTATAAAATCACTTTTTTATTTTTCATTTTTATTTTCATCCTCATTTCTCATCTACCAAATGGTCCTTAAATTCTTACTCAACAGGGACGAGGGCTGTACTCTTTGCCTTGCAGGAATTAGTAGACTTCCTTTTATTTTTATTTAATTGTTCTAATTTTTCATATTTATAATTTATATTCATAAATTTTAATATTGTTTATTTTTAGACATATATTTGAATTTGAAATTATATTTTGTTGATTTTTCAATATCTATATCGTTTTTAAATAATTTAAATTAATATTCACAAAACTCTAAATATAAGGATCCATCATGTTCTTGTATCCTTATAGAGAAAGTGGATAGTAGAAATTTATCTCCCACAATAAAAAATGAAAATGCAGATGAAAAAGTTAGGGAGTGACATGCAGATGCGCTCATCAAATTCTAACTATTTGATCATTTGGTGAGTCTTCGTAAGGTGATTTTCTTTTGGTTTTGTTTTAGAATCCACTGAACGAAGACGGAACCTTTTATTGACAATGATTGTTCTTTTTGGGCAAAGATGTGTAGGGCTTAGATTGTCTTAATTTATTAAAAAAATTGTATTGAATAAATTCTGATTGTTTAAATCATGTAGAAAAAAAATAAGTTATATTTAAAGAAATAAATAATTTTTTAAAATGATTTAAATAGTTAAAATTTACTCATAAAAATTTTATTCTCTCTCTATAAATTGAAACTATTCAAACTTTGTGGGGGGACCAATGAAGGAAAGCGACAAAGAGTGAGAACTCGATGAGACCAAACGTGGAAGTTTAGAATCGTATGTGCCGATTCCCTCCCCACTCGTTGGTCTTAACTGCAGGAAACAGAATTAAAATTCAATTATTTAAACTTCTTTCTCGGCTGTTGAGGTAATCTAATGTGATTGATAGGATTAGTATATATATATAGAGAGAGAGAGAGAGAGAGAGAGAGAGAGGGAAAGAGAATTGCTGGCCGCCAAACCATGTTGAGGGAATCAGATCTTCAGTTGTTGAGATGTTGTGTTGTGGAATGAGTTTGATTTAAAATAAGATGGGTTGAGTAAATTTAACTTAAAATTAAAAAAAAAATCAAAACATATTCTGCCTTTCTTGACAGCACAACAGCATGCAAGTTTCGAGGACAGAGGATCCAAATTTCATGTTGAGCGGCAATGCAATGATTGACCTGAATGCTGGGATCCTAGGATCTACTAATGTTAACGAGGGTAAATAGCTTTATAACTCCAAGAGTTTGAGGTAGGCTATATTAATAATTTATATTTTAAAAAAGACTTTAGTCTCCAAAATTATAACTTTATATGAGTTAGTTTTTAAAAATTTAAGTAAATTACATAGATTTTATGTAAATTTTATTAAAATTATACAAACTTTTTTTATTTTCAAAATATATATAAATCTCTCTCAAGTTTTGTTAAAGTTGCATGAATTTTTTATTTTTAAAAATTATACAAATTTACCTTAAAACAAGATATAAATTACACAAACTTTTTTATTATTTTAAAAAATATATAGAAACCTCTATTAAAAATAGAGAGGAGGTGTATGTAATTTAAAAAAAATTAAGTAAAGATTTATGCAATTTATTCTTTATTTTAAAAAAAATTTATGTATATTTTGAAAATAAAAGAGAAGACCGTGTAATTTCAGAAAAATTAAGAGAAGTTTGTATTATTTTCTCTTTCTTTTAAGAGAAAGTTTGTATATATTTTAAAAATAAAAGAAAATCGATATAATTTTAACAAAAGTAAAAAAAAAAATCTATATAATTTATTTCAAAACTTTTGAACTGGTTACATAGTAGTCTTTCTCATTAATGCCCGTTATTTTTTAACAAACATGTTGACATGGCATGATAAATATTTAATAGTCCAAACATTTATGAAGCACACAGATGAGCTAAATTATGACGTGAACAGGTTTGCAGAAGAACACTAATGCTGATGAATTTACTAACTGAAGTCCAAAGAAGTATTTTCTAAGAGATGATCAGTGCAGTGAGCTTTAACATTGGAGATTTTTAATTTTCATGCATGGCTATGGTAGAACAGAAAAGACTTTTATCTGGAGAACAATCTCTGCCTCTAAACGATCTATGGGAATGATTGTTTTAAATGTCACTTTCAGTGGAATCGCATAGCTTCTGATTCTAAGTTCAACATACTGTTGGAAACTAATGAGGATTCCATATGCAATATCAAGGAAGGTAGTGATTTACCAGAGCTTATATGGTTAGTACAAAGCTAATTATATAGGATTAGATACTAATGACGAACAAATTGTGTTTTGAGCCTCTTATCAGAAGCTTGAGGGTTAAACTCAAATACCCAGCCTTTTGGTGGTAAGATAGTAGTATTTGGCCATGATTTCAGACACAAGACTTTTTTCTTTTCTGCGATAAATGCTTCATACATATGGGATTTTTGTAAGATTATCAAGGAAGTATGAGATTGCAATTAGGTCAATCAAACACCATTGATGAAAAAATTGGAGAATTTTTCCAGTGGATCCTTAATATAGGAGAAGGAGCTGTGAACAAAAGTAACAATAATGAAGGAGTTATTGATATTCCATCTAATATTCTCATAATTTTGGATGGTACCTACCCTAATTTGTTACAAAATTTTGGTGAGTTGAGTTATTTTCAGTAAATAGCTATTCTCACTCCTACTTTGCCAAAATGATGATGTTGTGAATGAGCACATGCATGCTATCTTTGGTAATAGGTGAAGAAAAGATATGCTTGAGTTTGGATAATGTAAACAAAGTAAATGCAAATGTTGGTAGTATGATTAATTTATACACTCTTAAATTCTTGAACAACATAATATTTTCAGGACTTCTTAACCATGTTTAGAGTTAGAAGTTGGGACTCTAGAAACATTAGTGAGAAATATTGATGAATCATTGAGTTTGCACAATGGCACTAAATTAATCATCAATTTATTGGGGAGACAAGTTATATAGGCACAAAATATTTCAGAAAACAAAATTGGCTAAAAAGTATTAATTCATAGGTTAGTGATCACTCTTTAAATGCCCAATAATTACCGTTCAAGCTAAGATAAAAGACAATTTTCTGTAACAATATGCTTTGTTATGACTGCTAGTAAGAGTCAAGATCAATTGCTATCAAATGCTAGAATATATCTTTTTACACGAATAATTATGTGTTGCAATTTCAAAAGTGCAAAGCAAAAGTAAACTAAAGATCTTCATACTTGACAAAGAATGCAAAACTTCAATTAGCATTTTTAACGTTGAGTATGAAGAAATATTCAATAATTCATAATATGTATTAATTTGAAGAAAATATTAGTACACACTCTTGTGCATATACCTTGTTTCGTATAGTGTTTCAATTTTTCTAATTGGTTGTATCTTTCTTATTGCAAATTTTTTGATCAATTATTGTATTTCTTGGTACAAAGCATCGGTGCATTGTATAACAAATGAGTAAATTGGTATTTTTTTTCCTTTAAAAATAAATTAACGATTTAATTCTTAAAAAAGTAATTTTATTTTAATCTGATTTTTCAAAGATAAAGCTCCTTAATTTACTTGTTGAAAGTTCACTTTTCACTTAATTAGTTGTTCAAAGATAAAACCTTTAAATTTATTTTCCCAAATATTTGTCTTCAATTAAAATAGTTTGTGAAAGAGTTATAATGCTTATCAGAGAGGTCATTTTGATTGAGAAAAAATGTTTAAGGGACTAAATTGAGAGATTTTATTTTTAGATGGCCAAATTGAGAGAAGAATGATCTTTTAAGATTTACAAACTTTATTTTTAGATAATCAAATTAAAAAGATGGTAATCCTTAAAAAATTCAATTATTAATTTGCTTTTTTTTTTAATAAGCATATTTATAACTTATACAGAGACATATGTAATTATAATTTTAATCAATTTATGAGAAAATTAAAAAAGTACCATTTAAACTCTAAGTTACTTGCAAATAGTTTTCTTACTTTTCAAAATTAAAAATTAAGGGCCTGTTTGAAATTGTTTTTGTTTTAATGTTTTCAAAACATATGTTTTCAAGAACAAGTTTTTGAGAACAAAAAAATTAAAAAAATTGTTTGAATCATTATTTTAAAAAGTAATTATTTTTTTTTTTACCTGATTCTGTATAACAAAAATTACAAAACATTTAAAAAGTATTCTGAGTTTTTTGTTTTTAAAAACAAAATTTTATTTTTTTGTTTTACAAAACACTTCATTAAAAACACATTATCAAACAGGTTTTTTTGTTTTTTTGTTCTTGAAAACAAAAAAACTATTTTGTAAAATTAAATCAAATAGGCCCCAAGTCTCTCAAATTTTCACATTTCAAGAGATAAATCATTTTGTTTATTTTTCTTTTGACAACGTTAATTTATTTGTCATTTTAAACTTTTCATAATTGATGTGACAAGTTTCAATTTGTATATAATATCAATATGTTAAGTTTTAATTGTGATCTTCTACTATAATCCATTATGTATTTAGGAGAGGAGATAACACAAGAGAATAAAAGTGTATACAGGATCATTTTTTTTTACATCCTATTTTCCTTTTATTTTTCTCCAAATGTACATAATTATTTATTTACTAAATGCAAAAAATTTAGTTTAGGGTATTATGGGAGGGTCTAAAGTGGCTCATTACATAACGCAGCTAAGAGGGAAATAGACAAAATGACATATTTGTTTAAGTGTAAGAATTTAGAAACTAATTTTTAATTTTAAAAATTCAAATGACTATTTACAAGTGAGTCAAATTTTAAAGAGATTTTTTTTGCAAGTGACAGTAAAGATAGATTATCAAGTTGATGTTATGTTCAAACAAGAAATTGTGAAGTTATTTTAATATGATAATAAAAATAATTAAGTAATTTTATTTTTATAAAAAACACATATTATGCAAAAAAATTTATTTGTAGAAAATAAATGATAAAAAATTAAATTCATATTTTTAAACAAAAAGTATCAAATATAATTTATTTTAATTTCAAAAGAGATTAGTATAATTTAATCTACTAAAGAAGAATTGGGTAAAAAAGACGGAACATTGAATGCAAGAAATAGGTAAGGTTCAAGATAATATTTATCTTCAACAATCAACAACTCAGTTCATAGGATAATACAAAAATCTTAGTCCTAATCGAACGATAATACTAAAAATAAAAGTTTTAATCTTAATAAAATAATATGAAAGGCTAACGTCTCGTTAAACTAATATATCAAAGTTAATAATTAATTTTATAATTATTCAAATATAAATAATTACAAATCATAAATGTTAAAAAAATAATTACCTCATAGAATTATAAAATAAGCAAATAATTCTTCAGTATAATCTTATACCCTTAAAACTAAGGCTAGCCTTTGGTTTTCAAAATTATTTTCAGTTTCCAATCTCTATTTCTACCTTTGAAAATTTAATTTTATTTACAATTTTTTAATATTTCAAGAAATACACTTGTTATGCAATATTTGTCTTTCTAGGGTTTCCCAGACTCAAATAGCGGAGGGGAGGCACAGCTTTCTTCACAGTTCACAAAAGCGCACCATAATATGGCGACCCAAATAAGCAAAAAGCGAAAGGTGAGTAATATTTATTCGTTTTTCCCATTAAATAAGCGGAAATTTGATCTTTTGTATTTTTTTTTTCGAGTTTTTGTGGAAGCTGTTTCTGATGCAGAGCGTTTTCCGTTTCAGTTTGTGGCAGACGGATTTTCTTTGCGGAGCTAAATGAGGTTTTGACCAGGGAGCTCGCAGAGGATGGGTATTCTGGGGTTGAAGTAAGGGTTACGCCCATGCGGACAGAGATCATTATAAGGGCGACTCGCACTCAGAACGTTCTCGGTAAGCACATATTAGTTTGATTACGCACGGTGGGCCAAGTTAACCCTTTGTTTGTTATTGGTTGATGAAGCAGTGTGGAGTATGTAGTAATCAGGATATAGAGTGTAATTTGACAAGTTTGATACGGTCTTATTAGATTATTTTATTCTCTGAGGAAATGAAAATGAAAATTTTGTATTAAATTCAGGATTTTAGTATTTTTGCCTTATTCCTGTTTATCCCTTTATCCTCCTCTAGGAAAATGTTTTTTGCATAGCTGATACCTGCTTATAAATTTGAGGAAAGGATATGTTGCCTGGGTGTAAATTAAATCAGTTGTGAGGCTTATCTTGATGTGTTGATGTTGCAGTATTAAATTGCATTTCACTTTCACTTGCGTAGGTGAGAAGGGAAGGAGAATACGGGAACTGACGTCTATTGTGCAGAAGCGTTTTAAGTTTCCCGAGAACAGTGTTGAGCTTTATGCTGAGAAAGTCAACAACAGAGGGCTCTGTGCTATTGCTCAGGCAGAGTCTCTGCGTTACAAGCTTCTAGGAGGGCTTGCTGTTCGGAGGTATGCTTTTCAATGGATGGGATTAATTCATTGATTGGTATCTGTTCTGTCAAGTGATTTGTGATTGTCATGTGACTTATTTGTGTTCAGTTGTTTACATATTTGTCAATGTTTTAGTCTTGTGACTCTAGCCTTTATTTTAACTTTCAAGTGGTTGGAGTTTAGAAAGTCCTACATCTGCTAATTCTTTATCGTTGGTCTCTGAATTGTGTCTAGTTTCCTTGTTATTCATACTATCTTCATGCCTATGTTGTCAGGATTATGTGTACTGTGCTCAGCTCCCCTCTCAAAAACATAGGAAAGAGAAAGAAAGAGATCAATATAATAAATTATAAGCATATGAATGTAGCATTCGATTTTGCAACTCTCTTTTCCATTACGCTTCGTGTGGATGGCGCTTCGTTTGGATGGAGAGGAGGAAAGGTGGGAGAAGAGAAAAGGGGGGGAGAGAAGGGAGAGAAGAGAAAATATTATCTCCTACGGTGTTTGGAGGGAGGAAGAGAAAACAGGAGAAAGAAAGAGAAATTTGAAGAAAAGAAAATGTAAAAAAAAAATAATTATTTTAAATATGATAATAATATTATTTTTTTAAAATTAAAAAATATTTTAAAAATATATATGTAATTAATTAAATTATAATTTATATAAAATTATTAATATATATTTTAAAATTAATATTCCATATTATTTTAATATATATTAATTAATTTAAATATAATATATATAATATAATAAATATTTTTAATTATATATAAATATTATATATAATATTTATATATATTATATTATAATATTATTATATATATTATTATATTATATATATATGCGTTGCCAACCATTCTCTGGGACAGCCTGGAATGAACGAGATCAACTACCCATTCAAAAAGTAATTTAGAATTAGGAATATGGGTCGACTGAGACTAAACCGGGTCATGGAAGGAATTCTGTCCTCTTTCATGCAGAGGTCTTTTTTATGACTACTCTCAACGATGAGCAATGGCTCTCATTGCCGCTCATTAAAGCCAATACCTTCCCCCTTCAGCTTAGTTCACATAGCCTTTTTTCATTTTCTATCAGAGGCATAACTATTCTCATTTCTAGTTTACTGTTCAAAGGATCTCTAATCCTCATTCCAGTATTGACACAGCGGCAGATCAATTCAACATATATAAAAGATAAGTTGAAATATTACACTTAATCTCTGAATTTTAGTTCAAGTCATAATATATTGTTATCTTTAATTACTGCAACTTCAATCTTTCCATTTTATCTGCTTGTTTAATTCCATCATTACTGAGTCGTTATAATCTTTAATCTTATGGCTTTGTTAAAACAAATTGAACATCAAATCTATGAAATAAACCAAAATAGTCTACCAAATAGTAGTTTTATTCCTATCCCAAATGAAACATTAGTTATTGCACCTTTTATGTTAGGAGGTGAAGGTCATACAACATGGAATCTAATTAATTGGATTAATATGTATTTACTCAAACAATTAGATTATGTAGTTGATCCTAATGATTTAGAACCTATTGAATTAAATAGCTATATAAATGAAGAATTGGATTATTCTGATATTAAAATATATAAAATAGAAAAATTAGCTGTAGGATCAGACTTCGATAATAATTCGAATATAGAAACTATATCTAGTAAAGAAAGTGAGGAATATAATTATATTTTTGAAAAAGATGAGATTAATATGATGCAAGATATAGATAAAGATAACCCCACAGAAATTAGAGGATTTGAAGAATTTAGGCAAATAAATTTTGAAGAATTTCAAAAATTATGGGAAGAATTAGAATTAGGAAATACAACAATAAATCCTCAAAATAATGAAGAAAAAAAAGAAAAATCACAGAAAATTAATAATCCAAGAGCTTTAACTAAATAATATAGAAATGTTGAATTTAATACCAAAGACTTAATATCAGGAAATAAATATAGATGTTCACGAATTTCGAATAAAAAGAAAAATCTATATGCATGGAGATGTCCATTAAAATCTTTATTTCCCATTAGTAAATATTGTGAATTTAATTACCAACAAAAAAAATATGACCTCAAAAAAAAATAAAAGAAAAAAAGAATGGATAACAACTCATAATAAAAGCAAAAGAAAAAAATTAAACTTAGAAGAAAAATTTTTTCAATTAAGGAAGAAAAAAGCAAAAGGAAAAAGATTAAAAAATGAAAAAAATATTATAAAAAATTAAGACAAGCTGATTTATCTTATTATGATTATTTTGTTGAATGTGTAAGAAAAAAATAATTTGATTGCTGATTTCTCGAGCAGAGATGGAGCAGTCATTTCAAACAAGTAAAGCTACCAGTAATTCTCAACAAGAAGAGAAAAATTCTTATCCTCATATTATTGCACGATTAAATGCTATCGAACTGTATCTTGTCATCTTAGACAATAAATCAAGTGAATAATATTAGTAATACTGTTAATTATCTCACTCAAGCTATACAAGTAAAAAAATAAGTAATGAGTGTTTCTCCCACTCAAATTCCTCCATTGACACCCCAAAGTCCATCAACTCATATTCTATCTACTCCCTCCTTCGTAGCTATCCTTGAACAGGGAACCAAATAAGCCTAAGAAAAAGCTTAATCCAGCTCACAAATAGCATCATCCTCAACCTCAAATCCTTCAACTACAGTTCAAAGAAGACTTAATGAACAGTTTGAATATTTTTAACTGATTATCCAAAAGCTTAATTAATGCCAAATATCCACACCAACCATCAAATACATATCTCATTATTCTATTAATAAAGCTGTCATTAATTTGGGAACAAACCCTCAAATAGTTCATGCTTTATTTAGTTATGGATTAGTTCATTACATATATTTCTCTAAAGAACTTTCGGAATTAAGTCTGCTACCAAAAGCTGTCTAAGAAGCAGTCAAACGCTATCATGATATCATTACCCAGTATATCATATATATGCGATGTTATTCCACAATAGCCGAAATAACTCCAGAAAAATTTTATCCTCTTATTAACCTTATCAAATTCGGAACAACAAAAAAACCCTTCGAGTTTGAAGAATCCGAAAAATTCTTTATTGATCAAGAAGAATTTCATTTTATTATATCAAAAACCTAAAAAATTAATACTATTTTCTTAGAAATGAATCGAACTTTATCTAGTGAGAAAGTCCAATGGACATACTTCATAAGCCAAAACACATGTATCTACTCAGGAGGAAGAACAAGCCGAAAGCACCGACTATTTACTGCATTCTATAAAAAAATAAAATAAATCAAATGGATAACACTGAAGACACCAAAAGAAGAATATGCCAACAATTATTGGAATATCCTTTCCACATATGCATCTACTATAAAGATAAAGAAAAATTAGTATAAGATCAAAATAATCTACCGACAAGTATCAACATCCTTGAAATCTGAAGAGCCGCGAAAGTTGTGATATGACAAAAGTAAAAGTAGATTCCAAAAATAGAAAAAGACAAATTCAAAAAGAAAGACGTGACTAAAGAAGAAAAAGACAAAGAAGAAAAAGAAGAAAATGACAAAGAAGAAAAAGAAGACTTGACTTAAAGTGTCTGACAATTGACAACAAAAAGAAGATTTGACAAAAAGAAGCTTTATCTTATTCGCAAGGAATCTCTTTTATTGACTAAGAATAGTAATTCAATTATTGTATTAGCGTGACAGATGAATGTCTCTCACCTATATAAGGCCTTGTAACCCACACTTATAGAGACAGATAGAAATTGTAACACTTGTAGAAAACACACACCAAAAAATTCTTAGAGATATTCTCTCGGAGTATTCACATCTCTCCCACTGTACATTATCTTCATCATCAATAAAGAATATTTTGTAAAGTAAAGTTATGGCTTGCGCCTGGAATGAGCGAGATCAGCTACCTATTTAAGGAGCAATTTAAAATTTGGAATAGGGGTTGGCCGAGACTAAACCGAGTCATGGAAGGAACTCTGCCTTCTTTCATGCAGAGATCTTTTCTATGACTACTCTTAACGATGAACAATGACTCTCATGGCCGCTCATTAAAGCTAAGACCTTCCCCTTTCAGTTTAGTTCAGCACAACCTTCTTTTGTTTTCTACCAGAGGCGTAACTATTTTCATTTCTAATTTACTATTCAAAGGATCTCTAATCTTCATTTTAGTATTGACACAGCGGCGGATCAATTCAATATATATAGAGGATAAGTTGAAATACTACACTTAATCTCTGACGAGAAGTTTAGCAAGTCATATCTTTACTCTGTAAAATATTCTTTATTGATGATGAAGATAACGTACAGTGGGAGAGATATGAATGTTCCGAGAGAATATCCCTGAGAGAATTTTTTGGTATGTGTTTTCTACAAGTCTTATAATTTTTGTCTCTATAAATGTAGGTTACAAGGCTTTATATAGGCGAGAGACATTCCTCTGTCACGTTAATACAATAATTGAATTACTATTCTTAGTCAACAAAGGAGATTCCTTGCGAATAAGATAAGGTTTCTTTTTGTCAAATCTTCTTTTTGTTGTCGGTTGTTAGACACTTTAAGTCAAGTCTTCTTTTTCTTCTTTGTCATTTTCTTCTTTTTCTTCGTTGCCCTTTTTTTCTTTAGTCACATCCTTCTTTTTGAATTTGTCTTTTTCTTCTTTGAAATCTACTTTTGCTTTTGTCGTGTCACTACTTTTGCTGCTCTTCAGATTTTGAGGATGTTAATGCTTGTCGGTGGATTACTCTAATCTTCTGCTGATCTTTTTTTGTCTTTACAGTAGATGCATATGTAGGAAGGATATTCTGATAATTATTGACATATTTTTCTTTTGGTATCTTTAGTGTTATCCATTTGATTTGTTTTTATTTTTTCATAGAATGCAGTAAATAGTCGGTGTTTTCGGCTTGTTCTTCCTACTAAATAGATACATATGTTATGGCCTGTGAAGTATGTCCATTAGACTTCTTCACTGGATAAATTTTGATTCATTTATGAGAAAATAATATTAATTTTTTAGGCTCTAATTTTTGATATAATAAGACAAAAATCTTCTTGATCAATAGAAGATTTTTTGGATTCTTCAAACCAGAATTTTTTTGGAGTTATTTCGACTATTGTAAAATAATAGCGCATATACATGGTATACTGGGTAATGATATCATGATAGTGTTTAGCTGTTTCTTAGATGACTTTTGGTAGCAGGCTTAATTCTGAAAGTTCTTTGGAGGAATATATGTAATGAACTAATTCATAACTAAATAAAGTATGAACTATTTGAGGGTTTGTTCCTGGATTAATAACGATTTTATTAATAGAATAATGAGAGATGTATTTGATGGTTGGTATGGATATTTGGCATTGATTAAGCTTTTGAATAATCAGTTGAAAATATTCAAACTATTCATGGAGTTTTCTTTGAACTGTGGTTGAAGGATTTGAGGTTGAGGTTGAGGATGATACTATTTGTGGGTTGGATTGGGCTTGTTTGGTTTCCTGTTCAAGGATAACTACGAAGGAGAGAGTAAATGGAATATGAGTTGATCGGCTTTGGGGTATCAATGAAGGAGTTTGAGTGGAAGAAACACTCATTACTTGTTTTTTTACTTATATTAATCATTTTTTTAACTTACTAACATGGGAACTGAAATTACCCATAACCTGAGTGAGATAATTAATGGTATTACTAATATTATTTATTTGATTTGTTGTCTGAGATGACAAGATACTGATATTAAGTTCGATGACATTTAATAGTGCAATAATATGAGGATAATAATTTTTCTCTTTTTGTTGAGAATTACTGTTAGTTTTATTTGTTTGAGATGATTGCTCCATCTCTGTTTAAAAAATCAGCAATCAAATTATTTTGTTCTTGCACATATTCAACAGAATAATCATAATAAAATAAATCAGCTTACGATTTATATAACATTTTATTTGATAATTTATTGGCTCTTAATCGTTTTGATAACCAAAATTTTATTTAAGTATTATCAGTACGAATAATGAAATGATTATTAATAATGAATAATTCAAATTTTTCTACAACTTTTACTATTGCTAAAAATTCTTTTTAGGTTGAGTAGTACTTGGTTTGACTTTCATTAAATTTTTTACTAGAATATCTAATAATGATTTTTTATTCTTCATTATTGATATGGTAAAGGGTAGCGTCCTAATAATTTTTAGATGCGTTAGTATAAATAATTCATTTTATATTTTCTTGAGTTGGGATTGTTAATTTTGATAAATTATTGCATAAATTCTTAATCTTTTAAATAATTTGTTCAGTTTCTTCATTCCATTGCCAAGTAAATTTTTTTTAGCTAATTTGATAAGTTTAGCAGTATATTTAGATAGATGGAGAATAAATTTTTGGCTTGGTTTACTAATCTTAAAAATGATTGTAATTCTTTTTTATTTGTGATTTTTATAAAATCTTTTATTCTAAGATTTATATATTTTTGTAGTTTTATTTCATTTGAGCTAATATAATGTCCTAAAAAGGTTATTCTTTCTTGTCTTAATTCAATTTTTTAGGTGAGATATTGATTCCTTTTTCTTCAACTATTTTCATAAATTGATATAAATGTTCTTCATGTTTCATATTTTCAGAACATATTAAAATATCATTTATACATATTACAGTAAAATCTTTAATAGGTGATAAAAGTTTTTGTATGTGTTCTTGAAATATACTTGGACTATTGTGAAATTCCATTGGTAATACATTCCATTCATATAGTCCTTCAGAGATTAGAAAGGCAGTATGTTTTTTACTTGATTCTTCTAATTTTATTTGAAAAAACCTTGATTTGCAATCAAATTTATTAAAGATTTGTTTTCTTTTTATTAGATTAAATAAGAGTTCAATCTTTGAAATTGGACAACAATTTCTAACGACTAAGTCATTTAGTTTTTTGTAATTAATAACCATTCTAGATTTATTTTTTCTTATTTCAGCATGACTCATGACAATCATGGCTGGTGAATAATAGTTTGATCTACTTTCCCTAATTAAATTATATTGTTTCATCTCATTTAAATGCATAATAAATTCTTATTTATCTTTTGATGTCCAAGGATATGGTTTACTACAAATTTCTTTACTATAATCAAGTAATTCTATTTTGGCGTACGATTTGGATTTTTTCTAGTGGATTAAAGGGTTTTCGCTATAATTATCGAGTATTCTTTCTTCAATGATTTTTTGTCTTTTAATATTTCTTAATGATTTTTTGGCTTTAATATTAATAGCTTTATTATTAGGAATAAATTGAATTTCATTTTCATTTTCAAATTATTTTTTTCGAAAGTTTGTATCAGTCTTATTATATGGGTTTTTTATCCTAATTGCCCATGTTTGGTGTTTATATGGTATTGTTAGTATTAAAATCTTTTCGGTGAAATGTAAAGGCATATATTGTTCTAGAAAATTCATTCCTAAAATTATATCAGGAGTGGTTTCATTATATTGATATAAGAGTAGAATTTTTAATTCATATTCTCTTATTTGTATTAGGATATCTTTAGCAAATAATTCAATAAAATGAATTTCTTTTTCAGCACTACTCATTCTTATTGATTTATCTTTCTTCCATAATTTGGAGGGTAATATATTGTATTTGGCTGTTGTAATATTTGCTCCTGTATCAATCATAGCATGATATTTGCGTGATTGATATTTTTGATAATTAAATCTGATTAATATGTAATAAAATTTCATTAAATCAATTTAATTTTTTCAAGAATTACTACTTGGTGTTCTATATTTATTAGAATTCTATTTTCTTGAATTTTATATGGCTTTACATACTCTAAGAAATCTTTTCCTAAAATAATTTTATACTTTTGATCTTTTATTTCTGATTCTACATATAACTTTATTTTTATAATATTACGTTTATTAAATCTTATCATAGTTTGTGCAATAGTTTCATTTTCTTGTATTTTGATATTGTTATCTGTATAATTTATATATATCGAGCTTTTTGTAATTTCGGGATATATTAAAGTTAGTATTTCTATCTATTTTCCTTTTTGAGTTATTTTTACAATTATTAGATTTTCTAAGTTTTGAGTTAAGTCTATTTCTGGTATATTTGGTTGAATTTTAGCTAGATTTGATCTTATAAGTATTTATGCTAAATAGTTTGTTTCATAATTACTGTAGCTTCTAGATCTAATTAATGTTCTTTCTATCGGTCTTGATTCTTGTATACTCATTCGCGGAATTATATTGATATCTTGAGGTGTATTAATTCTAATACTTCGTCTTCTTAAATTATTATTAAATGAAATTTTAGAGAAATTTTCTTCTTCTAACTCTCTTGTGTTATCTAATTTTAATTGTAATTTTTTAAGTATAGTAATTCTGTTTCTATCTAGAGGTAATTCTTCTAAAATTGGTATAAAATGTTTATCAATTATGATGTTTCCAATATTTCTCTTGTAAATTTTATGTTCGTTGAAAAATATAAGTTTTACCATTTCTGTTATACTAATAATTCGACTTCCTGGAGGTATTTTTATTCCTTGTAATTTGTGATATACAACTAAAGTTCTATTCATATTTGTTTCAACTCTAGATATGGCAAAATTTGTGTTAACGGTTAATTTTAATTTTTGATATATTAAATTTTCATTTAAAACTCTTAAAATACCATTTGGAACATTATCTATAATTCGATTATCAATAATTAGTAGTTCGATAGGTGTGTCTACTCTAGCTTTAAAGTATGTTTTTATTAATAATTGTATTCCTGGTATATATATTTCTGATATCTCATCCTTGATATCTAATTTTTTAATTTCATGTTCTATTAAAGTTTTATCAATAATAAGAATTCTAAGAACTCCTTCTGTTAATGTTGATTCTATAGGAGATTTCTTCTGTATAACTACACATGCATATTTTTCTTTTTTCTTAGATTTTACAAACTTACTTAATTGTTTGATAATACTATTGTGTGTGAGATCTTGGGGTGTTAGATCTAATTTTTTATCACGAATTTTATTATATTATTTTTTATTAAATAACATTCATTTTTTTATTATTCCTTCAATTGAATTTTTAATTTCTTGAAATTCTTAAAAGTCTGTTAGTGGTTGAGTATTATTACCTTCTTCTTGCATCATATTAATTTTATTTTCTTTGGATATTAAATTAGTTTCTATGTCTATTTGTTTTAAGTAATTTTTTGATTCTAAATTTTTTCTTTTCATTTGTTCGAATATTTCTAAGGCTTCAATTATATTTATAGTTTTTGGTTCAGGTTTAGGTGTTTCCATTTGTTCAAATGTTTCTAAAACTTTAAATATATTCATGGTTTTTGGTTAAGATTTAGGTGCTTCTAGCTGGGGTATAAAAGGTAAGAATTCTAGGATATCGTAATCTAATTGATTCATTATTATTGAGATACAACTTATAGTATGAAGATAATTAAAACAGTTAATAATAAAGACGGGAAATAAGCATATATTTCAGAAGGCAAGTAAGCTAGAATATTATGACTTGAACTAAAATTCAGAGATTAAATTTCATATTTCTTTCTTATCATCCATCCATGATGCTTTGATACCATTCTTTGGGACAGCTTGGAATGAGCGAGATCAGCTACCCATTCAAGGAGTAATTTAGAATTAGGAATAGGGGTTGACCGAGACTAAATCGGGTCATGGAAGAAATTTTAACCTATTTCATGCAGAGGTCTTTTCTATGGCTACTCTCAACGATAAGTAATGGCTCTCATGGCCGCTCATTAAAGTCAAGACCTTCCCCCTTTAGCTTAGTTCAGCACAGTCTTCTTTCGTTTTCTACTAGAGACGTAACTATTCTCATTTCTAATTTACTGTTCAAAGGATCTCTAATCCTCATTTCAGTATTGATACATCGACGGATCAATTTAACATATATGAAGGATAAGTTAAAATACTACACTTAATCTCTGATGAAAAGTTTAGCAAGTCATACTTTTTACTCTGCAATCGAACGATTTTTTTTAAAATTAATATTATATATTTATTTTAATATTTATTAATTAATTTAAATATAATAAATATAAATATAATAAATATTTTTAATTATATATAAATATTATATATAATATTTTATTCTATTATATATAATAATATTAATATTATATTATTTGTATATATACATATCCAACTGAAGGTTAGTCGAAAAATTCATCAATAAAGAATATTTTGTAAATTAAAGATATGACTAGCTAAACCCTTTAGTAGAGATTAAGTGTAGTATTTCATCTTATCTGTCATATATGTTGAATTGATCCTATTCTGCTACGTCAATACTGAAATGAAAATTAGATATCTTTTGAATAGTAAATTAGAATTGGGAATGGTTACGCCTCTGGTAGAAAACGATGGAAGGTTGTGCTGAGCTAAACTGGAGGAGGAAGGTTTTGTAGTTACCGTGTGTGGCCCTGTGTGCTCCATGAATGGCCTTGTGTGCCTTGTAGCATGGCTCTGTATGAAGGAGGACAGAGTTTGTTCATTCTATGACCCGATTTAGTTTCGGTCAACTCCTATTCTGAATTCTAAGTTACCTATTGAATAGGTAGCTGATTTCGCTCATTTCAGACTGTGTACAGAAATAGTATATATAGGTGTTAAATTCTATTGGCTCTAAATCATGTTCTTCGGCTATTTCCATTAAATTAATTTTGTTTTTTTTTTAGGTTTTTCACAGTCTGTTGCTATATGTCCTAATTGTCCACAGTTATAACATTGACATTTGTTAGGATAGTTTGCATAATTGACTTTTCTTTGTCCTTTCTTATAATATTTTCCTGGTGCAAAGGGTTTTCTAAACTGTGTTTTTTCTTGAAGTCTTGATTTTGGATATTTTCTAAATCTATATTCTAACGTTTATAGGGTTTTTTCTAATATTTTTTTTGATTTTTCCTTACTGGGTATTCCTGTTTAGGGGTACATCCCCATTTATGAGGTGTTTCGAAATAGTTACATTGAAGGATTAATTTATGTGTTTTATAATATCGATGATTTTGTCAAGCTTCTTTGCATTTATTAGATAAATATTCCCTAAGAAAATCTTCTCTTCGTCCCATAGTGTCTATATATGACATTAAATCTATTCTATTGTTAAATACTCTTCTATATTCCGTTATGATTGATTCTGATATTAATTTTGGTAACTTGTAGTAGAATAAATCTAAATAAAATCTTTTTTGTTCATAGGTATTTATTCTGGCTTCATAATAATATTTTTGGTATTCGTAAATGTATTGGTTTAAGATTTTTGGTTCTAGGGAACATATTTCAATCTGATGTAATTTATTTATGGCTCTATCTATCTTTGTTTTTTCATTAGCTCCTACACTTCTTCCTATAAATTTGTTTCTTAGAACTTGTTCATATTTTCTTAATACTAATGCATAAAATTCTTTATTTGTTGTGTATTCGGATACTTGTCTTACTTGTTGCCTAAATTCTTCTGTTAAACTTTTCCACCATTCCAGGACAATACCTGTAAAACTGGCTTCAATTATTAGAATAGCTGATTGTGTACTTGTTGTTCTATTTAAAATTCTAATATTAACAACACCATGTAAACACCAAGTTTGGGCAATTAGGATACAAAATCCGTATACTAGAATTGATACAAATTTTAAAAGAAAACAATTAGAAAATGAAATTCAATATATTCCCAATAGGAAAGCCATTGATAATGAAGTCACTAAATCTTTAAGAACCATTGAAAAACAACACAAGACCATTGAAGAATGAAAACTTGAAAATTATAGTGAAGACCCTTTACTTCACTGGAAAAAATCAAAATTATTTGGAATTAGAAAATTACTCAAACTTAGAAACTACTTTAATAATTGAAGAAAATGAAATAAATATGATGCAAGAAGAAACCAGTAATACCCAGCCACTAACAGACTATTAAGAATTTCAGGAAATTAGAAATCCACAAGAAGGAATAGTAAAAAAAAGAATGTTATTTAATCAAAAGCAATATAAAAAAATTCGCGATAAAGAATTAGATCTAACACCCAAAGAACTTACACAAAATAGTATTATTAATTAACTTAGTAAATTCGTGAAATCCAAAAAAGTGTTGATTATCATTGGAACATATTAGTGGAACTCTAGGTTGGCTATAGATAGAAACATTTTCCTTCCTAGGAGTCCCAACTAACCCTTCCTAAGTCTTACCATTGATCTATTAACCTAATAGGCTAATGGCATTTGTAAATTCTGCAATAGGCTGACCTAAGTCATAAAAAAGAAATTTTCTATAGAATCAACATTAACAGAAGGAGTTCTTAGAATCCCTATTATTAATAAAATATTAATAGAACATGAAATTCAAAAATTAGATATTAAAGATGAAATATCAGAAATATATATACTCGAAGTACAATTACTAATAAAAGCCTATTTTAAAGTCGAAATAGACACTCCTGTAGAACTTCTGATTACTGACAACCGAATCATAGATAATGTTCCCAATAGTATTTTAGGAGCTTTAAACGAAAATTTAATATATCAAAAACTGAAATTAACAGTTAACACAAATTTTGTCATATCTAGAGCTGAAACAAATATGAACAGAACTCTAGTTGTATACCATAAACGGCAAGGAATTAAAATGCTTCCAGGAAGTAGAATAATTAGTATAACTGGAATGGTAGGACTTGTATTTTTCAACGAACATAAGATTTATAAAAAAAATATTGGAAATATCACAATAAATAAACATTTTATGCCAATCTTAGAAGAATTACCTCTAAACCGACATAGAATTACTATATCCCGACAACTGCAATTAGAACTAGATAATATAAGAAAACTAGGAGAAGAAAATTCCTCTAAAATTTCATTTAATAATAGATTAGAAAATTGAAGTATTAGAATTAATACACCTCAAGAAGTTATAATCATAAACCCTTGAAGAAGTGTACAAGAATCAAGACCACTAGAAAAGACCCTAATCAGATCAAGAAGTCAAAATCATTACGAACCAAATTACATAGCATAAATACTTATAAGATCAAATTTAGTAGAAATTCAGCTGGATATCCCAAAAATAGACTTAACCAAAAATTTAGAAAACTTAGTACTCGTAAAAGTAACTCAAGAAGGGAATTGGATGGAAATAATAGCCTTAATAGGCCCCGAACTAATAAAAAGCTCAATACATATAAATTATACAGATAATAATATTGAAATACAAGAAGAAGAAACTATTGCACAAACTATGATAAGATTTAATACACGTGATATTATAAAAGTAAAATTGTATGTTGAATCAGATATAAGAAATCAAACTCATAAAATTATTTTAAGAAAAGATTTCTTAGAACATGTAAAGCCATACAAAATTCAAGAAAATAGAATTCTAATTAATATAGAACACCAAGTAGTGATTCTAGAGAAAGTCAAAACGATTTAATAAAGTTTTACTATATTTTAGTAAAATTCAATTACCAAAAATATCAATCACGCAAATACCATGCTATGGTTGATACAGGAGCAAATATAACTATAGCCAAATACAATATATTACCCTCTGAATTATGGAAAAAGAAATACATCTCATAGAATTATTTGCTAAAGATATTCCAATGCAAATAGGAGAATATGATCTAAAGATTCCACTTTTACATCAATATAATGAAACCACTCCTGATATAATCTTAAGAATGGATTTCTTAAGACAATATATGCCTTTACATTTTACAGAAAAAATTCTAATATTAACAACACCATGTAAACACCAAGCTTGGGCAATTAGGATACAAAATCTGTATAATAGAACTGATACAAACTTTAAAAGAAAACAATTAGAAAATGAAGTTCAATATATTCCCAACAGGAAAGCCATTGATAATGAAGTCACTAAATCTTTAAGAACCTATTAAAAATTTTGCCATAATATACATAGATGATATTCTAATATTTTCAAAAAATAAAAAACAGCATGAAGATCATTTAGACCAATTTATAAAAATAATTGAAGAAAAAGGAATTAATATTTCACCTAAGAAAGTAGAATTAAGGAAGGAAAGAATAACCTTTTTAGGACACTATATTAGCTCAAATGGCATAGAATTACAGAAGCATATTAGTCAGAAAGTAAAGGATTTTATCAAAATAACAAATAAAAAAGAGTTACAATCATTTTTAGAATTAGTCAACCAAGCTGAAAACTTTATTCCCCATCTATCAAAATATACAGCTCAACTTGCTAAATTAGTTGGAGAAAAATCTATCTGGCAATGAAATGAAGAAACCGAGCAACTTATCAAAAGGATTAAGAATCTATGTAGCAATTTACCCAAATTAACAATACCAACCCAGGAAAACATAAAATGGATCATTTATACTGATGCATCCGATAATTATTAGGGCGTTGCCCTTTATCATGAAAATAGCAAAGAACAAGAAATTATTACTAAATATGCTAGTGAACAATTTAATGAAAGCCAGATTAAACATCACTTAACTTGAAAAGAATTTTTAGCAATAATTAAAGCCGTAGAAAAATTTGAATTACTTATTGTTAATAGTCACTTTATAATTCGAACCGATAATACTCAAGTAAAAAGCTGGTTAGCCAGAGGATTAAAAACCAATAGATTAGCGAATAAGATGTTATATAAATGACAAGTTGATTTATCTCATTATGATTATTCTATTGAGTATGTAAAATGAAAAAATAACTTGATTGCCAATTTCTTATCCAGAGATAGAGCAATCTCGACCAAGTAAAGATACGAATAATCAACAACAAGAAGAGGAAAATTCTTATCCACATCTTATTGCACAAATAAACGCCATGAAACTCAATATCAGTATTTTGTCTTCTCAGACGACAAATCAAATGAATAGTATCAGTAACACTGTCAATTATCTCACTCAGATTATGGGTAATTTCAGTTACCATGTTGGTGAGTTAGAAAAATGATTAATTCAATTAGAAAAACAAGTAATGAGTCTTTCACCCACTCAACTCCTCCATCAACTTCTCAAAGTCCATCAACTCATATTCTATCTACCCCATCTTTTGCGGCCATCTTAGAACAGGGAACTAAACAAGTCCAAGAACATGCCCAATCCAGTCCACAAATAGCCTCT
This sequence comes from Erythrophleum ivorense, assembly GCA_026724425.1. NCBI lineage: Eukaryota > Viridiplantae > Streptophyta > Magnoliopsida > Fabales > Fabaceae > Erythrophleum > Erythrophleum ivorense. The sequence continues at coordinate 15,236,215 of JAIUCV010000016.1, forward strand.
TCATCAACTTCAAATCCATTAACTCAAGCCCAACGAAGGCTCCATGAGCAATATGAGTATTTTCAAGCTATTATCCACAAGCTTAACCAATGTCGTATATTAGCTCCGACTCTCAAATATATTTTTCATTATTCTATTAACAAAGGCGTTATTAATCCTGGTACTAATCTACAATTAGTTTATACTTTATTCTGTTATGGATTAGTTTATTGTATTTATCACTCAAAAGAGCTCACAGAATTATCTCTGCTACCAAAAGCCATCCAAGAAGCCGTCAAACACTACCACAATATCATCACCCAGTACACCATGTATATGAGATGTTATTTAACAGTAGTTAAAATAACCTCAGAAAGATTTTATCCTCCCATTAACCTTATTAAATTTAGAACCACAAAGAAACCCTTCGAATTTGAGGAATCCGAAAAATCTTCTATTGACAAAGAAGAATTTCGTACTCTCATTTCAAAAATAAGAGCTCAAGAAATCGAAACTATCTTTTCAAAAATGAATAGAACTTTATCCAGTGAAGAACTCCAATGGATGTATTTCACTGGCCAGTATTCATGTATCTACTCAGTAGGAAGAATAAGCAGAAAACCACGATTATTTGCTGAATTTTATGAAAACATAAAAACAAATCAAATGAATAATGCTGACGATACCAAGAAAAGAATATGCCAACAACTGTCGGAATATCCTTCCCATGTATGCATCCACTGCAAAAACAAAGATAGAACCGCCGAAGTTCAGAATAATCCTCCAACAAGTATTAACATCCTTGAAATCTGAAGTAGCGCCAAAGTAACGACGTGACAAAGAGAAAAAACCAAAGAAGGGAGAGCTAAAGTCAAAAAGAAGGAAAACAAGAAAGAGACATAAAGAAAAAAGCAAGAATGACTCAACAAAGAAGACAAAGAAACGAAGTAACCTAAAGTAGCAGCCGACAACCGACAACAAAAAGAGGATGTGACACAAAGAAAAGAAGAAATGACAAAAGCAACTTCATCTTATCAAAAAGGAATCTCCTTTATTAAAGCTTAATTATTGTAGTGCGGCAGAGGAATGCCTCTCGCTCGCCCCCTCATCTATATAAAGCCCTGTAAGTCTCATTTGAAAAAACAAGTCGAATAATTCATTCTCTAAACATTTCTCTTACTCTGAATTCCTCTGAGAATTTTGAGCATTCCCCTTTGTACATTCAAGCATTCATCAATAAAGAAGAATATTTTACAGATTAAAGGTATGACTAGCTAAATCCTTTAACAGAGATTAAGTGTAGTATTTCATCTTATCCGCCATATATGTTGAATTGATCCTATTCCGCTACGTCAATATTGAAATGAGAATTAGATATCTTTTGAATAGTAAATTAAAACTGAGAATGGTTACGCCTCCGGTAGAAAACGATGAAAGGTATTTGCGTGATTATATTTTTGGTAATTGAATTTTACTAAAATGTAGTAAAACTTCATTAAATCATTTTGACTTTCTCTAAGATCACTACTTGGTGTTCTATATTAATTAGAATTCTATTTTCTTGAATTCTGTATGGCTTTACATGTTCTAAGAAATCTTTGCCTAAAATAATTTTATGAGTTTGATTTCTTATGTCTAATTCAATATACAATTTTACTTTTATAATATCACATTTGTTAAATCTTATCATAGTTTGTGCAATAGTTTCTTTTTCTTGTATTTCAATATTATTATCTGTATAATTTATATGTATTGAGCTTTTTATTAGTTCGGGGTTTATTAAGGCTATTATTTCTATCCAATTCCCTTCTTGAGTTACTTCTACGAGTACTAAGTTTTCTAAATTCTTGGTTAAGTCTATTTCTGGGATATCCAGTTGAATTTCTACTAAATTTGATCTTATAGAGTTCTGTTCATATTTGTTTCAACTCTAGATATGACAAAATTTGTGTTAACTGTTAATTTCAGTTTTTGATATATTAAATTTCCGTTTAAAGCTCCTAAAATACTGTTGGGAACATTATCTATAATTTGGTTGTCAGTAATCAGAAGTTCTATAGGGGTGTCTATTCCGGCTTTAAAGTAGGCTTTTATTAGTAATTGTACTTCGGATATATATATTTCTGATATTTTATCTTTAATATCTAATTTTTGAATTTCATGTTCTATTAATGTTTTATCAATAATAGGGATTCTAAGAACTCCTTCTGTTAATGTTGATTCTATAGGAAATTTATTTTCTATGACTATACAGGCAGATTTTTCTTTTTTCTTGGATTTCACGAATTTACTAAGTTGGTTAATAATACTATTTTGTGTAAGGTCTTTAGGTGTTAGATCTAATTCTTTATTGCGAATTTTATTATATTGCTTTTGATTAAATAACATTTTTTTTCTACTATTCCTTCCTGTAGATTTCTAATTTCTTGAAATTCTTAATAGTCTGTTAGTGGCTGGATATTACTGGTTTCTTTTTGCATCATATTTATTTCATTTTCTTCAATTATTAAAGTAGTTTCTAAGTTTGAGTAATTTTCTAATTCCAAATAATTTTATAAATCCTTTGTTTTGTTTTGATTAGGTAATAATTTGACTTATGTATCTAAATCCTTTATTTCTTTTAAGATATTTTGATCTTCCTTTTCTTTAGCTAAGGTGTCTTGTATATTTTTGGTTTTTGGTTCAGGCTTAGGTGTATCTATGTGAGGTATATATACTGACTTTTTTTTTTATTTGTTCAAATTCTTCTAAGGCGTCAAAGATATTCATAGTTTTTGGTTTAGGTTTAAGTGATTCTACTTTGGGTATAAAAGGTAAAAATTCTTTGAAGTCTAGGCTAGCATATATACTCATGTTTAAATGCACTCTTAAGACAATTATTAAGAGGTTGGAGGAGTATGCAGGTAGGTAACTCAAATAGCAAGTAAGCAGAAGAAAGTAGGTATGCAGATGAACACAGGGTACTATGACTTAAGCTAAAATACAGAGATTAAAGTTTAATATTTTCTTCTTATCATCCATCCATGATGCTCTGATACCATTTCTGTACATAGCCTGAAATGAGCGAAATCAGTTACCTATTCAATGGGTAACTTAGAATTAGGAATAGGGGTTGACCGAAACTAAATCGGGTCATAAAAGGAACAAACTCTGTCCTCTTTCATACAGAGCCATGCTACAAGGCACACAAGGCCATTCATGGGGCACACAGGGCCATACACGGTAGCTACAGAACTTTCCTCCTTCAGTTTAGCTTAGCACAACCTTCCATCGTTTTCTACTAGAGGCGTAACCATTCCAGTTCTAATTTACTATTCAAAAGATATTTAATTCTCATTTCAGTATTGACATAGCGGAATAGGATCAATTCAACATATATGGCAGATAAGATAAAATACTACACTTAATCTCTGTTAAAGGATTTAGCTAGTCATACCTTTAATCTGCAAAATATTCTTTTTTATTGATAAATGTTTGAATGTACAAAGGGGAATGCTCGGAATTCTCAAAGGAATTCAAAGAGAAATGTTTAGAGAGTGGGTTATTCGACTTGTTCCTACAAATGAGACTTACAGGGCTTTATATAGATGAGGGGGCGAGCGAGAGGCATTCCTCTGCCGCAATACAATAATTAAGCTTTAATAAAGGAGATTCCTTGCTGATAAGATGAAGTTATTTTTGTCATTTCTTCTTTTCTTTGTGACACGTCTTCTTTTTGTTGTTGGTTTTTGGCTGCTACTTTGGGTCACTTCGTTTCTCTGTCTTCTTTGCTGAGTCATTCTTGCTTTTTTCTTTATGTCTCTTTCTTGTTTTCCTTCTTTTTGACTTTGGCTCTCCCTTCTTTAGTTTTTTCTTTTTTCCTTTTTGTCATGTCGTTACTTTGGCGCTACTTCAAATTTTGAGGATGTTGATACTTGTTGGAGGATTATTCTTAACTTCGGCGGTTCTATCTTTGTTTTTGCAGTGGATGCATACATGGGAAGGATATTCCGACAGTTGTTGGCATATTCTTTTCTTAGTGTCGTCAGCATTATCCATTTGATTTGTTTTTATGTTTTCATAAAATTCAGCAAATAATCGTGATTTTCTGCTTATTCTTCCTACTGAGTAGATACATGAATACTGGCTGGTGAAGTACGTCCATTGGAGTTCTTCACTGGATAAAGTTCTATTCATTTCTGAAAAGATAGTTTCGATTTCTTGAGCTCTTATTTTTGAAATGAGAGTACGAAATTCTTCTTGGTCAATAGAAGATTTTTTGGATTCCTCAAATTCGAAGGGTTTCTTTGTGGTTCCAAATTTAATAAGGTTAATGGGAGGATAAAATCTTTCTGAGGTTATTTCAGCTACTGTTGAATAACATCTCATATACATGGTGTACTGGGTGATGATATTGTGGTAGTGTTTGGTGGCTTCTTGGATGGCTTTTGGTAGCAGAGATAATTCTGTGAGCTCTTTTGAGGGATAAATACAGTGAACTAATCCATAACAATAAAGTATAAACTAATTGTGGATTAGTACCAGGATTAATAACGCCTTTGTTAATAGAATAATGAAAAATATATTTGAGGGTTAGAGCTGATATACGGCATTGGTTAAGCTTGTGGATAATAGCTTGAAAATACTCATATTGCTCATGGAGCCTTCGTTGGGCTTGAGTTAATGGATTTGAGGTTGATGAGGAGGCTATTTGTGGACTAGATTGGGCCTGTTCTTGGACTTGTTTAATTTCTTGTTCTAAGATGGCCGCAAAAGATGGGGTAGATGGAATATGAGTTGATGGACTTTGAGGAGTTAATGGAAGAGTTGGAGTGGGTGAAAGATCCATTACTTGTTTTTCTAATTGGATTAATCATTTTTCTAACTCACTAACATGGGAATTGAAGTTACCCATAGCCTGAGTGAGATAATTGACAGTGTTACTGATACTATTCATTTGATTTGTCGTCTGAGAAGACAAAATACTGATATTGAGTTCCATGACGTTTATTCGTACAATAAGATGTGGATAAGAATTTTCCTCTTCTTGGTGCTGATTATTCGTATCTTTATTTGGTCGAATTTGCTCTATCTCTGGATAAGAAATCATTAGTAGTATCAAGATAATTATAAGATAATTGTATAATGTTATTCTTCTCATTTTTTAATTTCTTTCCTTTTGACTTTTCGTTTCGTAATTGTGCATATCCTTGTTCTAAGGTTATCTTTCTGTTTATAATTTTCTTGTTTTCTTTTATCCATCGTTTCTTTCTTTCTATGTGTTTTAGGTTATATCTTCTTTGTTGATAATGAAATTCACAATACTTACTAGTAGGAAATAAAGAATTTAATGGGCATCTCCAAACATATGAATTCTTATTATTATTTGAAACTCGTGAACATCTATATTTATTTTTGGATATTAAGCCTTGGGTTCTGTATTTAGTATTTCTATATTGTTCAGTTAGGGCTTTTGGATTTTTTGTTTGTTATAGTATACTCTGTAATTTATCTAGGTTTTGCAATCTTTTTCTATTCAAATTTCTTTTCTTTTTTGGAATTTTTGGGAACACTTTTTTTGGGAGATCTACTTTTTTTATTTCTAATTCTTCCCATATTTTTTGAAATTCGTTAAAATCTAATTGAGTAAACTTTTCAAATTCTTCTAATCCTTTTACAAGATCCTCTTCTTCTTCTAATTCTTTCCATAATTTATCAAATTCTTCTTGGTTCCAATCTTCAACGGTTTTACTTTCTTTGTTATTGTTGATTTTTTGTATCATGTTAATTTCATCTTTTTCATAAATATAATTATAATCATTTTCCTCACTTGATGTAGATTTATTATCTGGTTCTACAATTAATTTTTTGATCTTATATATTTCTATGTCAAAATAATCTAGCTCTTCTTTTATATAGGTGTTAAATTCTATTGGCTCTAAATCATGTTCTTCGGCTATTTCCATTAAATTAATTATTTGTTTCTTCCTAGGTTTTTTGTAGTCTGTTGCTATATGTCCTAATTGTCCACAGTTATAACATTGACATTTGTTAGGATAGTTTGCATAATTGACTTTTCTTTGTCCTTTCTTATAATATTTTCCTAGTGCAAAGGGTTTTCTAAACTGTGCTTTTTCTTGAAGTTTTGATTTTGGATATTTTCTAAATCTATATTCGTAACGTTTATAGGGTTTTCTCTGATATTTTTTCTGGTTTTTCCTTACTGGGTATTCCTGTTCAGGGGTACATCCCCATTTATGAGGTGTTTCGAAATAGTTACATTGAAGGATTTCAAGAAGAATTTCGTAATTAACGTTTGGACGTAGGATTATTCGACTACTTTGCAGTCGGACGGTTTTTTTTTTAATATGCTTAATTTATTAATTTTAATATTAAAAAATATATTATTAATTTATAAAAAATATTTATTATATATTATTTTAATAAAATAAAGATAATTATTTATTTTAAAATTTTATAAATATTACATATTAAAATTTTTTTTATATGTATATATATATATATGTTTGCTCAGTTTTCTTCCGTAATCTCTCCATATGTGAAGAGAAAATTTGTGCTTGGGTCCCACAGTACTTTTCCCCTCAGATTTTCTCTCCCCTCTCGTTTTCTACTCTTGCCAAACGAGAGAAAATTCTATTTTCTCTTCTCTCCCTCCCCTTCTCTCCACTTTTCTTCTCATCCAAACGCACTGTTAGTTTCAGGCTACGAGGAACTTGTGTGATGCTTACATTGAATATCTGGAGCTTGTTTGATCCTTGAACTGGTAGTTAGTTGAGGAGTTCGCGAGTTCCAATAGTTTCATCATAACTGAGTCTGTTTTTAGATTGTAAATCAGTATCCCATATTCTTTGGTTCTAACAATCATCAATATGCACAATAGGGCATGGGAACCTCAGACTTTTTAGTTTACTGATTATATATTTTTAAACTTGAATTTCTTTCTCTTTCTAATAGCTCACTGTGAATTAGTTTTTGTGATTATTAGCTTTCCATGTGGAATTATTTTTGGGGCTTAAGATCTTCCTTTTGAATTGGATTTTGTGCTAATTTTTTGTCAGAAACAATTTAGTTTTAGCATTGTCTACTATCCCTGCTCAAGAATTTATGGGTAAGAGGATCTTCCATCAATGCTTATATAGATTTGATGGGGTTTTGTTAGTCCTTGAGCACTGTTATAGTTCTTGGGGTTCGGGAACTCCTACAATTCACTCTTTCCCCCTCTTTGTGGACACCTTTGATGATTTGACGAAACCACCTAGATGTGCAGGAACTGAAATTTAATCCTATCCGTTTGATGTATAGCCCAACAAAGAAACTGGACAATGGTTTTTGCATTTACCATTATATAATTGTTCTCTATTTTCCGTTTTTTAATTGCTTCTTAACAATGTCAGTTGTCAAACATTGTTATACTTATTATAAATTATTAGAGGTTTATTTACCTTCCAAATTTTCCGATTAGTTCTTGTTGGATATTGCTGCTGCAAAATTCTTTGTGGAATGAGTCTGCTTCTTGTTATTACATCATCTGTTCTTGTTTCAGGGCTTGCTATGGTGTCTTGAGGTTTGTTATGGAAAGTGGTGCTAAAGGTTGTGAGGTCAATTTATAATATGGTGCAAGATGGGTTTATGCAATGCTGCGCCAGTTTCTCCTCATTTCATTTTTGTCATTGTAAACTATTTTACCATGTGTGTGATAAGATGATATTAATTTCTGGAATAACTTGTCTTTATATCAATTTCTCTAGGTTATTGTTAGCGGCAAGCTGAGGGCGCAGCGTGCCAAATCTATGAAATTCAAGGATGGGTACATGATATCATCTGGTCAGCCTGTAAAAGAATATATTGACTCTGCTGTGAGGCATGTGCTTTTGAGACAGGTGAGCATATTTGCTTTTGGCACTGGTTCAAATTTGATAGAATTATAGAACTGACTGCAGTTCCAGGAACTAATACTATTACATCAGAATATTTTGATTGATCTCTATAAGCTACAATTGTTGCAGGGTGTTCTTGGGATCAATGTGAGAATCATGCTTGATTGGGATCCTAAGGGTAAGCAAGGGCCAACAAAACCACTGCCTGATTTGGTTACCATCCATCCGCCAAAGGAGGAAGAGGATTACACTGTCAGGCCTCTGTCACAGCCTGCCAACATAGAAATTGCTGTGGTCTAGACAACCACCGGCACTATTTCATCATTTTTGTTTTAATTTTGTAGTACCAGAAGTAGAGAGATGTAATCCATTTTGAGCTTGATCGAATGCGATATGGTTCGGGTTCAATTTTTCGAAGGTCGTCTTATCTGTATGACCGTGACTGAGTGCTTCCTGTTGAGCATATGTATTATTCCTTGAGGGCATGGATTCTATCTCCCCTGGTTGCTGTAAACTTGTGGCGGATAAGTTCTTATCCTTGATCTCCTTTCATGTAAAAGGTGAACGGGTTTTTTTGACATCGAAATCAGCAAGCAGCTTGGACCCTTGGCCATTGCAGGTCCAAGGATATGATAATGGACTCTCTAAACCGGAACACCCATTTTATGCAGGACTCACCTAGATAATTGTCTTAAACATACAAATGCAACGATATTTTTTTTCCCCTCTCAATTAAATTAAGAATATTTTATATCTAAGGTTGTAATGGAATAAAATTACTGTAAAACTATTTTGAGCATATCAATATCTTAATAAGAATATGTTAACATTAAGTACACGTGAGGAAAGCTGAAGTATTTTCTGTATTACAGGCCAAAAATTGAAGTACTTCGGTGATGTTTATTTTAGCATTTCAGAAAAGCATGTGTTCTTCTGAAGCAATCCAATGAGCAATATTATAAATTTTATGACAATAAATTTGTTGAAGAGCTCTAAATAATTATCAATATTTTCAAGGGATTTTAATTCATAAATAACATGGTTATTTTAAATTAAAAGTTTATAAATATCTCTTGTTATCTCAAGTTTCTAAAAAATAATTCTACTTATTTAAATATATACTCAATAATAAGCTAATTAAAATAATAGAATTATGGAGATAGTGTGTAGTCAAGACTAGTCAAGACAAATTACTTTAAATATCTAAATGTTTACACCTTTTTTAACTTTTAAGTTTTTTAAGCTTTGTGGAGTTTTTTTTTTCTTTAAGAACCGTTTGATTGGACGTGAAGTAAATGTAATATATTTATATATTTTGTATAATATTTATTATTCTTTAATTATTATTTTATTTATTAAATATTATTTTAATGATTAAATTAATTTTTTAAAAATAAAAATATAAAAATAATTTTTTAACCCACTTAATTATTTTTTACGTTTTTCTCTTTTTATATTATTTAACTAAACAGACTCATATATATATTTATATATATATAAAGGGACATTTATTAGCTGTCTAGTAGCTGTTTAATTAACCACTTTAGCCACGACCTTATTACCAGTGGAGGATTGGATTTGATTTTCTTTTATTTATTGTTGTTTCTATTTCTATGGAAAATCTTGGTTTGAGGACCCTCACTTCCCTTCTCGAGTTAAAAAACAAGGGAAGTTCACACGAGAGATACTGACAGGAGAGCCACAAGAAAATCCGGAACCCACGCCCACTATTTAACTAAAGTTTAGAGCTTACGTCGAATCCGGAACTGTTGGGTGGTAAACACAGCGTACAGAAAAAGCAAACCGAAGCACTTCTTCGCAATTACCCAAAGAACTGAGAAAAATACCAAAAAAAAAAATTGCCAAAAAGAATTCATTTTGTTCAAATTCTCTTCCGTTTGTGAGAAGTTTCTCTCCCAATTCATCTCCCAAAAAAGCTGCTTCTTCACTCTCTCACGGACACTTCCAACTCGGCTTTGCTCTCAATTGGTCACGTTTACAGTTCCAGCTACTCGGGGGACTCGCTCATCAGTCACTCTTTCTGCCTCTATGGTGAGCCCCAATTCCAATCATTTCCTGTGGGTTTGCCACAATTTTGTTTGTTACTATCAGGCTTAGAATGCATTCTTCATGGGTAATTTGTTAGCATTTGTAATTTGACGTAAAGAGTTTTGTAGTATGTACGTGGAGCAAGTTTCAAGTTTCGTGGTGTCAGTGGTACTTTAGGATTTTGGGGTTTCAATATTGTAACAAAATTATCGAATTCTATGCATGTTCATACTTCCAATTGTCATTTTATTATGCTGTATGTGGTGTAAATGAGTATTCCATTCATGCAAGTAAAAAGATGTTAACTTTATCTTTTTTGGGCTCTTTTTGTGCTTTCCAGTTTGTATACTGGAGGTGCATGTGGATTTTCCATGGAAACATTGGTTGGAATTGAGGATAATGAGGAGGGGCAGCTTGAAGACAGTGGGGTTGATAGAAGTAGCTCTGCTTGGTCTTCACTGAAGCAGATCGCCAATCCAGTTGTGTACAAGCTCGTACGGGTATATTGAACTACATCAATTTCAATTTTGTGAATGTGAATTGGAAATACCATCTATTTGAGTTTGGTCTGATCAAGATATAGAAAATATCTGAGAATTTTCTGCTATTAACGGCCATTATTATTTTGTTGACTGTTATTGATATGTGCTAGATACCGAGCTGAATGCAACAAGAGGCATTTTAATTTGTGCCGCCAGTGCAGAATGTCTCAATGAGTGCTATAGCAGTTTAAAGATTGTAATATTAAATCTAACACACTTAAGGAAGAGCACCAAATGGGGTAGTTATTTGTGATAAATGCTACTGCATTAGATGATGAAAAACTAACTTAATATGCTGTTTTCCTCACATATTTTTTACAATTTCTATTGATACAATTGATCTTGGGTGAATATACTATATAGTGGGAAAGCATGTGAGGCTACAGCATATGTGTTGATAAATCGTGACCTTTTGTCTTGTAATCCGCAGAATATTTGGTGAACATCTTTCGACTGAGTTTTATGGAGCCTGGATTAACATTATGGTAATTTTTTTATCCAAAAAATAAAAAGTGGTAACACAATGGTATTTGACTGTTTAAGGCATCTGCAATAGTTGATCTATCGGTGCCTGTGTTGTTGAAAAGCTTGAAGGCTGTAGAACTGTATCTGCATGTATATGTGTATGATCATGTTTGTAGGCTGAATGAGCTTAGGCATTCATTTCATTTTGATGTAATATAAACATAATCTGATATGGTTTGTTATAGATGCACTTTAATATTGTAAATTGCGCTGAGTCTTGTGGATCCAACTTGGCGAAAACATCTTTGCAAATACTCATTCTGATCCTGAAATCCAAGTCAAGGAAAATTCAGTTGCCCAAGCAATTGGTAGTGAAGAAGAGAAACAGCAAAGTTGCTGGTGTCACGTGTCACTCCAGGCAATAGTGTTGTCAATGGCAATGAAGAGAAGATGTCCTTTTTTTTTTTTCTTTCCTTTTTGGGTTGTAAAAAGGCATTATTCCCTAGGCCATCTATTTTGTCATGGGTCTTCTTTTCTTACTCCCTCTTTTTGTTTACACGTCCACTTAGCCTATGAAATTCCATAAGTAATATCTTTAATGTAAAGTATCTTTTCTCTTCTATATATTTAATTATCTATTATCTATGAAAGATTTTATGGTATGATTTATGATTTGATTAGTGGATTCTAAGAATGCTGATCCTACTTGAAAATGTTGTTTGACAACCATTCAGATGCCAGCTGATGTACCTAGGCAACAAAACAGGGAAGAGATTGGCAGAGACAATATGGACATAGAAAAGAGAATTAGAGAAATAATACAAGAAAGAGAAGGGGGTGGGGTTTAGTGGAAAGAGAGGATAGGAAAGTAAACAAATCTCAACTAGTTTTACATTATTTATCATACACGAGACTCAATCACCTTTAGCAGCCTTTTTTATGGGGATTTCAAAAGAAAAAAAGAATCTTAATTTCAGTAGCAGTTAATAGACCCAAATGGCAAATAATATGAATCTGGACGAGTAACAATCAGCTGTATAAAACAGCTTGCAATTAGAAAAGCACCCTAAATATTGTCTCTGAAGTGTTCTAATGAATTTCTTGTTATTTTTTTTCTTTATTTTAATTGAGGGCAAGGGTCTAAAACATTAATAATCTAATAATAGAAAAACTCAAATAAATACTAACCAAAAGTTTTACATTTTTGAATAAGCATGATTGTTATTTCTTTGCTTCATTACTTTCTTTTGCTTGTGTTAGTTATACCTTACCTTCCTTATTTTTCCAAGAGGCCTTTAATCTCTAATCAGAAGTAATATGTTGAAAATGGATGGTGACAATTTGGTAAGAGTTTCTGTGCGTAAATTAGGAAGTCCATTATATTTGAAAGTTGCTAGTTTATTTTGTGTTGGTTCATGTTCCTTCTTTGCATTTCAAGTTGTTTTTGACTCTGCTTAAATAATAATCATTTGGATTTTTAATGTCTGATATAATCATTAGGTTGAAGGTGATGGGAGGTTAGTGCCTGCAACAGATGATGAAGTAATGGAGGTGGAGGATTTCCTTGAGTATGACCAGATTGATATGGGTGTTGACACAGACATTGTGCACAGTGAAGGATGCTCGTTGATTGAAAGGTCCTCCTCTGGGAAACTTCAATTGGAGTGCTCAGAAGGTATGTTTGCTTTCTTTAGTTCTACAAACTACTATATCTGAAAAATTTTAAACAGACTGTTGAAGCAATTGTACTATTTATACATATGAAGTGCAAATTATATCGAGGTTTTGTTACTTTAATTTTTCCTCCTCAAAGACCAGGGATTGAAGCATTGCTTATGTCTTTCAATTGTTAATATTATCTTTGCAAAATTACAAGTTCCATTGTATTATCTTTAGTTTTAATTGTTTAAATTATGATAATTCTCTTGTCATTTGTTGTTTGTTTGGCTGTGTTGCACATTATTTTTGTTTTGGTTCTCTCAATGAATCTTTTTTTTTTTTCCCTTTTGGAAAATCATCATCACATTTATGACTTTAATGGATATGGTACTTATTATTTGATTGGAAGTATAGTTATGCTATGTGGTATTAACTCTCTAAACTTAGTTTTACTTTTATCCCTACTTTCTAAACTTCGATTAGGTAAATATCATGCTGGAAAACTAGATTACTTTCCTTAGAAATATTTTTTTTCCCCTTCTATTTTGTTTCCATTGCATGAATTTTCATATCTGATTCTGTCTGTACTCCTTGTTTACCACAATCAGACACTGCAGAGGCAGATCAGGGGAAAATAAATGCACGGCTTCAGGTATTGGGCTCTCTTTTGCTCACATACACAGACACACATTTCTGGATTCCTTTTACTGTCATCTGATTCTTTGGAGATTTTTTTTCTTTGTTCTGAATTAAATCTTTTTATTAATGCATCAATTATGTTTAAATCAATTGCAATACCTTTTCCAAGTTAAAAAATTGTTATGAGTTGGTGTAGTTAGCTAATGCTTCTATCTATCCATGTAATATTATTAGTGCATATTAAATGAAATGTGGGGCAACTTGCAGGTATATTTTGTCACTTTTTTTTTAATGCTTTTTGCAAGAGTCACTTAAAAAGGACCTTTAGGGTGGTTTTAGGGTTTGATCTTTATTGACATGATTTTGTACTTTTAAAAAAATTTGATTATACTTTTGCAGTTGAGATGCCTGAAATCTGATTTGGAAAAGATGAGTTCCTAGATTGACTTCCCCATTCGTCAATCTTGTGACAATCTGTACTTATGTACCGTGGAAGGACAGACAAGAGAAATGCTATTAGGAATGATCAGACCATGTTTGTACTTGCTATGAAAGGAATTATTTTGTTTAACACAGGAGATATTTTTTTTCCCACGCGGGGAGCGGGGGTTTGGAATTGAGTTTATGTCAGAATATCCTTCTTAGTATATTGATTAGTTACTTTCATTTTGGATCATCTTTATTATTCTCCAGTCATATTTCATATTCCATACATACCTTACTGAATATTATCTAATGAACAGAGTATCTGTAGCAGAACATGATATAAGGTTGCACACTTGCACTGAGGATTATAATGCTTAAATTAACTTAAGTTATAACGGTGAATATGTTTAATTACGTGTTAGTGGAGCATTTCACTTGGATAAGGGAACAATAAATGGTGTCAAGTTTACATTGTGTAAGTAGTGAACTAAGAAATAAATAAATTTCTTTTAGTGAGTAATGACTGAGGTTTGTTTAATTGAAAGCATAAAAAATTTGGAGACACTTCATTTTGGCAAAAAGTATAGCAAATAAGTGCACTTGGTTTACTTAGGTATATTGCAATTTTTCCATGTCTTGATACTCAGAAGAAAAATAAAAATAGGTATCTAGGGCATGGGTTCTTGCCTGTCACAGAGATACTTCCCTGGAGTTAATTCCTGAGTGATTTGATCAGATTATCCCAACAGGATTTTTGTATTAGTGAGGGTGTAAACATAATTAAAGAGTGGTTGATGATCTCATCTGTTCTAAGTCGCATATTGTGGATTTCTTTTATTGGTGTTTGGTCAGTGTCTTTCTGCTTCTATGTCTGCATATCCTGGTTTTTATAGTATTTGTAACGCTAGGATCCTTCTTGACTTCTAAAATCTCTTGTAGTATATTGAGCAGATGTTGCAAAAGGTCAAACAGGAAGAGAAGCTTCGATTGGCTTGTGGATCACCTGGTCTTTCTTATGTAAATATAGACAGCCAGTGTTCTGCTGCTGATTTGCCTGTCATGGATGGGAGAATTCAATCGGATACTCCCTTCCAGGATACTGTTCCTTCTTTAGCACCAACTTTAAATAATAGTTATAGTAATCAATCGCAAAGTATTGGTGAGTGTTCCAGACCTTCGGAAGGACAGATAGAAAGTGGATCATCTACGTCTGCTGTCTATTCTACTTTGAAGCCTGATTTTTCAATGTTAAAAGGAGAAATATGCTTGGACAAGTTATCAATCAGAGAACTTCACGAACTGTTTAAAGTGACTTTTGGTCGGGAAACTACTGTGAAAGACAAGCAGTGGCTGAAGAGGAGGATTGCCATGAGTTTAACTAATTCATGTGATGTCTCAGCAACAACTTTCATAGTTAAAGATAACAAATTGGTTAAAAAATGTGAGGAAGATAGTCATGGGAATGTGAATGCTGTACTCTTTCAGGATATTCCGGCTGGAGAAGAGGATATCATCCGTGAGGATTCAGCAACTGCTGAGGGTACTGGAAATGAAGATAATCAAGTTGTTTCTGGAAAGAGACTGAGAAGTCATAATGTGGAACGTGATTTGGGTAGTGAGAGTCTCCAGATAGAACAAAGAGCTGTCAAAAGAATCCGAAAGCCTACTAAGAGATATATTGAAGAGCTCTCTGAAAATGAATCCAGAGACCACAACCCTAGGTTGTTAAGTTCAAATAAAAATATGGGACTTGACCATGTCTCTCCAAACTCATACATCAGGCCTGCTAGGAATGTTTTTTCAGAGGGAAGAACATTTATGACTAGGTTTGACTCTCTTGGAGGTTCCGGAATTTACATACCTTGTGTTTCCCGGGTTCGAAGAAGTCGTCCAAGGAAAAATATCATGCCTCTTATGGTGAGTGGTGCTGTTTCATATCAAATGATATGTAAGCAGAACTTGGGATTATCTTTATCCCCTCTTTAGTTTTAGATAATTGCCTTTCAAGCATGATTCTTCCTGTTCCTATATTCTGCTTGATGCCATACAATCTTGTTTTGTTATAAAAAGCATTCCATAACTCAAGTAGCAAGTTAGCACATTTGTTTGTATATTATATGTGAATAAATCTGTAATTTTTCTTGTTATTGTTTTGTTTTTTAAGTGTCAAAGCATAATTTCATTGTGTTCTTTCTCTAACTATTTTCTTTGTAATTATTGCTTTTATTTGTACCTTTTATTGATAGACATTGGAAGTTTATTGCTTTTCTCTAGTGCTAAGTTTGAATGCATTGGCCCGTCAACAACAATTTAGTATTATAGTGTGAACATTGTCTATCTCCTTGATAACTTTGTGCTGCAAATTATATTTCTTACAAAAACAGAATGATATGATTTTTTTTCTCAGAAATTCCATCGAAGCGGTGGCATGGTGCAGGTGGAGGCTGCAAAGACCCTTGGAGAGCATGGTTCTCAGGCAGATAGTGAGGGTTGGGACGAAGTCTTGAAATCAAGATCCACGCCCGCAAAATTTCAGCAGCTAGTAAGTGTAGTTTTTTGTTTTTGTTTTTGTGTGTGTGTGTCTCTTTATTTGTTTATTTATTTTTAAAATCCTGGCCACTGGAATTGGTAAATTATAGCCCCTGGATGAGTTTCAGAATGTGTAGTTTAGTTAAGCTATTTATGTAAGCCACTTATATTCTATATTGCTTCTGTAAAAATTCCTTTATTAAATGGTTAAACTCAACAGTGGGAAATGAAACTGTTTTTTTTTTTTTTTCAGGAGAGAATGAAAGACGAAAATAAATACAAGTGGCTTAATATCAATTTCTTGTAATATCCCTTATTTGAGACTCTTACTCTTTATATTGTTATCACATATCAATAAGGGAGTAGTCAATGATTCACTGACTTTCTGATTATGTCCAAGTGGCTGCTACAAGTTTTGATAAAAATAATTTCACCTGTGATACGTTCTTGAAAACTACCATTCTATTAATGGCTTTCACATTATTTCTTCATGTTTTTAAAAATGAATTTCAACTTCATGTTTTATCCGTCTGCTCTTTTCTGGGGCTTCTTTGATATATAGGAAAATCCAAGGGACATGACTAACTATAGAAGTATTAGCTTAAGAAACTAGGTAATTCATACTAGATTTCTTACATAGTCGTTTGTCAATTCTCTTCAAGGTCCTAACTTGTGATAGGGGTAACTGATTACTTTGATGGCACTGGTTCCATTTTTCTTAAATATAATGCCATGACATTATAATTTGTTTCTGATATTTTCCGTTTTTTGGGGGGGTGGGTGTGTTGGATATAGTCTACTGTTGAGCCTGGGAAAGATAAACAGTGTCCAGTAATGGACACAATTGAGCTACGACAGGAATCAAGACTGAGAAAGGCAGATCTATCTAGCTATACTTTAGATGACAACATAGTGACTGTTCCCACTTCTAAAGGTGGAATGAGAAGGAAACATCATCGAGCATGGACTCTTGTTGAGGTAATGAAATTGGTTGAAGGTGTATCACGATGTGGAGCAGGGAGGTGGTCTGAGATCAAACGGCTTGCCTTTGCATCCTACTCATATCGTACATCCGTTGATCTTAAGGTATGTATTTTCAGTTTTGGTATTTAACCTATCTCATTTGGATGTTTGGTCATGCTTAGAGCTGGACGGCTCAAAGCTGATTATGCTAATGCAGGATAAGTGGAGGAATTTGCTTAAAGCTAGCTTTGCACAGGCAGCTGCGGATGAGGGTGTAAGAATTTCTCACTTCTAATTTTATTTTGATCTTGTAGAGGTCATCCAAGTTGGTTTTTGCAATCCAGCACATGCTGTGAACTGTGTCATCAAGTATCCTTGAAAGTATGTTTGGATTGAGAAGGGAAGGGAAGGTCTGAGTTAAACCTTCCCTTCACTCCTCCACTGTTCTCCGTGATTGTAACATACTCTGTGAGTTGAGGTATTACTGTCATAGTTTGTCCCTTCCAATATTAGCTACTTTCTGGGTGATTCTAATGTATACTATCATGTCTTTTTAGTATGTAGAACGTCATTCAGTTCACATGTTTCTGTAGTGATAAATTTACCCACTTCCTGTTTACCAAACGGAGTATATGGAATGTAACTTTAGCAAGAGGCGCACTAATTCTAGTATAAAAGTGAAAATTGGAGAACATACCATACCACAAGTCACTGGATTTAAGTATCTTGGGTTTATAATATAACAGGATGGGAAAATAAAAGAAGATGTAAACCATAGGATTCAAGCAAGGTGGATGAAATAGAGGAGAGTTTTGAGTGTTATTACAAATAGAAAGGTATTGTTCAAGTTAAAGTGTAAATTTCATTGTACAACTATAAGATCAGCAATGTTGTATGAGATTGAATGTTAGATAATAAAAAGTCAATAGGAAAATAAGTTTAATGTTGCAGAGATAAAAATATTGCATTGGATGAGTAGACATATCAAATAAGATAGAATTAGAAATGAATACATTAGAGAGAAAGTTGGGGTTGCACTTATTGTGGAAAAGGTTATAGAATCGTGTCTTAGATGATTTGGGCATGTGGACATGTGTGGAGAAGACCTATAAAAGCCCCAATAAGAAGGGTAGATTAGATAGAGAGTAATTCAATAATTAGAGGTAAAGGGAGACTACGAAAAATTATAGACGAAATTATTAAGAAATACTTAGACTTAAAGAGTTTATCTAAAAATATGATTTATTATTAGAACTTTATGGCATCGTTTGACTTATGTGGCTGACCTCACCTAGGGGGACAAGGCTTCTTGTTGTTGTTGTTGTTGTTGTTATTGTTGTCATGTTAACCAAATTTCCTGAAATCTGCCCTCAAACTTGCTTTATAGATCTGAGAAGTCTTTGCAATCTGTAAATTCAGCTTAGTTGATTATTTTGACCTTAAAGTTTGTTTGTTTTTCTTTTCCTCCCGTTTTATAGATTAACGCACGGAAACATGGTACAGTTCCCATTCCTGAGCCAATATTAGTACGAGTAAGAGAGCTTGCAGAGATGAATTCTCAGGTACCTGCAAATTTCAGCTCAAGCAAGCTAACAGCCAGTACGGGAATTGCCAATGACGATAGATCAGGGTACTTGTAGCATTGTAAATAATACCTGTTTACTTGTCAGGCTTTAAAAATAAGAAGCTAACTTTTGCACTGCCTTAAACCAATCCTATCTTGGATGCTTGGATCCATGAAGTCTTGTAGGCATTAAGAAATTGATCAGAAGTGTAATGTACTGACACGTTTATTTGTTTCATTTCATGTTAGTTTTTCACTGTAACTGTTTTGATCCTTCTTTGTAAATCCTTCTTTGTAAATCTATGGTCTTCAAATATATGCATTTGTCCAGTGCTGTCTCCCCAAAAGAATGAAGTTAGATGTATACTGATAAGCTTTCAAGAGATAGACAACTTGCACGAGCTTTTTTTTTTTTTTTTGAACACCAATTGTCAGTTTCATTTTCCTTATGGTGCTGTTGAAGGTGATAATTTTTTCAAGCATTTTAATATTTTTTTACTGTTGGAAAACGCGTGCTTATTAGCACGTTCTGTTTGGCGTTTTTTGGTTAGTGTTTGGTGTGGCATCTAGAAGAAAGGATGACTTTGTTTTAGGCTTATCGTTTGGTTGGGAAGATAGGATTTTATCTTATCTTTTTGGGCCTTGGATTTCTGCCGAATTTAGTTATCGTTAGTTTTCAATTTTTGTTATTTTTTCTCAAGGATTGAACGCAGCGACTGAACGTTCAACCCTCTATTTATCGCTCATTTAGCTTCAATAGAATACTTCAGAGCATCAATTACTGAGTTTCTTCAATTACCCATCGATGCAATCGCATTACCATGTATTTACTGGGTTGATGGCGGGGGAGTTATCTAATTCGGCACAACTCTGAGAATATCCATTACCGAAATACAAAATTAAAATAAAAAATAGAAGAAAAGAAGCCCCCGAATTATACCTTGATGGCGACAAAACGTCAGACGTTATCAAAGCGAGTTAGAGAATTTACAAGTGGATTCAAGCTTTATAAATGGGATATATCATGTAATATGATCATACTTTGGTGCGTGTTACGCCTGAGAGAAGGGAAGTAATAAAACTCAATTCATTCAAAAGAGATCGAACTTCAACCTTTGCGCGTATTTATAGCACGAGTAATAGGAATTCATATTAGGTAATTACATCCTAACTACTTAAAATTAACTAATTAATCCCTCCTTTTACTAATTAACAACTACAACTTTTACCCTCGTATCACTTGTCTCCTCCCATAAAAATAATCCTTGACCTCAAAGGTTGGTGATGATAGCTGTAGTTGGGACGTCGGGAACTGATTCTGAATGATTAGTAAGTCTTCCCATGTTTCATCTTCCTTGTTTATGTGTTTCCAATGAATTAGGTGTAGATTTACTCTCCTTGCAACTTTGCAAGCTAGGATTTCCTTAGGTTCCATGACAAACTGACCTTGAATATTAACTTTGAGCAAGAGTGGAGCTAATTGGAAGGTTATCTCCCACATGTCCTTTTAACCTATAATGGTCAGGTAACTCTAGCTGATATGCCACTTTTTCAATCCTTTTAACCACATTAGAAGGGCCTAAAAATTGTGCAACTAGCTTATGTAATGAGACATTGTCGAGAAGTTCCTTCAAAAGGATGGAGTTTCAAATAAACCCACTTTCCTACTGAAAATTCCTTCCCTGTCTGCTTCTTATTTGCTAGCTAAACAATCCTGTTTTGAGCTTTAAGTAGATGTTGTTTTAACAATTGAACCGCAGCTTCCCCTTCCTTACACCTTTTACCCATCATATAATTTGAAGAATCACCAACAAGATAGAGCAAGTGCACTAGTAAAGGTACCCAAAAGACAAGCTTATAGCCGGGTGGTGAGAGGTACTATACTATAATTCAACCAATGGTAACCACTTTAACCACTTTTTGGGGTGATTACTTGTCATAAAATATAGATAACACTCCAAACACCTATTTAAAACTTTTGTTTGATCATCTGTTTGAGAGTGGTAGGTTGAAGAATATGTAAGCTTGACCTTGTGAAGTTTGAACAATTCTTTGTAAAATTTACCACAAAATATTGGACCTCTATCCATGATAATTGATTTAGGGAAACTATGTAGTTTAACAACATTATCCATGAAGAGTTGAGCAACCTTCACTATAGATTAAGGGTGTTTGATGGCCATAAAATGTGGAGCTTTACTCAATCTATCCACCACCACTAGGATTATAGACTTATTGTAGGACTTTGGTATGCCACCAATGAAATCCATGGATAGATCAATCCAAATGGTTTCAAGAATTGGAAGTGGCTGATTGAGGCCTGGTGTAACTAGGTTTTTAGGTTTAAATCTCTGACAAACCATGCATACTCTTAAAAAATCCCTAACATCCTTTTTTAACCCTTTGCAATAGAAAATAGAAGAAATCCTCTTATACAACTTGAATGGCCTCCAAGTACACCCCTGGAAAAATTGTAACAATTTCCTTTTTAAATATGTTTTTCTTAAAAAAGGATTTGAAAACAATGTCCATAATGGCCTTAAAATGTTGCTAAATCATTTGTGAGTCTAAATGGAGTCATGAGGAATCCAAAAAGGCCTTCATATATGTGGAAGGTTGTTTTATGAATATCTTGACACTTTATTCTAATTTAGTAGCACCTTGCCCATAGGTCCAGTTTAAAGAAAAGTTTAAGACCATGCAATTCATCGAGAAACTTTTCAATGATGGGTGTAGAGAACTTATTCTTTATTATTTTATCATTCAACTTATTATGGTCAATGTAAAATCTCTACAAGCTAACTTTTTTTTTTACTAAAATCATTGGTGATGTAAATGCATTGTTATTGTCCTTTATAGCATCATTTTTCAACATCTTTTCAAATTGTATTTCTATTTCTCTTTTGAATTAGACCATACCTATATAGTCTTGAACTTATAGGTGAATTCATTTTCAAATGAATTGAGTGGTTAAATGATCTTAATGGTGGGAGCGACTTAAGTTCTTAAAATACATCTTCAAATGTCTTCAATATTTCTTCCAATGCTTCTTGTTCTGCTCTTTCAATTTTCCTTACTTCCTGGTTCAAAGTTAGCCCTTTTTCTTGTTAGTTGGGGTTGACTTGAATAAAAAATGCTTAGTAAGACCTCAAAATTTGCTTCCTTTGTAAAGCTTGCTCCTCAAACATAGCTTCAAGTTGCTTGGCCCTTCTTATCTCATAAAGCTTGTCATTTAAAACAAAGTTCATTACCTTCTACTTTAGATCCCATACAATCTTCTCTATTGTAGAAAATCATTTAATCCTTAATATCATGTCATATCCTCCAAGCTCAATAATAAGAAGGTTAGCTTTGAATAATTCGGTTTACATTGACCATTATAGCTAAATGCATTTCTTATTTACCTCAACTTTTTGCCCATTAGCCATTATCACCTTAACTCCTTTTGATAACTACAACTTTGGTTTCAATTTCTTGGCTAATGACGCATTTAAGAAATTGTGAGTGTTGCCTATGTCCATTAGAATCATTACTAGTTCTCTCTTCACTTTCCTTTTAACCTTTAAAGTTGAGTGAACATCCCTTCGTTTAATATCATTTAGGGATATTGTTGAATTTTCATGTGGGTGGTAACTCTTTAATTCCTTTTTAATGCTGTAAACGTCTTGAAACTTTTCTTCATCATCCTCTTGTACAATGATCATAAAGACTTGTGAGCTTCTGCATTTATAGTATAAAGTATAGCATTTTAGGCACCAATAGTATAAACCATTTTTCTTTCTTTCACCCATTTCCTCTTTGTAAGCTATTTGACTTGCTTGCCATATGAAGGGCTTAGCTTATTGGTATTAGTACTGGTACTACTTCTGTCAACATAGGTGGAATTTTTGTTTAAGAGAATGGTGGTTTGGTTTTGAAGACAAGAATCTTAGGCTTTCAAATTATAAAATTAAGAGGTTGGGATGAAGTTTGAGTTGTATTTTCTAAAGAAAGTTAGGGTATGAGTGTGTAAGGCTTGTATGAAAGTTTCTTAAAGGGTGTCATATATATAGTGTTAGCAAGATTGCTGAGTTTGAATAACCTATAGCTATCTGAATATATACACAAAAGCCTCTTAGGAAGTAGCTTATTGCCAAAGCTTTAGGCAAGCCCACCTCTGTTAGTAGCTCCTTAAACTTTTTTTAGTAATCAATCATTGAAGTTTCTTGCTTGTTATTCTTAATTTCTACCGTTGCATGCACTTTGGCCACATCACCAAATCTTGCATTCATATTCTTCAAGTCCACATTTGTCAGTAGCTCCTTAAACATTTCTTGGTAACCAATCATTGAAGGTTCTTGCTTGAGATTCTTGATTTCTACCATTGCATCCACTTTAACTATATCACCAATCTTACATTCCTATTCTTCAAGTATTTGTTCCAGCTAAGCTTTACAAGCTTCTTCTTGTTCAAGAAATTCAAGTGCCTTCCCTTTCAAGTGTACATTAACCAATCTTATTCTTTAGGTCTCTAGGGTCTTATCAATGTCAAAGAAGTGCTTGCAATGATAAGCCTAACCCTAAAATTCACTACCATCAAATTTGGGGAACTCTATCTTAAAAAGCTTTATAGGGAATGCATAATTACTAGAATGGTTACTGTTATAAGATTTGAATTGTAGATAACCATTGCCCAAATAATTCTTGTTTATGCTCAATGCCAGCTTTTGTCCTTTACCAACATTGTTCAACACCAATTGAGCTATTTTGATTGTTGCATTTGCCATGAGACCTTTTATATGTGATATTGATTGACTTATCTAGCTAATCTTTGTGTTGTTCTACACCATGCATTGCTCTACATCATTGATTCAATCTTGTGATCAAGTGTCTGCCGCCATTATGTGCTCCTAGAAGTGCTCTGACACCAAAATGGTGTGTGCTGCACTAGAGAGAGAAAGAAGGAAAGTAATAAAACTCAATTTGTTCAACAAAGATCCGGGTAAAAGCCTTACTTCTATTTATAACATATTGGAGTAATAGGAATTCATATTGGGTAGTTATATCCTAACTATCTAAAACTAATAACCAATTAACTAATCCTTCCTTTTATTAACTAACAACAAACTAGAATTTTTTCCTATGTATCATGTTTTGAGTTTAAATGCCTTTGATCAAGTTTACTTCTTTCTTTTATTTTTAACTTTTCAATCTAGGTTTGGCTAAAATTTAATATCATAATTAAGGTATAATCGAGGGTGAATGTGGCTTGACATATAAAACTAAGCCTAGCTTTAATTCAAAGATGTAATATGTCTTCACATGATTTTGGACTTGTCAAATTTCAATTTTAAATCTAGTTTGTATATTTGGTAAAATTTTTCACATTGAGGTACAAGTATGAAAACTTTTATGGTAACTCAATGTATATACATCAAGTCAATAATAAATGTGAGACATAAATATGTCACAACTCACAAGTAAATTCTACTAAATATATTATTTTTTAGTAACTTGGTACATGTAAATTTGATCCACCTAAAGATGTCTTGTGCAAAAAATACTTTTTTTTAGCATATGAAAATAATAAAAAAAGTATCACCTTTATCACAAAAAAAAAAGAAAATTAAATAATTTATATGTAATTTTTTATGTCTTTACTATTAGATTTTTTAATTAAAACATAACAAGTGTATGATTTTTACAGATAATTATATTATTTTTTAATTAAATTATATACTTATTATGATATTATTAGAGAGTTATATGCTTATTCTATTTTAATTAAAAAAATTTAATGATAAAGATATAAAAAAATTACACCTAAATCTAACATAAAAGAAAAGGAATTTAAGGTCTTTGGTAACTCAACTATATAATGATTGAAACTTTTAACTCACTACTTGTAAGATTGAGCTAGGCTACTTATTTACTAGCTTAGATATTGTTGGTTCATATTGTACGATAAACTAGCCCAGTTACTATATTATGGGCTAGATTAAATGGGCTTTCAACATTAGCCTTGAAATTTATTTTTCTAAATGCTTACTTTCTCTTCGCAACTTCTTAAGTTTTGACATCGTTAGGGATGTAGCTCCAATAAACTTTTCGATAGACTTATTTTCTTCCCCTAAGAGGATATTATAGCTTATGCTTTCAATCACAACATACAATTTTTTTTTGATAGAATACAACATACAATTATTTGGGTTGCCAATGCTAGAAATTTAAAAAAATAATAATAAAGGAACTGAATTGTAAAATTAATTCACCTTCTATCAATGAATAAATAAATAAATAAATTTTTAGCTTTGAAATGAACTAAGATTGTTTAAATGTCCATTTCGTTGTTATATTATCAATATTTTTAAAATTAGATCAGTCATTGAATCGGTAAAAGTATTAATTTACAATTGATTAGTTAAATTAGTAATAATTAAATACATATTTTTTAAAATTTTATATATTAAAATTATAATATAAAAAATAAATATTAATAAATTTTAAATATTTGATTATTAAATTAATATTTTTAAGATATTTAAAAAATTATTTTTTAATTGAAAAGCAAAAATCATCTATGATTGAAAGTTAAAAATATTTAATATTACATTTTTGAAATTCTCAAATTATATTAAGATTTCACTTATTATTAAAAAACTAAAAACAAAAACAAAAAAGCATATGGCAATTTTGACCAAATGCCTTAATATTTGAAAGAAATATTAATATAAAATAAGATATAATGGAGAGTAATAACACACAAAAGTTAAGTATGCATCTTTTATTTTTTATATTCGTTTTTTAATTTCTTTATATTTCAACCTTTTTTTCAATATCTTTTATTTTTAATTTTTAAAATTTATTTAACATAAATTATTCCATTATATAAAAAATATTTTAAAAAATAAAAATATTTTAAATTAGTTCAAATTAATTTTTGATCAGTTCAATTGATTTTTAACTCATTTAACTAGTTTTTAACCAATTCTTTGATTGATTGATTTTTTATGTTAATTGAATCAAACTTGAGACCAATTCTTTGTCAAATTAGCCGGTCCAATCCACTTCGATTTTTTAAACTCCGTATGTTACAAGCTTTTTTTTTTTTTTTTTTTTATGTTGCGTGACATTCTGCTTTTCCTGAATAGTTTTTGACATACATATAGTAATGGTCTGCAAATGCCAACATATATATTTTTTTATTTCACTCTTTCATTTAGTGGTGGCAGCTAATCAGAAGATAAAAGTGGGTATCGTAGAGAAGATCAAAGAAATTGAAGCCGAAATGGCTCGAACCCAGAAAAATAAAGCCACAGATATTGATCGGGTGTGTCATGTATATCTATCATTTGTTATATTTGATTCTATCAATCAAAGAATTTAAAAAGATGATTTATCAAGTGCTAATTGTTTCTCCACATACTTTTGTTTCTTGTTGACCATATATAATTTCTGTCCTTTTTTTTTTTTTCAAAATATCATCAATGTCTTGGTTTTGTTTGAGGTTTCCCGTATGATGGTTTGCCTACGGGATGGATAAATGCATTTAAATCTGTTTATTATGCAGAGTATCATCTTGGTCAGCTCAAAGCAAAGATTGCAAAATTAAGGACACAATTGTCGGAGCCTCCAAAAGTATGCAAGTTTCTTATGCTTTTTTACCCCATGGTTGTACAGTTTATATTTTGTATTCTTTAGTTTAAAATACTTTGGGCTTTTCAAATGCTTGATGCGAACTTTTGATTTCCTGGATGAGTTGGTCTTCTTTCTACTAATAATTTACTGGCACTTTTTTTCGTTACTGTCCATTCTACTACAAGTTCTAACGTAATTTGATCCATGGTTCTTATGGTATCTTTGCAAAGAATGAGTGGCCTGAATGCTTAAGCAAAATATCAGTAATGCTCTTATTGGCTCATTTTAGCATACAAGTTTAGATGTTTTAGGTTTCCTTATAGTACGAGACCAATTATAATTTATAAATTTGTAATATTATTTGTTGGGAAAGGAGAGAGAATTCCACAACAATCAGTAAGTTTTAACTTATTCTCCCATTTTTTACATCCAGAGAGCTATTATTTTTTCCAAATTGGTACTCAAAGCCTAAGTTTTATATTTTTAGTTGCACTGTTGGTTGTAAATTTATCCTCCAGGCCTTCAGCCAATATGCTTCATTAGGTTACATATTTATAGGAGAGAAAAATAACAACTGCTCTCAATATGAATATGATTTTACATGAGTATTGAAGTTTTGGAATTTTGGCCATAGTGAACTTTGTGTATCATGTTTTAGTTCAGCATGTCTAGGTTTCTGTTAGGACCCAATACCAGAAATATGAACATGAGTGGGCTTATCAGTTTCTCAATTACTTTTTCGCCACAGTTTACCATCCATCTGTGAATAAATTTGTAAAGTTTGGTATCTTCTCAATTTATGAAATAGAGTTCTAGTGCAGGTGGAGGGGGATTTGAAGTTACAAATTTGGCCATGGACGCGTTGCACTGATAGGGTTTCCAAGGTCTGCCTTGTGCAGTTCTCTTTTCTCACTCTAATTTTTGTAATTGATGGATTTTTACTACTCTTGCCTCCCCGGAAATTGATTGAAGTGATGGGCATTAATTTCTTTTATTGCTTCTACCAACTGTATATTTGTGATGTGTGTAGGTGCTTTTGGTATTCCCCGTCTTCTGTATTAAGTGTGTATACTTAGATTTTAGTCGCTTGTAAAATCATCACCCATCCAGTCCTTTCCCCTTTTCTCTCTGTGTGGGGAAGTCAACTCTTTTAACAATCTTAACGGGCACGCATTCAGAAGCTGCGTCCTATGAGTTCACAACATTGACCTGCATTCCTGGGATTATAAACTACAATGATACTAAAATTCAGCTGCTTGATCTTCCTGGAATTATTGAAGGTGCTTCTGAAGGCAAGGGAAGTGGGAGGCAGGTAAAACTAAATTTTCTTGTTTCTATTATACTTATGTTTCTGTCGGTAGGTTTTTGGCTACTGTACTTGCAAACTGGATATCAGCTTGCAAGAAATGTTGATGTTATAATTTCTAATTTAGCAAACAGTGATGGCCCACTAGAATGGGATTCTTTGTTCATTTTAATGATTGTTTTTGGACCAAATGGCTTGGGTATTATTAACAGTGCAAGATTTTTTTATTCTTTTTTCTCCCTTAGGTTATTGCTGTTGCCAAGTCTTCAGACATAGCATTGATGGTTCTTGATGCCTCCAAAGTAAGTGCTATTTTCTTCTGTATTATTTCATTTTTCTTTACAGTCCTCTCATCACTTAATCCTTTTATCCTGTTTAGATACATTAATTGTAGTTTTAATTTAATGTCAATTGCAAAGCCTTTTTTTTTTCCCTTAAAATCCAATCTTCTTACTATGGCTTGATTTTTTATCCCCCTGAAAATCTGTCAAAATGAGGGTCATAGGCAGATATTGACGAGGGAACTGGAAGCTGTGGGCTTACAATTAAACAAGAGACCACCTCAGGTAAGTCTGTGCCTCCAAGGATATGTAGGGATGCATGAGATGAATGTAGATTTTCTTTTTTAGTCTGATTTGTATTTGACTATTTTTGTCGTCTACTTCTCATTGTATTGGAGCTTTATCTTTCTTGGCAGATATATTTTAGAAGGAAAAGGACTGGAAACATTTTGTTCAACAGTACTTTGCCTTTGACACATGTGCATGAGAAACTTTGTTATCAGATTCTACATGAATACAAAATTCACAATGCAGAGGTATATTGCAAACTGTAAAGTAATACGAATTTTCCTTTTAATTTCAGGCAAATGTAATTATAAGATGTTATAATTAAGTATTTCTAGTCAATTAAATGTGAAATATGCTACTGCCTTTTTGATTTAATGTGGTGGAAAAAGTGTATTAGCTTGGTTGGTTGATGATGTGCACATGCTGAACTTCTAATGTACTCTGCGTTTATCAATGTAACAATCTTATTTTTATTGCGGAAGGTCATCATTTCCTCTGTCATTTCTTTTGTGAAAACAGGAACCAGGAAAAAAATAAAAAAAGAAATCTGTCCATGACAGGAAAGTGAACATTGTAGCTTTGTTACTCTTCGTAATGGTTGGAGAATGACTTAGTCTTACATAAGCATGCTGTTGACGGAAGATACTTTTCTGTCAGAATGAACTTCTTATAAGTGATTTCCTATTAAAATGCATTTAAATTTCGTATTCTTCTCAGATGTCTTAGTCTTTTAGGCTTCTCTGGTAATCAATAGTTACTCATTGTTCACTGGTAATAAGTAGACGTTAATTTTAGGGGTGAAGACTACGGTGAAAAAGGGTAGACTAGCATTTGTGGTGGATATGATAAATGAGTTTACCTGTCTTGGACGTGATGGATCTGGTCTTTCTACTAGATCAATGGCACCACGCCATTTTGATAGCCTCTTAGGTTCTTCTGCATATTCTATTATGACTTCGTTGTAATGCAATTCAGAGTTTCCGTCCTCCGTTTCTTACTGTCTACTGATATGAAGGCAGTCATTGGACAATTATTAATTCAGGTCCTTTTTTGTGAGGATGCCACAGTGGATGACTTCATAGATGTCATTGAGGGGAACCGTAAATACATGAAGTGGTGGGATTCTTTAGTTTCAGGGCAAACTTAAGTTGATTGACTAGTGGTGGGACTTAATCATGCTATAATTTATAGTTTGGCAGCGGAGGAATACGAGATACAACATAGATTTAGTGCAGAATCTGTTTCACAAAGCATTAATATCTCCCCCTCCCCTTTCCCTTTTTACCTCCTTATTCACCATCAGCTTTTAATTTCATGCTTCTTCAAACAGCTAAACCTAGACAGATTACTTTAAAGGATGTGGGAAGAAATGGGTCTGGTTAGAGTTTACACGAAGCCACAAGGCCAGCAGCCTGATTTCCCTGAACCTGTGGTCCTCTCTGTTGTATGTTTCATAATCTTTGGGTTATATAAATCCGTGTTCCTTATTCAATTTTTCTATGTTGATAAACTTTGGTTTTTTATTACTCTCTTTTAATTCCTTTAGTTATTTTACTCTCTTTGGCAAATTATTCTAGGATAGAGGTGGCTGCTCTGTAGAAGATTTCTGCAACCATATACACAGAAGTTTAGTGAAGGACGTGAAATATGTTCTAGTTGGCGTACTAGTGCAAGGCACTACCCACAACACTGTGGCCTTGGTCATGTTCTTCATGATGGGGTTGTGGTTCAGATTGTAAAGTAAAAGCTTAGGAAAATTGGCCTTCTATAATCTGACTTCCCTATAAAAAGCAATAACAATAGCAATAAAAATAATAATCTTATGACTATGATTATTTATAATGTGAATGACGATAACTTCCATCCTGATTCTTGTAAAAAGGATATTGAGACGATATGATTGTTAATATTTCATGCCTTTTCTTGTTGCGAGATGAACGCTAGTACAATTCCAATTCTAGAGAAAGAAGAGGGAGGAAAGGGTCGATTCAAGTCACATTCTACAGCGCCTGCTCGGATATCTGATAGAGAGAAGAAGGATGCTCCACTGAAGACTTGATTATGGCACTACTACCTAAACCAATGACGAGGAGGAGGGGGAGAGAAATGATATCAAAAAGAACAAAACTTGGGTAAATTTTCTTAGATTAAATTTTTGTTATTAGATTCTCCAAATATATATATATATAACGTGTGGAGCAATTTTTTTGATTGACCCAATATGAAATGTTGAGCTATAAACAATTTCTACTTTAACATATTTTTATTAAAAAAACTTAATAGTAAACACTTGAAAACTACACCTAAATTTTCTTCAACCAAAAAATAGAAGTTTCCATGCTGAGAGTTTAATGTCCTTTTATTTTTTATTTTTTGGGGGGTTGAGGGGCGCGAAGGAAGAGCTTAATGTCCTTCTGTTTCCCTACCCAATGGAGCGCATAGGTTTTGGTGACCCATGTGTAGTAATTTTATATTCTCGTGGTAATAGTTATTATTTATGAAGTCTGCCTCTATGACTTGGAAAGCAAGAAAAAAAAAATATGGGAAGGATGCTGCAACTTTCAAATCTACATGCCTACAATTTCCTTGTTTCGACATCAAAGTTGTCTTTGCTCTCAGCAGCTACTTCAATGACATCCAAGGACAATTTTTTTTTTGGTTCATACTATAGTTGTGAAGTGTGGATATTTCAAAAAAAAATCCTACCTTACTTAGAACAGAGAGTTTTAAGTGCTTATATATTGAGAAGGTACAATAGACTTGTAAAGAACTTGAAAAAAAAAGTAGGTTCGCATGTACGAGGTTGGACAAACTTTTTGTAAAATATTTTTACTTATCCAAAAATATTTAATTGATTTAAATTTAATTAATTATAACTGCATTTGAACTAATCAAATTTAATTTCTATTTTTTGGATAAGTGATTCCTTAATTATTTGAGCATTTTAAATTTTTAAAATTTAAATTTCTTCTATGTTCTTAGATTATCCGCCTATTATCTCCTTAACGTTAATATTTTAACATTATTATTTTTAATAATAAAAATATATACATTCAAATACATTTTCTTTTTCGCTTTTGACTATTGGATTACATATAATTAGATGTTGTTCTATCTCCTGAATTTTTTAGAAGAGTTTGTTTAATTCTAGATAACTATCATAATTAATTTTACAGTGTAGCAAAATAGTTCTTAAAAACAACATGCATCCACGCGACTCAAGATGATACTTTCTAATTTATCTTATTGTTCATCATCCTTTTGTAAGGAGCCTCATGCTAACACTGCCACCACTATTAACACAACCATCGCCACTAATAACTCCATTAACATTGCCACTACTGTAACTATTGTTAATGTCATCATCCATCACCCACCTTAACTTCCTGTTTCGGTTGTTCTTGCTATCCCCTATGTCAAATTGTTTCGAAATATCTCAAAAATCAAGATATTTGCAGGAGGAAATTTTTGAAGATAGCAAGAACACATTCTCTTTGTTCTTAACATGCATGGTGTTGCTCCTGTTCTTACTTATTGGAGACTTTCACCAACAGTTGATCCAAATCAAGTGGAGGCTTGGACATATGTAAATAAGGTATGTAAATATACGATTATTAGCATCTTGTCTAATGATCTTTTTTATGTCTATTACATGTACAAATAGGCTAGCAAGATTTGAGAGTCATTGGTTACCAAATATATTGCTGAGGATACTAGAAAATAGAAATGTGTTATTGGAAATTACTACAGATGAGAGATGACTAATGACAAAGATATAAAAGTATAGATCAATGAGTACTACAAACTATTAAAGGACTTACGAGTTTAGAACATCATCTTATTTGACGAATTTGTTGCAGGTATTTTCATTAAAAAATTACCTAACTCATGGAATGACTATAAGTAACAACTCAAACATAAATACAAGTAGCTATTTCTATCCGACCTAATTACCCATATAATCATTGAGGACATCAATAGAATGGAGCTTAAAATAGCCAAAGCTAAAGAGATGACCTCAAAGGCAAACTTGGTGCAAGAGAAATCCCATAAAATTAAGTATGACAAACAAAAATCTATTTATAAGCCTAAAGCTACTAATCCCCCCTTCAAAAAGAAGGAAAATTGTTTTTTTTTAATGGAAATTCAAGTCATCATGCAGCTTAGTGCAGAAAGAGAGCAATAAATGACAATACTCCTAAATTAGATGTAAATTTGATCCAACGAGATAATATTATTATTGCAGTCATTTCTCAAGCTCTTCTTATGGCCAATGTGAAAGAATAAGCAATAGACTCTGGAGCTACCAGGCACATATATACAAATAGAGATGTGTTTACCTCCTACACACTAGTAGGAGATGGAGAAGAACATATATATCTTGAAGATTTTAAGACTGCAAGGTCCATGGCAATAAAAAGGCTCTTCTGAAACTCACATCTAGCAAGACCTTGGTTTTAAATGAAGTGCTTTATATGTCTAAAATTAGAGCAAATTTGATTTTAGTTGTATTATTAAAAAAAGTTAGGGTTAAAGTGTGATTTGAATTTGACAAGATTGTAATGACAAAAAATAATATTTTTGTAAGAAAAGACTACTGTAATCAGGAACTCTTTGTACTTAATGTTTTTGAATGAATTAATGGAAATGCATCTACTTCTACTTACTTGATTGATTCTATTGATATGTAACATATTATATTAAGGCAAGTTAGTATTACTTATATTAAGAAAATACAAACGCTTGGTCTAATTTCTGAAAATAGTAATACATGTTTGACTAAATGTGAAATTTGTGTAGAATCTAAATTAATTAAGAAGTCTTGTCAAACTATACAAAGAGAAATTGAATTACTTAATTTAATTTATATTGATTTCGGAGATTTAAAGCAAACAATAACTAGGGATAGTAAAAAATATTATATAACATTTATTGATAATTTCTCTAGATACATTAATATTTATTTACTTAAAATAAAGATGAGGCATTTAACATATTTCTTTTATATAAGGCTGAAGTAAAAAATTAATTAAATAAAAAGATTAAAAAAGTTATGTCAGATAGAAGATGTGAATATACCTTATTTAATGAATTTTGTGAGAAAGAAGAAATAATTCTTGAAATTATTTCACCTACTTGAATCTAATGAAGTAATAGAAAAAAAAAACAGGACCTTAAAAGAAATGATAAATGTTATGTTAGTTAACTCTTCTACACTAGACAATTTTTTAGGTAAGACCTTATTATTTACTTGTCATTTATAAAATAGGATTCCTTAAAAAAAAACTAATAAGACCCTATATGAATTATGGAAGGGTCATACACCTAACTTAAAATATTTAAAAGTATAGAGGTGTCTTGTAAAGGTTATGTTACTCTAAGAAAAAAAAAGCTCTAAGACATCTGATTATATGTTTATTGGATATGCTAAACATAATACTGCCTATAGATTTCTTTGTCTTGAAAAGTGATGTGCTTGATTGTAATATCATAATAGAGACAAAAAAAAATGTTAAATTCTTTGAATATATTTTTCTTTGTTTGTACTGTATTTAAATATTCATTATCTAGAGGTCTAATGCATTCATCCCAAAGTTGGGCATTTATTATATTGGACATAATTTTGCTAGTATTAGAAATAACAATGGAGCTTGGGAGAACTTAAATTTATGTAATTAGAGTTTAGGTAGATAGTCAGCTTCATGAACTTGCCAACTCTATTGTACCTCCTTTCCTTCATTTAAATATAGTTATATCTAATGTTTTAAAAATTAAATCGATCATTAAATTAAGATAAGTAGTGGTTTATGATTTAATAGTTTGATGGTGAATAAATTATTATTTAAAAAAATATATAAAAGTATTAATATATATATAATATTTTACAAATAAATGATACATATATTATAAAATAATGTTTAAAATAGATATAAATATTTACAACAACAACAACAATAACAAAGCCTTTTCCCACTAAGTGGGGTCGGTTACATGGATCAATCGACGCCATAAGCACCTATCGTAAATTATATTTTTAGACAAACCATTTAAATCTAAGTATCTCTTAATAATTTCTCTTATAATTTGTCTTGGTCTTCGTCTACCTTTAATTATTGGACTATTCTCCATCTCATCTACTCTTCTAACTGGGACTTCTATAGGTCTTCTCCCAACATGACCAAACCATCTAAATCTTGATTCTACAATCTTTTCCACAATAGGGGCGACTTCTACTTTCTCTCTAATATATTCATTTCTAATCCGATCTCGCCTAGTGTGTCCACTCATCCAACGCAACATTCTCATCTCTGCAACATTGAACTTATTCTCTTGTTGACTTTTTATTGCCCAACACTCAGTTCCATACAACATTGTAGGTCTTATAACTGTATGATAGAATTTACCCTTAAGTTTGAGTGGTACTCTTCTATCACAAATAACACCCGAAGCACTCCTCTATTTCATCCACCCCGCTTGAATCATATGTTTTACGTCTTCTTCTATTTCTCTATTATGTTGTATGACGGATCCAAGGTATTTAAATCGTGTGACTTGTGGTATAATATGTTCTCCAATTTTCACTTCTACGCTAGAAGTGATGTGTCTCTTACTAAACTTATACTCCATATACTCGGTTTTATTTCTACTTAAACGAAATCCATGAGTTTCTAAAGCTAATCTCCACCTCTCTAACTTCTCATTCATTTCCACTCTCGATTCCCCAACTAAGACAATATCGTCTACAAATAGCATACACCGTGGTACCGGCTCTTGGATATGTTCAATAAGCATATCCAATATTAAAGTAAATAGATAAGGACTCAGAGTTGACCCTTGATGTAAACCAATAGTTATCGAAAAATCTTATGTACGTCCACCTTTTGTTACTACACTAGTTGTAGTCTCACTATACATATTTTGTATTGCTCGAATATAAGCTATACGAACTCCTTTTTTCTCCAATGCCTTCCATAGAACTTTTCTTGGTACTCTATCATATGCTTTTTTCAAATCGATAAACACCATGTGTAAATCTCTTTGATTCTCTTGATATCGCTCCATTAATCTTCGCAACAAATATATTGCTTCCATAGTTGACCTTCCCGACATAAAACCAAATTGATTCTCCGTAACTTGGGTCTCTTTCCTTAATCGTTGCTCAATTACTCTTTCCCATAATTTCATTGTGTGGCTCATGAGCTTAATTCCTCTATAATTTGCACAATTTTGAATGTCCCCTTTATTCTTATAAATAGGAATTAAAGAATTTCTCCTCCACTCATCTAGCATTCTCTTAGATCTCATAATTTCATTAAATAACTTTGTGAGCCAACTTATACCTTTCCCTCCTAAACCCTTCCATACCTCAATAGGTATATTATCCCGTCCAACTGCTCTGCCACTCTCCATTCTCTTTAATGCTTCTTTTACTTCTACCTCACAAATTCTACGATAAAAAGTATAATTTTGATCCTCTTCTCTAGTGTCTAACCTATCCGATTGCAATGCAATCTCATGGCCTTCATTAAAAAGCTTATGAAAATAATTCTTCCACCATTCTCTGATATCTTGTTCCTTGACCAAGACTTTACCTTCTTCATCTTTAATACATTTTACTTGGTCAATGTCTCTTGTCTTTCTTTCTCTACTTTTAGCTAACTTGTAAATATTTCTTTCCTCAACTTTAGTACCTAAAGATTGGTATAACCCATCGAATGCCCTCATTCTCGCTTCGCTCACTGTCTTCTTAGTCTCTTTCTTAGCTACTTTATATTTCTCTCAATTTTCATTACTCCTACATAATGGCCACACTTTATAACACTCCCTTTTAACTTTAACCTTATCTTGCACGCTTGCATCCCACCACCAAGATTCTTTATTTCTAGGTCCAAAACCTATTGATTCAAATATTTCCTTTGCCACTTTCCTAATCTCTTTAGCCATTCCATTCCACATATCGTTAGCACTTCCTTGTATTTCCCAAGATCATTCTTCCACAATCCGTTTCTGCACATTCTTTTCTTTATCTCCCTTTAGTTGCCACCACTTAGTTCTTAACACCCTATTTTGGCCTTTGTTTTTTACTCCCTTCCTAAGTCGTACATCCATAACCAGAATTCTATGTTGAGTAGTTAAACTCTCTCTAGGTATAACTTTGCAATCCATACAAAGTTTTCTATCCGATTTTCTTATAAGAAAGAAATCGATTTGAGAACATACCCTTCCACTTTTATACGTGATAAGATGTTCCTCACGCTTTCTAAAATAAGTGTTAACTAATATAAGATCGAACGTCAATGAAAAGTCTAGAATAGTTTTACCCTCTGCATTTGTTTCCCCTATGTCATATCCTCTATGAACACCCTTGTAACCTGAAGATACACTTCCCACATGACCATTTAAATCCCCTCCTAAAAGAATCTTTTCCCCTAATGGTATCTCCTAAACTAAACATTCTAAATCCTCCCAGAACTTTACTTTGTGATATTCTTCTAATCCTACTTGTGGTGCATAGACACTAATGATATTAAAAATTTCCTTTTCCACTACTAACTTTAATTTTAAAAATAGATATAAATATTTAAAATATAAAAATTTGATAAAATATTTATATATGACAATAAATTTATATAAAATAGGTTAGGTAGAATCTAATAAATATTATAAATTTTTATCGTAAAATGTCAAAATTTTGATTTAAATTAAAAAAAAAGCAAAAACTGATTTGTGATCGGTTTAGTGCCAAACTGCTGTCTTCTAATGATTTTATGACTTTTTTTTTAATTGGCTTGATTAGTTTTTAATTGATTTTTTATTTAATCAATTTTCAAGGTCAATTGAATTGAAACCTTAACCGATTTATTAATTTTTTAATTCAATTGGTTGATTTAATTCGACTTGTTCAACTATTGCTAAACTATTAAAATTTTTTGCTTTTATTTTTACTCATCACCTTCCTAATTTTCTTTAGTATTCCCTTTGTTCTTTTATTCACATATTATACTAAAAGAACATAATTTCCCGAACGTCGAGGTTCAGCCCTATCTTCTCATGCTGACAAATGCTTTGATAGACTTAGTTTATTAAGGAAAAAAATTGATTAACTTAATTCTCAAGAAACATAGTAATACAAGTTTACTTTTATATATATATATATATATATATATGTGTGTGTGTGTGTGTGTGTGTGTGTGTGTGTGTGTGTGTGTGTGTGTGTGTGTGTGTATGGGGATTGAGCATATATATTTTTATTAAATGATACCAACCGCGGAGGTTGCGATAACTTATAAACTAATACAAGCATTGATACTCATCGTTATTTCCAACTATTCTTGTGTGGAATTCATTACTTTAAATTCTATGTATACCATTGATGACAGATACCGTTCCCCTCAGAAATGCACGGGACCATGTTAATAGAATAAAACAAAGCTGAAATAAAAGGCAAAAAGTTGGAGTTCTACTTTTGGTTCACCATTTTTTTTAATAAAATATGTTTCAGTAGTACATGCAGCTGTTATAGCCAGTGACAACTAGCTCCTTGTACGCCTTCCTTGTTCTTATAAAACTGATGTAACTGTATGCAGATATATCCACAATGTTGCATGATGTGTATTACATATTATGATATTATTATTTCTATTACTATGTAGTGGTAGCTACAAGGAAGAGAAAATCACAATAGAGAAATGGAAATAGTCCTCTGAATTATTTATGAGCAAGTTCGAATTGACTGCAAATATTTCCAGTTAACTACAAGAAGCAAACTCTACTTTAGTATATCAGAGTAAGGAAAAAACCCAGAAATTACAGTAAAAAATGAAAAATTAGATATTTTAGAGGCATTTCATAGCTCTTCACTCCATAGAATCAAGGATCTGTGTTGTTGCTGATTCTATTGCTTCTCCTCATTGAAGTATCCACGTGTTTCTCAGCCTTCTTGCATTCAGCTTTATGAGCCATCTGTCCTATCTGACAAACTAATTCTTGCTGCTGACTTGTGATTACATTTTATTACGATTAAGATATCTTTAGATTTTGTTTAAGTTGAAATAAAATTTATCCAATGGATTTTAACTTAATAGTTCTCAAATCGTCTTCAAAACTGAAAGATTTAAATTCAAATCTCAGATGAAATCAAAACAAATGTGTATTACTTTGAGTTGTCTGAACCTTTCCAGAGAAGGACGAACTAAGTAGGACAAGATTCTCTTTCTTCGTACCCATAAGCCAAACACCCTTGCGACTTGCAAGGGATCTCCCTTCCATATTTGTCTTTTGTTAATTGTTTATTCTCTTGTTTCTAATGATGTTGGATAAATATCGAAAATAGATATTCTCAGTCAAAATGATCCTCTCAATTTAAAAAAAAAAAATCCTTTATTGCTTAATTGCTTCAATTTGAATCATCTAAATTAAATTTAAATAAAATTTTAATTGTAAATTTTTCAAAAAATAATGATTAGAATTAAAAAAAAACTTAAAATTTGAATGATCCTTTCAATTGGAAAAAAAACCCATTTTCATAAATATCCCTTGAATTTCTGAACTGACAACAACTGAAATATTCTATGAATGAAAAAAAAAAATGATGGGAAATTCTGCTTCATCGACAATGTGGAGCACCAAGGGACTGCCACAACCATTTTTCCTGGACTGAGATTCCTGTTTTAAGCCTCCAGAAAGATCCTTCATACATAGCTAAAAGCCCAGAAATCGGATATGCTCCGTCATTGTAATTCTCGTCTGTTTTCTTGCTGCAATCTTTCAACAGACAAAAAATGCTTTGTCTAATTATTATTTTCATGATTTTTCTGCCGTCATTGAATCTTAATTATATCGATTTTAAGGTCAAGCCTTAAAGCACAATAATAAGAACCAGTTCAACCGGTAAAGTGACTACTAAACCGGTCTAGTTTTAATAAGCAGATTGCTTTTATAATTGAATGAGATTGATTGATATAATGAGAAGATGTTAGGGATGGCAATAAGATAGATTAGAGTGGGTTTTATTACTACTCAATTATCGTGCCATTCATTTATAGGATGTCCTGTTCTCGTATTGAAAAATACCCCAGCCAAGTTTTGTTTTGTTTTATTTTTGTTTTTTTCAATACCTAACCCTACAAAGATTTGAGGCAGGACGGAACAAAACATTTATTCACAATAAATTCTAATAGAAGATGACAAAAAGAATAACAAAGTAGAGTATTTTGCTTCTGGATGAACAATTACATTGTTAAAACTTAAATAAAATTAAATAATTAATCCAATGATAAATACTTAATAAGTATTTTGATAAAAAATGAATTTTATATATATATATATATATATATGGTTCAGGTCAATGAATGGATTAGAACATGTATGCTCTAACTTTGCTCCAGTCCTAAATATTTATATTTGATTTTTTTTTAATTTGCCCCAATATATCCTGTTAACAACTAATTTACCGAATTCAGACAAATTAGACTGAAGTGAGTTGGGATGAAATTGCTATCCTTAGAAAATGCTGAGGCTACATATAAGGCCCAATAATTGAGATTTGGGAAGTGGTCAAAGTATTGAATTGGGGTCTTAAATTAATTAAATTAGATCGGATTTGATTTAAATTTTGCAATATATTTTTATACGATTTAAACTTGATAAATATTTTTTATGATTTATATTTACATATTAATTTATCAAAATAAAGTAGTAATATTCTATGCATTAATATCACTTTTTTTCTAAATAGTTTAGATTTTATTTATTTAAAATATAATAATTTTAAATTAAAAATAACTCGTTTAACCAATTTAATTAGTAATTCAATAACTGAATCAATGATTTATTAAACCCATTCCCTCACTAGTTCAATTACTGATCAATGCCAATAATTATGCCTTAAAATTTTGTTTTTCTTTTAATTAACTCTACTACTTTAGAAATGCATCTGACCATATTAAAAAGTGAATAAAAATTAAAACGTCGGCAAACTTAACTGAGTACTACCTAATCCTAATATATTAAAAAGTGGCTTAATATACACTAAAAAGCATGTTAATATTTTTTGAATTTATTTTGGGAAAAATTATTAAATAAAAAACTAAATTAATAATTAATTTTTAATATTTGTAAAAAATAATAAAGGTAGTAAAAATTTAAATAAATTCTTTATATTTTCTTATATAAATAACTACCTCTTTATTAATTGGTGCTATACTTAAATTTATTTTATTATTATTATTTTTACTAATATATATAATTTTAGGATCAATGACTAGAAGGCTCTAAAATCATTAATTTTAGTGTGTGTGTTGTGTGTGTGTAGAGAGAGAGATCCGTTTACAAGATTCTAACGTCTTTGTCTGTTCCAGCATTGTTGACGCCGGATTGTTGGTGGGTTGTATTCATAGTAATCGTCAGCCATATGTTGACACGGGTATTTAAGTTTCCTTCACAATACCTGCTTTTCGTGCTTCTGGCATAAAATAGATGTCCAATTACCCCTCAATTCTGGTAGTAGCAGCACTGGTAATTGTTATATTTTTAAGTCTCACCATGCTTGGTTGGTGCACCCATAGAAGACTTAGAATCATACAATCTCTTCCACCGCCAACAACACACATACCTTTTGATGACAAGCTCTCTTCCTGCACGAGCTTAGAGTCTCATTCCAAGATATTCCAGTATAAAGCAGGAGAAACTGTACAAGGCACTGACCAGACTGACTGTATCATCTGCTTGACACCCTTTGAAGAAGAAGAAAGTGTGAGGCAGCTTCATAGCTGCAAACACATCTTTCATACGCTTTGCATTGATACGTGGCTTGGCTCTCATTCTGGCTGCCCTTTGTGCAGAACCCAGATAGACCATGTGCCTTCTCCAAATGGGATTGAGGAAGTGCCCTTTCCACATGGGTCTGTGACTTCAGAGGAAAATGGCCAGAACCAGATGATCTTGGTCATTGTAAGCTCCTGAATTCGAGCATCATCTCCTAATTTTATCAGAGCTGAGTAGGATCAAATTCAAGTCAGACAAACCTAGGTAAAGTTTTTTTTTTTTTT
This sequence comes from Erythrophleum ivorense, assembly GCA_026724425.1. Classification (NCBI taxonomy): domain Eukaryota; kingdom Viridiplantae; phylum Streptophyta; class Magnoliopsida; order Fabales; family Fabaceae; genus Erythrophleum; species Erythrophleum ivorense. The sequence continues at coordinate 15,277,448 of JAIUCV010000016.1, forward strand.
TAAATTTTTGGTGTTTGCTATCAAGTTTTTCAATAAAAATTTAACGTGTGAAAGAATTTTATTGAAAGAATCAATTGTGCGATGATGAACTATAAAATATATTCACATGTCATTTTTGTATCGAAGAACCTCATAGTAGAGATATAAAAAACTACCCTTGAATTTTACCCATTCAAGTATAGCTTCAACAATTTTCTAATTTGTGGTAAGCTAGTTATTTCTTTCAAATGCTTTCTGCCAAACTTCTTTTGATCAACCAGTGAATTGTAGATGATTGATATAGTAATTAGAAACAATAGCAGCATCAAGCATATATATAGGTACATGTATGACTTTTACTTCAAACATTATGGTAATATGAGATTTGAACACAGCGTAATTGTATAACCCATAATTTCCATCCTTCTCTAAACCGTCTTTCTCTCATCCTTCCTTTACATCTTTCTAAGATTATCTAACCTAGCCTGCAAATCATCATCAATTCCACCATCTTCATTGCCTGTTGATTCAGCTTGAGCAACTCTGTTCTTTGCAGCAGGTGCCGCGACAGAGGTTGATGATGGTGCATTCAAAAGCTGCATGTCAAACAAAATCCATATAATTATAACCGTTATTATTTTTTATTATTAAAACAAGTTCAACAGTGATTCTGTTCATTCACAATTAGCTATCTTCTAGTCGGCAACAAGAATGGTATAGAAAAGAGAGTAATAGCCTACCTCAGAGTTGATATCAATTCCTATCTCATCAAGCACCTGATTCACAAGCTCTTCTGTCTGTTCCTCCTCTTCATCGCCTTCCAAGGCATCATCAATTGCGTCTCCCATCACCTCAGTCGTCAGTTCCATCCTTTCATTCTGCCTCTCAAACTCTTGCATTATCCTCTGTAAGGAAGGCAAGTTCATCTGCCTATTCATTTGGCCCATTGCTTTGGTTACTCCTTTCATGGCCTCCCCCATTGCTTGAGTTGATTTCAGTGTCTGAGATTGATCTTAAAGAGTCATTTTAAACGCTTTGATTGATGCAATAGTTTTATAGGTTTTCATAACCTAAATGTGAACAATGAAATCTAAATACACTTAGCCTCAACCTCAGGTACCAAAAGTTTATCAGCCTAAAACCATCAGATGAAAAAGATGCAGATATGCATATTTAGTTTGCACCTGATCTTTCCAAACTCATTCATACTATTGACAAACACAACGCAAATTTAAGTATTGACAGCATTCCGAACAATAATATTCACAAAAACACTTGGTAACCTAATTCTACCTCTGTTACATTTTACAAAAGCATCAATAACCTTACTACAGGTATAGCAATGTATATATTTTTTTGTGTCAAGATGTGAAATCCAATCCTCTGACAGTAGTTATGTAGCAACATCTTTAATTCATAACAAAACTACATTAATCAATCATATGGTATAGCAACTTTGCCCATTGAAATTTAAATAACTTGGCCAGACGTAACCAATGAACTTCGGTTCATTATTATTGTCCATTTAACTTGACAGTCACAAGTATCTGCAGCAAACTATATACAATGATAGTAAAAATATTTGATCACATTACTCTAATTGATAACTCATTTGTAAGGAATGCATTTGCAAGCCTGTAAAAGGTATAACCAGGAAAGAAAACAGAAAGAATAGCAAAATATACCTGAATTCTTAAAGCAACACCCTGAAGTTGTGATTTAAGCTTGTAAAACTTTTCGATCTGATGGCGTGTTCTGATAAGGTCCTTTGCCATTACTCTCACTGCCCCCTAAACAAATTTAAGCAAAACCCACAAATTGTTTGAACCAGATCAAAACAGAGCAAATCAAAATTTAGTTCCTAAACAAATGAACTCAGTACTTAAGGAAAGAAAATCCATGGACTGACCCCGATCATCTCCACCCCACAGGAACTATGAGATCACCCCCATGTCACCACACGGGGGCACCATAGGGACGTTAAAAAGGAAAGAGAAGGAGGGGTTTCTCTCACTTTTGGCAAATCTTAATATAATTTGAAAAAGCAAGAGCAGCAAAGCGAGTCCACAAAAAAAAAGAAAAAAGATATGTATTTGTAAGAACACTATCCCAGAACATTGATCACAAGCATTACAAACCAACAATTTAATTATTCAAAAATGGACTAGACTTGGGTAAAATTTGTATTTGCTATTAAGTACTCTAATAAAAATATACACACGTGAAGAAAAATTTTTAAAAACCCAATCATGTGATGCTAGGAGCATTATAGCAAACACTTGAAAAAAACTGCATCTAAGTTTGGGCCTTCAAAAATATATTTACGAATAGAAGTACCATCTGTCCTTGTTTGGCATTCTTCTTGATCTCAACAATCAACTTCTTTTCTTGAGCTTGCAGGCCTTGCCTTTCCCTTTCTATTTCTCTAATCGACTTGTCCAACATCCTTTTATTTTCCCTCAAAAGCTCTGCCACAAAGAAACAATTTTTTTTATATATTTTAATACAATCACCCATTACCATTATCCATTGCTAAATAATTTATATGCAATTCCTTTTAAAATAGGCAATACTTCGAATTGAGTATACAAATTGACATTACCCACAATTCCATGCCCTATCCAAATCGGTAAACACCATTAACTAGATTACCCCTTTTGATTACTTCGATCATAAAGCTAGAATTCAGCAAACTGTAAGAAAACCAGTAAAGAAAAGGAAGCAACAATTCGACATTGAGAATGCAAAATGAAATTAACCACAATTCAATGCCCTATCCAAATCGGTAAACACCATTAACTAGACTAACCCTTTTGATTACTTCGATCATAAAGCTAAAATTCGGAAAATTATAAGAAAACCAGTAAAAGAAAAATGCAATATCTCGACAGTGAGAATGCAAATTGAAATTAAACACAATTCCTTGCTCTATTCAAATTGGTAAAGACCATTAACTGATGTACCCTTTTTTATTACTTCGATTATAATTTTAAAATTTGACGAAATATAACAAAAGCAGTGAAAGAAAAAAAGAAGAAATACCAGCGGGAGTCTTTCTACTGCCGAATAGAAAACTCATCTTCGCCGTCTATGCTGAAATACTTAGAAGGTTTCAGATGATTTGATCCGTTCCTCTCTTCTCTTGCCTCACTATGCCTTCTTCGGTGCCTGTCTTCTACGCACAAGCCTGCTCGGTTGAATAGTTGTTATGGGTGTTTTCTGATAAGTATAACTTTCCTCCGTACAAGTTCATTCCATTTTTAATTTCATTTTTATAATCTAAAATTTTATAATTATATCTTTATAATTTAAATAATTTTTAATTTAGTTACTCTTATTACATTTTTGTTAATATTTTGATATGTACATGTGAGTTAATATTATTTTATTATTTATATTTTTATCCTTTTCTTAATATAAATTAGATATATTTAAAATGTTAAGATAATATATAATTATTTATATCAATAAATTTCAATGGAATAAAATAAAATTTTAATAGTAGAAACTAAATTAAGAAATTTATAAATTACAAAAATTTAATTATAAAATTTTAAATTATAGAGATTAAATTAAAAATTGAATAAAATTATAAAGATTAAAAATATATATTTTTTTTCTTTTGAGAACTATATAATTTGTTTAATTTGATCATTGAAACATTATTGAAAGATTTTTTAAAAAAAAATTTAAGTTTTAATTAATCGATAATTCAAAAAATAATCATTAACAAACTTCACAAAAATTGTTGTGCAAGTATATAAATAATATCAAATTATTCTTTTGATTTCTACGATTTTGACATATTTATAATTTAAAAATTTATAATTAACTCTTCTAATTTTAAAATTTTTTAAAATTATAAGAATCTAATTTTAAAATTTAAAATTATAAAAGATCAAATAAAAATTTGAATAAAATTGTAAAGAGAACAAAATAATTTTAATCAAAACAAAATCAAATAATCGATTATCATTCCACATCAATAAATTGCTTGTCACGCTATCCTAACTTATATTAAGCTTTTCTTTATAAAAAATAAACTTATATTAACATAATTTTTTTAAAATTTAGCCCCAATTGTGATTCAAAGTTAGAAATTTTAAAGCCTATTTAGTATGTAGAATGTAAAAAGAATGTAATCAAAGAAAGAAAAAAAAATAATTTTGAGAATATAAATAATATTTGTACTTGTACTTAAAAAATAATTAAAAAATAAAATATAATAAATATTACATAAAAATTATATAAAAATAATCTCCATAATCAAACGTGTCTGTAGTTTTAAAGATTACATCAATGGATCCAAACTCATTGACCGTATATTTTAGGTTTTCTCACTCTTATGTTTGAATTTAGGCTTAATAAGAGAATTTTGCAAATACTTAATGTTTTTATTGGAAAAAAAAGTTAATGTAATTTTCAAAGACTCAAAATATAATATAATCATTATTTTATTAGATTAGATTTAGATTCAATTTTTTATATCTTTTATTATTAGACTTTTTCAATTAAAATATAACAAGTGTATAATTTTTAATAATAACATAATAAGTATATAAGTTTTTTAGCAATTATATACTAATTTATAAAAATTATACATTTATTAAATTAGTATTAAAATTTTATATATTTATTATATTTTAATTAAAAAATTTAATATCAAACGTATAAAAAATTTCCGTATAAATGTTCATCTATGACTATTAGGCAGCAAATCTGGGCTGGGATAAAGCCCAGTAAGCAAAGACTGAAATTTGAGATTGAAATTTGACCAGCCGACCATTTGATACTATAAAGGCCCAAAAGAATTGCCGACATTCCAACACCGACTATAAGTTAGCAAAGCTTGAAACTTTGACCAAAATGTATTCCTTCGACACATGTATTTTTATTAAGTATTACCTTCCACAATCATCAGCTATTCGCCTTTGAAAACACAACGTGTGTTATCAAACAACAAAAGCAAGGTTCAGTAATTAATCAAATGCTATATTCTAATATTATGTCTTTATCATTTTAAAATTGGCATTGTCAGTCTTCTTTAAAAAAAAAATTAGAGAATTCCAATCTAAAAACAAAATCATTAATGCAGCCAGTGAAATAAGTCCCATGGTACAAGAAAACATTAATTGATTTTAGTCTCAATTTTTTTTCATTCTAAAAAGAGAGAGGGAAAAAAAAGCGTCCATTGAAGGCGCTGTCTCAATCAGGGGAATCTGGATCATCTCAATTATGCTAAGTGGATATACCAGAATATATACTTCAAAGCAGATTAATTAATTGGTTGATGTCAATTTGCAGGACCTCTATTCGAAAATAAATTTAAGAAGTAACGTTTTGCGTTAGTAGATTCTCATATGTATTTTTTTTTACTAGTGTTCTAGATTAATTAACACATTCGAACTTGTTTCTTATAGTTTGGGTCAAATTAAACAGTTTGTTCACTGGCTCAACAATCATTTTGATTTTTTTTTTACAGAGTACATAACAAAATGTTAAACTTAAGACCTCTTAGGGCATGCTTGGTATCTAAATAGAATAAGAAAAAGAGAAGGATAATTCTATGTAATATCTATTCTATTTTTATGATTACTATTTAATAGTATTTACTTTTTAAATTATTTTTTTTAAATATAAAATAAAAGTATAAAATTTATTTCTTATCTATAAAATTACATTTTTCTTTTTATTTTTCATTTCTATTCCTCACTTTTTGAATACCAAACCGTTATTTTATTAATAATTTATCAAGGCTAGATTACACCAAAGATTTCAATGAATCTGTTTTAAAATATGTTAATACGCAGTACAGTTGTCTCATTTTAGGAATGGAAATTCTTGCAAGCATCAATATGATCAGTTGCTTTTACAATTCGAGTTGAAACTTTTTATCTGTCAATCCACATCATAGCTATAATAGGTGACATTTAATAGGTGAGGTGATAATGACTAATGATCAGAAAGCAACGTCAGTTTGCCCATTTTCAAATGGCCTTGCTGCAGCCTGCTAATCATAAACTAGATTACTACTTTTGGCATATATATTTGATTATGAGTACAATCATTGATTTATCTTCCAAATCATGATTCCAATATTATATACTAAATTGGATTATCATTACGTTTTCTATTAATTATTTTATCCCTTCCTAACAGGTTTCGTCCCTTCAAATTTAATAATATCACTCTTATAAGAGTTATAGATATATCTGGAAAAAAAAAATTCTATATATACTGTTATGAGATTTCTTATAGAAGTAACAAACTTAACTCACTAGGGTTTCTCTTAGTCAATTCACCTTCGTGAAACCTATTTTAAAATGTTCTTTTAGGTATAGTAAGATATTCACAGTGTTGTTGGCGGCCTAGCTAGTTAGCAGCTATTTGTGACATTTTCATGAGTTTTATAGCTACTAAAATGGGTCATTCTCATTCAGCTATTTGCTTGATCCTTTTTTTAATTAGTTTGTTACTTATATATAGCTATTTCACGTACATCTGCAAACCCTAACTTGTGTGTGCTTAGCAAATATCTCAGTCCCTGCACTTAACAGAGACCCTTACCGAAGTCTTTCCTTGTCATAAAAAAAAAAAAAAACCCTATTTTCCCAGGACGAGTTATTATATGTAAATCCATATGCTCATTGTTAAAATTCTTGAATTTAATATTGAATATGAAAATAATTGAAAATATATGCAGAACATGAGATCTTTATGTTTGGAAAATTAACCTTTTAATATTACAATGTATGGTTAAACAATTGTACGGTACCGGCCTCCAACTAAGATACTTTAGCCTGCTTTAATAATTAGGCAAGTGTGTGTGTAAAAGAATTGATGAACCCTAAAATCGTCCTTGTGCTTCCTAGCTAGCTAGGTCATATTTCTTCCTTAAAGTCTTAATTTTAACAGGAACACTTCAATAGACAATCATTGAATATTATTATTTGGAAATATTTAAGTGTTTAGATCACTAATTCTATATGGCACTTCTTACTCTTATAGTTGTCTAGAAATTCTTAGCTAGACTCATACATCTTACAAAAAATTAATAGATTAGATAAATTAATTATAAAAAGACATGTATATAAACCTATCAGAAGTGCGATCGTGCTTAAAAGATATTTGACATTACGCAATTTTATATCATAATTAATTTGATTTACTTAAAATTACTCGATAAAAGCATTGGTAACTCGAGATGATAATAATATCCCATTGCCACTAGGGCTCATGTTGGGTCAACTTCATGAAACTTGCTATATAATCGGAGAGATTCTTTCATGTGTGTGTGTGTGTGTGTGTGTGGATATAGATCGTGTGATGGGAACTGGTTAGGCAGGCTCTAGTGGCAATGGTAGCCCTTGGTGGCATTCCCTTCGGTCCACGTATACAGCTACTATAACCCATCACTTTCACTGCATAAATTTCTCTTGGAACAAGTTCTACACCAACTTTCTCTGATAACAATGACACAAGTTCTCTTTAACTCACTTTCATCATTATTTCAAATGTTCAAACTTCAAAGATAAGAAAATCCAATCAAGTTATGTTACTATCATGCGCAAGAGAATAGCAAAATTAAAAAGTAGCTAGCTAGCTAGGTCGAAGAAGAAAAACATAATCGAGGAATATTAGAATAGTAAGAGAAAGCCTTAAGTACCGTTTTAAGTGCAATCATTATTCAATGTGGGATATTTTTTTCCTCTAACAAATCAAAAACGGAAAGGTACAGAGAAAGAGATATCAAAATAAACAAAACTCTGATACATAGTATTTTAGGATTAGTACGTAATAAGCACAATGTGAAACCCTAATTAGTTTTAATATACCATGTAACGTGACCATTTTACACTGAGAAAAAAGTCTATCTGGTCTCTAATATGCATTAGAAAAAGATAAAGTGGGTGTACGAAGTTGAAAGGCACACTTCATAACCCAATTAATACGAGCTTGAACTTTCATGGCAGCCATTCGTGGAAAAGTGACAGAACATTATTTGATAAAACTACTGGAGGCAATAATTATACTTGAATGGTTTGGATATAGAACACGTTATATATGAAGTCTCTCTCTCTTTCTCTGACACAAAACAAAAATTATGAACTGCACGCATATGCAATTCTATATATCTGACAAAAATGATTGCTATCTTGCTCTATCGAACTGGAACCAATTAAAACATTATATAAATACTACTGCAGATTCTGTGAGTTCTAACTTTCAGCAAGTTCGAGATTTTCTGATGTCTCGAGTACACTCAACTTCTCAATAATTACCAAGTAGTTAGATCCTGGATACAGATCACAAATATGTAACTATCTTCTTGCTTAATTGTCTCATCATTAGGGCCACTAAAAAAGTATATATAAACTGCACCTCAGGTTATTCATATTATTATGATTTTCATTTAATTTGATGTTTTTTCAGTCTCCACACAATTATTAATTGGTTTTGAAAATGAGCTAACGTGGAGCTAATAGAACTGAGCAATTTTGAGAGATTCTAAACTAAAATTTTATATTGTAAAGAAGTTTATAAGAAGAAATTAACTGACTTTTAATCAAATAAAACTAATGGCATTTTTTGGGTTTCCCTAGGGCTGTCAATGATGGTTAAATATCCAAACTCATAGCCCAATTTGTGACAGATCAATGAAAAAGAAAAAGCTGAATTTAAAATCTCTAATGAGATTATACATCATGCAGCTTTCTGTCTGCAGCTTCAATTTTTTTGAAATCAATGAATTTTCATGGATACTTGAACCTGAATCTCATACCAGCCTAAGGGAAATGAAAAAAAAGTAGAAGAAAAAACCAAGGGAAAAGCAAGCAAGGAGAATCTCTCTCTCTTCCATAGGTCTTTGTCTTTCCAAAGAGAAAACAAAAGGCGCTCCGTTAACTATTAACTGTTTCAAGACAAGCTATCATCTTGGGATCACCAAAATTCTCTTCAATGTCTTTTTTCTTTTTTAATTTTTTTATCTTCTTTTTCCATTTCTCACATAGACACATACAGCACATCCAAATCCACAATACCTTTATTTCCTTTATTACTTTCTTTCACTAAAGCTGGCTTCTCCACATCTTCAAAAACCCTACCATTTCAATCTCTCTACCAACAATACCCTTTCCAAATTCAAAAAATCCCTCACACACACATCCTCGATCTCCCATATGAACTTAACAATATGTGACAAGGTCACATAAGGTAATTACACAGAACGTGGTGGTGACGAGGAACACGTGGCGTGTGGTACAGGTGTCCGAACCTGAGTGGTGGGATTCTTTTGCTAGGCAGTAGGGGGCAGCGTTAATCAAAGAGAAGGTCCCTCCACCACCACCATAAGAGAATGAATTAATATGAGTGTACGTGTGAATGTGAACACGGATGAATGGCATAAATTGACGATTTTTTTTGAAGATTTGCAGTATTTATCATGTTATTTATGAATTACATTCATATAATAAAAAATAACAATAAAACATATAATTTTAATGTGATAACAAATTTATCTATAAATATGGTTCATGAAAAACGTATAAAACACTAGCTATCGAAGATTACATATAAATTGATATTTCTGTGTGATGGTGCTCTGACAGAGGATCCGAAGGGGATTACTGAAGGACAGAGCACACGTGCAAGCGCGACAGTTCTGAGACATGTAGGACCATCCCATCACGTGCGGGTGCAGAGCAAAAATGCAAAAGAAGAGAAAGTAAGAAAGAAAGAAAGAAAAGAGTAAGGTTACTGAAATATGAATCCAATTTGTATGAATGGCAAAACGAATATATATTGTCAAGAAGAACGTAAGAGAAAGCAAGAATATTTTCACAAAGAAACAAAATGACAAAGCTATTAATTCTTGCGTTAGTAATAAGGGTAAACTGTGTCTGTCTCTCCGCGCGTGTGTGTGTGTGTGTGTGTGATCAATTATTGTCTCATTTAAATAGAAGCGGTGTCCCATGTTGGACCATAAAAGATATGTTATCAATTTAATTTTTAAAATTTTATTTTTATCAATTTAACTTTAATATTTTTAAAAATGTATCATTTTTGTCCTAACTTAACTAATACATTCCAAAGTAAGGGGGCAATATATATTATTAAGGTCAGAACTGAAATGATGTATATTTTAAAAAATTAAAATTAAATTAGTGGCAATAAAATTTTATGGACTAAATTAATGACATTGATGTTTTTTAAAAATTAATGTAGTAGTTTATTCTTTAATTAATAATTGTTTGAGTAAATTACGCCTTTCATCCTTGATATATTACAAAAATCTCATTTTTTGGTAGTGTACGCCTTTCGATTTTATTCCTTAATAATTTTCTCCCAGTCAATACTTTGACGCTTTGTTAATTTATTAAAGTAACGGGAAACTAAGTGAGACCCTACCCTAACCTAACAAAATGCTTATATGACCAATAACCTGATGAAGTAGTCAAGTTTATTAGTGTCCATAAAAGCAAAAAATGAAACATTATACTCATCAATTCATCGACCTTTTGCAAATTACACACTTGGCATTCTTTGCTTGTCCGGACACTAAGGAAATTCACTTTATCATAACAACCACATAAATATTATAATTAGGCTAGGCTAAGAATTTAGTTAAACTCACATCAGTTTAATAAATGGAGGGACAAACTAAATTAATCGAGGAAATCTTATTGAAGTATAAAATTGAGAGGTTTATACTTTGAAAAACTAAAATCAAAATATATATTATGATTTTTTAAGGATGAAAAATTATATAATTTACTCTAGTTATTTATATGTGCTATAACCTCTCAAGTTTTTACCGCCAGGATAAATTCTGGAATAAGAGGGAAAATAAATCTTCATTCTACTTCCTCTTTATGGTGTATGTATGATTTGCTAAATACTGAAAATAGAAATGGTAGAGGATATGCATGGAACTCCTGAAGACATTAAATCCTCTAATAATTAAGATTATAATAGGTGCAACTAATTTTACAAGACATTAAATTCATCGAAAAGCCCCTCATATCTGTTAATGATCTGCATAGACTCACTATTATTCTAAAAGGCTATTATAAACAATAGTGCCCCTTGGCCATTCTAATGGGAATTAAATAGTTGTAAATAAATTGAATTATTCATGTCAATTTAATTATAAATCCCACAAATTCACGTACGGATCCTTGCCTCTTATTTAATTTTATGGTAAGGATTGAGATATAACAGAAGGAAAATAAACTTTTATCTCTTCTCTTTATGGATGAAATAAAAATATGATATATCTATATATAAAAGCTTTATGATATATATAAATTATAAGAAGTAAGACCATGATAAAAGCTCTAGGATGAAAGAATATGGTTGGAGAAAACGAAATATGCACAAAAGAACAAAGTTGACAGCCCAAATTATAATATGAGCAAGCTTATCTCAAGTTCTCAACCAGTTCTTAATTATTTTTGCCCCCAAATTAAAGTAGGTGGCAATTATTGAGGACATTAACAAAAGCTTGGACATGATAAAACCGTCACTAGCGAAAATAATATAGTGCCTATAGTGTGTTGTATTAATACTTTAATAGGACAATTACATAAAGCAGAGGTTAATGAAGTTGACCCTATATGCACCCTTGTGCTAAGACAAGGGTCAAGCCAGTGATCGAGCCACTTGTGGTGTGGATTCGGACCTTAAGGAACCAGAGTTGGTCCCTCACCTTGCATTGGCCACATAAACTGGTCAAGTCATATGATTTTAGCAAGTGTTATAGACACCATTGATTTGTGCATGGTGGGTGAGTGACATGCTCGTCAAGGGAATGCCCATTTGTCCACAGCTTCTTACCCTACCTGGTGATAGATACAAACTTCTGTTCCTTAATGAATTATCTGCTTCGAATTAATGAATGTGGACAAATGGCAGTGTTGACATAAATCAAATCATAGGAAAGGAGATGCCAATTAAAAGACAAGTTATAAGCCCCAAGCAGAGTGGTAGATATTAAGTTAATTATAAATAAATAAATAGGCTAAATTATTATTATTATTCTTTTCCCTGAAAGATTACTAATTTTTCAATTTGGTATTTCAGAACGCAACGTTTTCAATTTTGTTTCAATAATTTTTTCTCAATCGCTTTCATCTCTCCATCTATTAAATTTATGGGTCTAACTTTTCAATTTACTTCTCCAAAAAGATAAAAAATATTGACAATAAATTTTTATAAGATTAAATTGAGAAGCTATATTTTGCAGGACCAAATTAACTAATCATCTTTTGATATTAAAAAAAAAAGCAGTAATTTATTCTAAATAAATATGTTACATCTTAAGGATTTAGCTCAATTCATACAAGTCTTTGAATTTGATTTTTTTTTATAAGCATTCTGAGAAATAAAATTCTAAATACACTAAATCAATATAAAAAGTCCCGTAAGAGAGTATTAGGAAGAGACATGATGTGGACAAAATCCTAGAACTATCCATGATAGTAATACAAAAACAAACGTATTCAGCTATAAAATTGAAAAAAACAAAACAAAAAAAAAAAAGCACGCCCGCGTGTGTAAAAGATATATTGACTTTCTCTTATATCTATATTTTTTTATAATTAACTTAATTTTGTAGGAACTAGTTAGAATTTTTCATCACATTATCTAATTCAATCTGGGTAGCCATCAACAGCGTAATTATTGTATTATTCATTTTTTCACTGAGCTACTTGGCTAACAGCGAGCCATTTGTTTATTATATCCCTTTCCTTGCTTTTAACGAAAAGTTGCTTCACATTTACCACGGCGAGTAATCTATAATCTTATTTATAATCCGAACCAGAAATCAAAATCCCAGCTAGGCCCATCCATTTGTTTGCTAAAATAATTAAAAGTCATCAAAAAATATAACACATGATATTTTATAAAAATTGACAAAATTGAAAATTAAAATAGCGACAGATGATCATAATTTTTAAGTAGTATCAAATAGTATAAATAGTGAAATTTTATGCTTCAAAAATTTTTAAATACATAATGCAAATATCTTAGATATTAATATATTAATTAAATAAATATATTGAATATCTCTTGACATTTTTAAATGCTTGTATTGTATGCATATATACAAATTTTCCCGTTCAAGTTGAAAGTTATTTCCTCATTTGAAACTCAAAATCAAAAGCTATAGTTCAATTTTTTGTAAAAGAGATTCTAGATCGATAAATTTAAGTGGTAGGAGATTACAATGATTATTAGGGTCATGTAGAATCCAAGGAATAGTCAACGCCGAGGATGAGTAGGTGGTCTCACATATTCACACCCACCATCCCATAAATACTATCATTGTTGTCAACCTCCCCACTTCACCAAACCATGAGATTATCAGAGCAGTCTCTCTTGTGAATATGGCGTTTTAAAAGCAAATCATTCTGATTAGACTACACCACAAAGTGATTTCTTAAGCCAATAATTTCACAGTTGCATGCATGGCAATTTCTCTTTCGCTAATCGAAAAGTTTTTTTAGATAATTTACGTCTATTAAAAATAAATAATACTCCCTCTGATCTCAAGGTTTTTTTAAAATTTGATTTGGTCTTATATATAAAAAATAAATCACCATATTAATTATAATATTTTAATTATATTTTTTATTAAATAAGTCATTCAAATTATAAGTAGTAGTGGTCATTAATTTCAAAGAGAAAATATACATATTAAATATAGATATTTTTAAAAAATAATTTTTATTTGAGATAAAATTAAAAAGATTTATTACTTTTAACTAATTTTCTTAATACTCATGAATTAGTTATTTGTTTCTTATATATGAGATCGGAAGTAGTATTAAGTCAATCATTTTAAAACTTAAATAAAAAGTGTATACAGGTATATATATTTATTATTTTAACTAACTTATATTTAATGCATACCATGTAACTTAAAAATTTCTCTCAATTCTTAATGGTTTTAATTTTGTGATTAGAAGTTAAGGCATGCATCAAGGGGTCCCCAACATTGCCACGCCCTAATGTATAGCCATTCTCGCCCTATAACACTTTCGAGCATAGGGTAGCCTTTTCTTTTCCAAGAGTCCAAGCTAGCTAGCTTTGAAAGTTTTAATTTTGCCTTACAAAATATGGTAGTTAAGAATATTCAACTCAATGAGCAGATCACACTGTTATGATTTAGTGGTCCTCCAAAGTCTGTATTTTGTTAAATGATTACAATATTTCCACTTCTTTATTCGTTAATTGATACATTCGTTTCGTTTCTGAATTCATCAATTGGATGTTGCTTTTTATGATAATCCGAAGAATAAAGGAAGAGATACATCGATTTTTGTAAAGAAGGAAAAATAATGAAAGGATAGATAATAGTAATTGTTTAAGTTCCTTAAAAATCAAGACAAAGAATATTTGACCAAGAAGCAGGTAAAGAAAAATGTTGGTTTGATTCTATTTTTGTTTTATTATTTTTAAAATAGATATTTTTTAAAATAAATTTTAAAAATAAAAAAATAAAAAAATTTGTTTGAATTATTATTTTAAAAAATAACTATTTTTTATTTTTTTTTAATTCTACAAAATAAAAGTTATAAAATATTTAAAAAATATTTTGATTTTTTCTGTTTTTGAAAATATTTTTTTTTATTTTACAAAATACTTTATTAAAAATATATTATCAAACATTTTTTTTATTTTTTTATTTTTAAAAATAAAAAATTATTTTAAAAACAAAATACTAAACATGGCTTAGACTCTGAAGGTTTTTTTTTTTGTGTGTGTCTGCTTTTCCTCCAGTTTCTCTTAATTATTAGATCCAAGAAAATGTGGGTGAGAATCCCTATAAAGTTTGGATCTTTTTCTCTTAGTACATACAATTTGTATTAATTCCACATATGGCCAGAAAACAAATAGTGGAGATGCATTGCCAGAAGTAGACTCTTCCCCAAAATTTATTCGAAGGGTTGAAATTGTGCAAAGGGATAAAAATAATTAAGACTTGAACATGAAACATTTAAAAGGAAAAAGACGAAATTTGGATTTACAGCAATTTCATTGGAGAGCATAAGAGAGACAAAGAAACAAGAGAAAGTTGCAGAGTAGAATGTATAATATAAAACAAACAAGACCAAACAAGAGACTTCAAAAAGATAATACAATTATCTGTGAGGTTGAAGATAAGGTTACGAGGAATTTTCAGCAAATTAGACTCTAAATTTTCAAATAAATCAGAAAGATTTAACCTCTTGGCTTAGAAGCCAACCAAATTTGACATCAATGGTTTAAGAGTATCAAAGAACAGATCTTCTGTCCACATCTTTGGAGACCATGCCTTACATCTCTACCCTTTTTTCATCATACCCATCATTTGACCTCTTTTTGCTATCTCTAAAACCATGCCTCTATTGAAAAATATCCAATCTGTAGTTTCTACTTAAATTTCAGTTTGCATACATACTTAATTTTTTACGGACACAATTAAGTCATATGGTTTAATAATAAAGAGGGGTTTTAAATTCACATTGTTTCAAATTGTGTGTATATAATATTTTAGCCATGTTTATTTTGGTTTAAGAAAATATAAATTTCTGTATCAAAATGAATAAAATTAGATTTTTTATAAAAGAAAACAAAGAGGTTAGCTCTCTCTTTATAGTTTAGTAATCTAAATTTTGAAGAATCAAAAGGAAAAAATTAAAAACTCCCCAGTAGATTAACATATGTATAAGCCACTTTTTGACTATTGCTCCCAAGCATATGTAGTGCATGAAGATAGTGTTAATTTCAAGCAAAAAGAGGTCCCCACATATAAGAGAGAGAGAGGGAGGGAGACAGCAATTCTTTCCCTTGCCATGGCATGTCATGAATCAGTGTAGGAATTCTGCCTTTGCTTTCAACTTCGTCTTCTTCTTCCTCACCCTCCCTCTTTACTATTTACTTATTTATATTATTTTTCTTTTTCCCCAACTTTTAGTCTACAATCCCTCCAAATCTTATTTACTTCATCTTTAGCTTTACACCCTTAAAATAATGATTAAATCAAATCTCTTATCTCTTGCTCAAAGATTCTATATATAATCAAATGCATAAACATCTAGACAATAGGAAAAGCTAGAGAAATATAACAATTACTTTTGGTTGAGCGATATTAGATTAAATGATCTGAGTTTGAATTTTAGTCAGAATCAAAATTACCCAGGATAATTAAAAAAAGTAAAGAGATTAAAGAGCTAACAAATCCAAAAGAGAAATCTTATGCTGAGAAGTAAACCCCCACACCATTAAAATTCTAATTAAAAAGTTTATATATATAGATATATATATATATATATATATATATATATATTTCCCAAAATTACAGAATGAAGCCGTTGGCAATGGCTCGATTAGTATCGAAATGGGTAGTTTCATACACAGGCAATTCCTCCCTATACCTCTGAATCCCAACAGCAGATAGATTATCCAGTTCAAAAAGATCAGAACTTGAACAACTAACTCCATCATCATCTTCTTGTTCTTCTTCATAATTCATATCAAATTCCTGTTCTTTCTTCTTCTTCTTCTTCTTCAACAATAATTGTCTCGCAAACTCCTCCACTCTTCGACTCTCCTTCATCAGATGGAAGCTAAGCTCCTCGTTATTACTCCTCTTTTCTTGATCATCTTCGCACAGAATATTCTTGTGCCCACATGGCCTGCAATCTTCATCCACTATCACACTAACAGGACAAAACCTCACTGATCTCTTAGCCCCAGATCTCGATGATGGGGTTTTACTCAAGCATGACCTCGAGAACGAAGAAGCTGAAGAACAAGTCGAAGGTTGTGCTACTTTCGACTCATGAGAATTCGACACTGATGATGATTTTGTCTTTTTTGAGTTTCCACTTGAATTGAAAAGAGAATTGAGAAAGCTAGCGAGTCTCGCACCTGGAGAAATGGGTTGCTTCGCTTTCTTCAAGTCGCCATAGAAGATCTTCAAAGCTTTGGACTTCGTTTTTCCGAAGCCATTTTTCTCGTGATTCGGCTTCTGGGTTTGCGCAGAATTGGTCCTGTAGTTGTTAAGGGCTTCAAAGTTTGAATTTTGAGGCCGAATCGACGAAGAAACACTGGTTCGAATCGGCTTCGGTTTCTGCATTTTGTACCAGGATTCTGACTCTGAAGAAGAAAACCCATAACCAGAGCTAGAATCAGAGGAGCTCGAGCTCGAGAACATCGAGAAGGAATTGGAATTGGAACTGCTTCGTGTTCTTCTTCGATCGAACTCCGTCAAGGAATTCCTACGAAAGTTGGGTTTTTTAGTTTCTTCAACATCGTCGTCATCGTAGTCTCCGAAGAACTTGGGGTTGTTGCTCTGTTTCTGCTTCCTCATGCTTTTTTCTCTGCAAAACACGAGGTGGTCTTCTTGTTTTTCCTCCTCCGTTTCGATGGATCTGTAAATTGAGTCGAGAAGAGTGGAAGAGAAAGATGGGTTTTCTCTGTTGTGCCGTTTATGATGATCCCATTTCTCCATTGGTGATTTTCTTTCTTCTTATATAGAAGAAGATATGGGATGAAGAAGAAACCAAAACACAGGATTTTGAAATGGTAGTTATCAATTACTAGGCCCTTCTTGTCTGCTTCAAACAGTGCTACTGCAACAGCTTTAATGGAATTGGAGTACTCTGTGAATTATGAAAGAAAGAAGAAGAAAGAGAGAGAGAAACTAAAGGAAGGAATAGGTACGAATGATTATGCAAAAGGACATTGGCATGGCCATTTTTGCCAAAACAAGAAGTGTGTTAAAGTGCTCTGTTTTGAAGAAAATAAGAAAGGAAGGAGACAAGGGGTATTATTGATGGGTGCTTGATGGTTTTAGAGAGAGAAAGTAATCAAAGCCAAATTCCACGCCTGTAGAAGAAGAAGAAGAAGGAAGAGCGATAGAGAGAATGAGAGAGAGTTTTTGAGTGTTTGCTTTTGGATGCTCTTATAAGGAAACGGAGGGAGATGGAGGCAGCCAGGCTGTCAATGAGATGAAGTGGAAATTTTCACTTAATTTGAATTAATACTTTAATTATATTCAAAAATTTACCTTCTTATTGTTCTTCCTTCTTCTAAAATTTGCCTTCATTGACATGAAGTGACATTAGATCCTTGCTTTTTCTTTGCAATAAAAGAAAGGAAATTTATTGATGTGCGTAGGACCATGCAAAGCAGATGTTGATCTTAACCCCACGGCCTATTTACTTTCTGGGTCCAGATGTTTGTCTTCCTTCTCATTTTCACTTAATAATATTTTTTCCCCTAAAATTTCCATGCATAATTCACTGAATTAATAGTGTTTGGTATATAGTTTCTTGAATTTGTTTAGTAGTGTTTAATCTGACAGTAAAATCTTGAACACTACCATATTTTTCTATCTTTTTCTCATTGATTCTTTCTAATGATTGAAGAGAGATTTTTTTTAATAGATTTAATTTACCATATATAAATTGAGTCAACCATAAATAAATATGTAATTATATCATAAGCGCGTCATATTGAAAAATATAACTGATATTTTTATATATCTATTTATAATGAATTAATTAAGCCAATTTCTTGGAGTTTAATTAGCTGTAATTTGTGAATTCCTTTGGTGTTGTTTGATATATAAGAGTTTTAAAAATTATGTAATGTATATGTCTTGAATAATATACATATATATATATATATCAAGCTCAATTTTTTCATAAATAGGTTTCTAAATTTTTTGAAAAATTAAAATACCTTTATACTAAATATTATCTTAGAGTATACTTGGATTGAAGACCTTGAAGAATGAAAGAAAAATAAAAGAAAACAAAATACTTTATTTTAATTTAAACAACAAATGATCAAATTATTTTTTTCTCTTCAATTTAAATATATATACTCTTAGTCCCAAGAAAGTAACTGATTAATTTGAATATGCTTAAGCTCTCAAACCCCATTTGATATCACCCAAAAAAGAAAAAAAGAAGTTTGTCATGATACAAAGGTTAGTTAGTGTTGTAGGTGATGAGTAGAAATGGGAAATGGGAGGGGTTATGAAGATGGGAAACACCTGCCTCCTTGCAACACAAAGGTATAATACTGTATGATTAATGGGGCATTATCCTCCTGTTTCTCCACAGTCAACTAATGCGGCTCACTCCATCACTATGCTTTGGGCTTTTAAGCATGCCTGCTCAGTATTTCTTCTTTTCTGGGCTCTAGTGCCTATATCAATCAGTCTTCTACTCAAAGCTCATCTCCTTTCGCTTATTTTAATTAATGAGCTCCACAAGTATAGGTGTGGAGGGATTTTGCACGTTTGAACATGTTTGGGGTAGGTATGATTTCATTGATTCAGTTCAGCCATATACAGAATTGCAGGAGAACTACAACTACATGCCGTAAACTCTGACTTTTCATATATAGAGATACGTGCAACAGCAACGAAAGTATCTCTCAAGTTACTCTCTTAATTAATCTCCGTTTTTTGTGAGGACGGAGTAAGTATTCTACTTTAGACCCTAGACTATCTCTGATAAAATTATTTTTTAATTTCACCTGTCACAGATATAAATATAGATACGCGCAACAACAACAAAAATATCTCTCATTTTACTCTTATAATCAAACTACATGACTAAAATCCTGGTTTGGTCCTTAGATAGTTTATTCTCATAGAATATTTACTTTTTCAATTTGGTCTTCCACAAATAAAATATTTCTCATCTTGATTTTTCTATATTTTTTCGTTTAATTCCTCACAAATAAAATTGTTTTTACTGACATCCTTCTATTAATTTATTATTAATAAAATTAATAGTCAATTTATATATGTTATATAATGGTAATTAAAATGAGAATTTATCAAAAAAATATAATATATATTTTATTACATCTATTAATTTTACTTATTAATTTTATTTATAGTAAATTGATAAAAAATATTATTGATAATGATTTTATTTGTAATGGACTAAATTTAGAATATATATATATATATATATATATATATATATATATAAGTGATCAAATTAGAAGGACAATTTTATGAGAGATTAAATTAAATAATATTTCATCTATAAGAGACCAAATTGATAATACAATTTTATAAGGTACCAAATGATAAATACTCCAATTGTGAGGAACCAAAATAAAGTTTTAGTCTTTTTCTTTTTTTTAGTTTATTAATTAATAATGGATTATATGTAAACAAAGAGATTGCTCTTTTTTTCTTCGACAAAAAATTTTTACTAATTTGAATGATAAACATAGAGTCACTTCATGCATTATTTTTGTCTAACTAATGGTAAGATAATATAACTTTTTCCAATTATGATTTTTTTTTTTAATTTGGTTGGAGGAGGGTGGAGTGAGGGGGCAGAAAACTACCAAAAAAGAAAAAAAAATGTAATAATGCAAAATAGAGGCCAGTGCAAGGCTTAAAATAGAATAATAACCCTTTTCCCCTCTCTGGTTTGTAAAAGCATCAATCACAAGCCCCCAGTATCACTGGATTTAAGTTACGAGTTTAATTTTAGAATACCAATTCATTAAGTTAGAGGACTTGTGTTTATCCAATTTGTTTGTGGCTTTCACTTCAATTAATAGTTTAAGTATAGTCCAACTTAAAAGATTAGTAATCAGATAAGTGAATAAATTTCAAGACTTACATAAACATAATAGTAAATATACAATTTAGTTTTTAGAAAATATGCTTTTTTATGCTTTAGTTCTTAGAAATATTCTCTTAATCTCTCAAAATAAGATAAATATATAATTTGGTTAAATAAAAAAGAAAATATATGTAACGAGTTGCAAATTTAAAGAGATTAACTCGTGTAAAAGAATCAAAACATTAAAAGATATATTCTTAAAGACCAAAATCATATATTTACTTTAAATATAATCTTAAATGTCTTAATCACAAATGCTATTATCAATATCAAAAGAAGCTCAAAGCCAATTTGATCATGTGGAAAAAGGGAAAAGAAACACAAATGCTCCTTTGTTTGTGTGGGTGTGTGTATGCACACATCAATTAGCAAATTTTGCAAGTGTCATTACATACGTGTCTGTATGTTAAGGGGCTTAAGGAAGAAAAAGAAAGAAAGAGAGAGAGAGGAAGGATCATCAGTTAGTGGGTGCATGGTGCTTAATATTTGCACAATCATTGCTCTCGTGGCTCCTAAACTTTATGGAGAGAAAAAGCAAACATAATAAAGTTGGACCCAGAAAAAAGAAAATCCCAAAATAGATTGAAAACAAAGAAGAAATGTTTAAGATTTGATTAACACCAAGAAAGGATCATAACTACGGTATGAGAGAGAATAGAAAGAAAGTTAAGAAAAAGTGAGATTAATTAAGCTGATAAGCCTGGAAAAAGGTCTATATATAATTATATATAATACGATAAAAAGTAACGTGCGTGTGCAATTTTTTCTTCTACGGTCGATCTCTCTTTCCTTCAGGCTCAAGAAAATACTGTTGATAATAATAAAATATATTATACCAGGCTAGCCTACCATTATAATAGCACACATATTCACATAGTGTCTTACAAAAGCAAAGAATATATCCACAAAGCAAAGCTATGTAACAATCATGGGGTGCTATGATGGTACACGAGTCTCAACTTTCACGTTTCATGCGTAACAAAATTACTAATTCTTTAGTACGTATGCAAGTACTTGGCTATGGTTAGGGAAATGATGATTTTTGTTTTTTCAAACAAAATGGAGATTCTATATATTATCATACTCACATATTTATTTCTCTTCTTTATGAGAAATTGATTGGTAAAATTAATATTCAGAATGTATACAAGTCATCAAGTACAAACTCTAGCATGTGAAAGAAAAAAAAAAGGTATGAGTTATTTTTTGCCAAGGGAGGGAGGCCAACGATGTCATGATGACGTGAAAACCATGGTTTAGGCATTAGATCTATGACTTGTTGAATTTCATATTTTACTTTATATCAAAATTGAGATCAAATCCTTCAAAACATAGCAGAAGTCAAGTATATATATACGGTTTACTCCGTGATTAGGTCTATTGGACACTATATTTGTATGATATAATTTTTAGCTAAGATTGTTAGAGGATTCAAATATTTTTAAGGGGTAAGAATTGAAGAGCCCTAAATTTTTTTTTTTTGGGTAATTCAGAAGTTATTATTATATGACTTATATCAAGACTTTCTAAAAAATCTCACTAGCTCACACTGAATAATGATTTTAAACTTAGTCACTCTATAACTATCTGATAATACTGAATTAGCCATCTGAACTAAGCCCACATTATTTTATATTTCAGTAAGACTTTTATTATTATTATGCTCCAATCCTTAGCAAGCAGTACTAAAAATTTGCATTTAAATGAACAAAAGAGAGAGAAAAGAGAAAGCTCCAAGCTATAGGCAAATATAGCCACAAACTGTAGTGTAGCCCTAGAGAATCTAAATGTAGCTACCTCATGAGGATATATGCCTTTCAGATATTTAAGTTTATTCCGAGAAAGCAACTGAGGGCTAAGATTCCATTCAGATCAATTATATATGCCAATAACAATAAATATGGGACCCAAAACCCAGTCATAGTTTGCTAAATAGTTATTTTATTAAGAATTGATCCTGCTCACCCAGTTCAATCTTTCCCGATGTATCGATCATAATTAAGTCCAATATTATAATTAAATTATTATTACAAGTGTGAATCGATTTAATCCAGTGGAAGCATCAAAGAATTTGTGAATAGTCGGTATTGAATTTAATATAAATATACATACTAAATTATGTATTTCAAGTATTTAATGCTTAATTACATTTAGTCTCTCTAGTTTATTTCATAAAGTAATTTATAGTTCCCCCAAATTTAATTAAAGTAATGTTGCTGCCCATCAAATTTATCAATTGGAATAATTTGATCCTTCTAGTGTTAATCAAAGCAATACCATCACTCAAATTCTTAAATTAAGAAATTGAAATTAAACATTAAATTTCTCTAATAAATTAGAGGGACTAAAAGTACAATTAAGCCTTAATAAAATAAATAAATTGTTTAATTGGTTAAATTGTGTACTGATACTTTGGCGATCTCATTCCCTCTCTTATTTAATGTTTGGTTTTAATAATCAAGGTTTACCACATAGGCATGGCTATAGTCTCCAATTTATATTAAAAATTACAACAAAAAAACCCATTTGCCCTAAGTTTCCATTGCCATCACATATCTATACTCATTTGATACATGGGAATGGTTATTATGAGAATAGAAATAGAAATATGAATGAAAATAAAATAAAATCTTGTAACTCTAATTATGTTTGGCATAATATGAAAAAAAAATAGAAAATTTATTTTCTTTGCTTGTTTAATTGAATGAAAATATTAATAAAACAACTGAAAATGAAAGTTTGACAAAAGACCACCTAAAGTGAATAAAAAATAACGTAGAAATAGAATAGATGGATGAGGGCAAGATTGTCTTTTTCCTTTTCATTTGCCTGGAAAGCATCTGATTCCTTTGTCATAGTAGAGGAATTCCATCCCCACAACTCATGGTAATCCCAACATCTAAGGAAATTCATTCCCTCCTACCAAACACACTAAAAAATAGTAAATCTATTCCCTTCCCATTCCCTTCCCCTAATCAAAACGCAGTATAACAAAGATATATTCTCCGTGTGGAATGTACATTTGAGTCTCCACCAACATGATTTTCATTAGATTAGACACAACACTACACTAATACTAACAATACATCATGCATTGGTATATCACTATGTTTTGCTCGCCAATAGGACGGCAATTGTTTCACACAATTGAGTTTCTCTTTTTGCCTTCCAGAAACTTTTGTTTTCTACCATATTAGTGATTGTCCCAATTCCCTAACCCATTTATTTTCAAAAAGCCAATCAAATCTACTCATGCAAAAGCACTTTGAAAATAAAGAAATACTGACGAGGCAGTAAAATTGAAAGCAACACTGGAGAATTTTAGATACATAAATCTCATGCTCGCACACTGAGTTTACTCAAGGGGATTCAATTGGAGAGTTCCACTTTTTACAATGTTGATTTTTATTTTTATCATTGTATATATTCTTATTTAATTAATTAAATATATTAGTGTGAGCATTTTAATGGGAAAAAAATTCAACCATTAAAAGGTAGAGTTATCATGAAAATTATCATTAATAAAAAAACAGACATTAAATAAGGATTTTTTTAAAAAAATTAACCTTGTTTACAAGTATAGATAGGTCAAATCAATCATAAATGTGTGTGTGTATATATCTGTATTTTTTTCTTAAATTTATTTTTAACATGTTTATTTATATTTATTAATAATTAGTTTGATTGTCTAGCTAACTATTTTTTATAACCTGAACTTACTTAAAAATCTCTCGTGAGCACGTATACATATCTATGTTGCTCTTAAGTCTTAATCTCATTTGTTTAATCAGATTATGAGGGGTATTTCTTTGATACCCTATACAGAAATATGGTTGAAAATATAGAAAAAATTCACACGGATTATTGTATTGTAGTGCACAATTAATTTGATGCGTTTATGAGACCAACTAGTCTAGTGCATGCACTATGAAAAATGTAGTGGGTGACTTCGATGTGAAAGTTGTGTATACGATTTTTTAATTTCCCCTTTCGAAAAAGATGCATCAACCTCAAGTGACTTCTCTTCACACTAGAAAGACATTTATAAAAGAGAGGCCATTCGTGCCATTCGTGCTTAGTTCTATAATTTCTGTTCAGACTTCATTTCAAATCGTGGGTTACCCCACCAGCTGAGATTGCTTTGGCCCATTTTGATCTTTCTACCAATGAAACCACTTTTAATTAATCAAGCATGGCTGCGTCTAGATGGCTATATGTCTAGCTATTACTCCACGATTTTCATATGCAAAATGATTCAAAGTTTCATGCGTCCTAAAGGTTCACAAAATGCCAGGTTTAAACTCAAGTTTCTGATATGGATCATCAAATTTTGGGATAACGAAGAGTTTAATCTTGAACATTGTTCGTGCCCACACTTTGATTGTATATAGGCTTGATCAATGAAAGCTCATGATTTTATGCTTCAAAACCCAATTAAAGTAGAAAAAGTGAATTTTCTTCCGATAAGCGATAGACTATCCTAATTTTATTTAGGAAAAAACTTATATATAATTCTTTATATTCTTATTATTAGATTTCTCAATTAAAATATGAAAAATATATAATTTTTTAATTAAAATATAACAAGTGTATGATTTTTGTAAATAACTATATGATTTTTTTAATTAAACTATACACTTATCACATTTTTATTAGATAATTATATATAGAGTATATTTTAATTGAAAATTTTACCAATAAAAATATAAAAAAACTTATATCTAAACTTAGTCCTTCTACTTAATATGATATGTGTGGGCATGAAGTTTTGCTTTGATTTTCAATCAACAAAAACCGAGAGAGAGAGAGAGCCGTTGTGATTAATTTGTGAGGTCACTTAGAGCTCTGGAATGGAGTTATAGTGTGAAGATATCAAGAGTTTGAGCTATTTTAAATTACTTCTCGAAATTTATATAGAATTATAAAACATTATTTATCATAAATTTTAAAATAATTCAATCACTTGAACTCTAAAAAACTTAGATTCATCAGGTCTGAAGTTATATGTCAAATAAATTCAGTATCTATGAGAAAATTTCCGTGGTGGGTATGACTATAAAAAATGTAAAATTATATTTAAAAACTTGACAAAAAATATACCAATATGTTTATATACTTTTCGTAATTAATTGAATTTACATATTTTTTTAATAAATTAGTTCATAATTATTATTATGACAGTTATTTGACACCTAAATTGCTCATTAAACTATAGACAATGACAGCTTGGTTGGTATGACTACTGAAACGAAAGCAGAGATTGAATCTTTTGCTAAAGTTCTTTGGTAGAGAGAATCCAAGGTAGATTGAGAAAGGCAAGCTGAATGAAGTTTTTCAATATTATAGTGCTCGAATGGAAGGAGTGTTTAGAACTAATTTGTGGAAAAGTCAATTATATCCTTCCATTGAATTAAGTAACTCATCTAGAAAAACCAAATTTTTTTTTTACTTTTTCTATTAGAGGCATTGTGGCCATTTGTCAAAACTTTTATTTTTTTTATTTTTATATTATTTCTATCTAATTAAATATACAAGTAAAATAACATTTTTTCCTTTTTATGTCATATCAAATTATTTGATTCTATTCCACTCAATTCATCATTTTTTTTCTAATTTTATTGAAGACAATTTTGTGTATCCTGGGGGCTGAAAAGAAAGGTTTAGCTGTACGGACGATAGCCAATGAAGTTTGAAAGAATGGGTGTGAATGACACAAAAAGCAAAGGAACGGCAATCCCGAGGAACAACAACGTAAAAATTTAAAGCACAACAAAGGTTGCGTCATCCTCCGTTCCTCTCACTTTCTCCAGATGGCTAACGAAGCCACGGAATAAAGTTCTTCTTCGCTTTACTTTTGTTTCGGCTAACAAAGCAAATTTTGAAAAACTATGGACCTCTTTCTCAACCATTTGTGGAATGAGGATAATTGATAATTCCGTGAGAAATGCCTTCATGAAAACGAGAATGTTATTAAAGAAAAAAGATGAAAATTATTGTTAGTAATATACTCCCTCCATCCAGTTCAAAATATAAATTATTTTTAATAGATTTATATTTTAAAAAAAAAATTAATTATATTTTTAAATTTTTTAAATATTATCATATCTTTCTAAAAAAATAGAGAAGGATTAAAAATAAATTGATGTCTTTTTAAATTAAGAATCGCACTTACTAACTTCATTGTCTCTTTATTATCTTTCTTTTCAAATTAAATTAATGATGCAATCTTTGAAAGAGTATTCCCCTTTCTGTTTAGTCTTTCAAAAATAAAATTGTTTAATTTAATTCTTAGAATATTTTCTCACAATTTAGATAGAAAGTCACAAATGCTTCCTAAATTAGCTATTTTGATTAGAAAAATATGTTTAAAGAATTAAATTAAAAAATTTTATTTTTGGAAGACCAAATTAAAAGAAAAATGATCTTTCAAAAACCGAAATAAAAATTCTATCCTTAAAAGATCAAATTAAAAAAAAATTGATCTTCCAAAAAGTAACCCATTAATTTACTTTTTTTTTTTACTGTAGTGCACCCAAGTATAGTATAGTTGCTTCCAATTATCTATTAGAAAAAAAAACTGAAGTATAATTTTTAAAGTATATACTATTAAATTTCTACTTAAATCATGACATTAAATAAAAATTCAGGTCAATAAGATATTAAGAAATCATAAAAAAAAAATTCACACGTTATATTTTTATTTAAAATTCGAGAACAAACACTTTATATGCACGACTTGCCTTAAAATTTTATTCCATTATTTCCCTTCTGATCAGACAAAGCTAAGATGGGTGAATTACTGAATTAGTTTGAAGCTGCAAGTAACACTGCACCATCTCAGATTGCAGTAAGTAAATATCCTCCAGCTTCTTCTTCTTCATTTTTTTTTTTTTGGGATAAAATGGAAATATGCTCAAGTGCCTCGCAAGTTGCGGTTGGGATTTGAATTCGAACCATCATTATGTGAAGCAAACGAATGGATCGTTTTCATTTTGCAAACTCTAGATTTGGAGATATATTCTGTCATCTTTCACTTCAATTTGACAGGAAAACTTTGACCTCTTTATTACTTGAGGCTGCCTTAACAGGCTATTTTCATCGAGTATTTTTCAGAAAATCATCTCCAGGAAGTAAAATTCTTAAGTAGACCAAACCTAAAAAGAGGGTATACAAAGCTAACCATGAATATATATAAATATATTAGATACATTTTTTATTAGAACCCACTTTTAACATGCTTATATATTTATTTTCGATTGATTTTATCAACCAATTTTTTATAAACCAAGTCTATCTAAGAATTTTTCCTCAGCGAGAACTTTCAGCATTTGGAGTTGGCAACAGAAAAGAAGAGCTTCAAAACACTGAACTTGAAATTTTTTGAAGACAAAACTCTAATAAACCCTAAACTACTGCAAATGGAGATTGAAAATTGAATGCCTCATAATAATGCATTTGGAAAAAAGGGATATGCTATTCATTTCACATTGAAAACTGAGATTTTTCTATATCTACTTCAGTCCCTTACATGAAAAGGGTTAGATTCACTTTTTTCCTTTTCTCTCAGAAATTTGTTGTCCAATTGAGGTGACCCAATTGGGGTTGCTGGTATGCACCAACCTGTGCACCAGGAGCCGCCGCAGCCACTCCAACTCCTATATTATTGGCCATGGCTGGTCCTAAATGATGAGGACTAGCAATAGCAGCTGGTTGTGGAGGAGCATGATATATACCGGGGTACTGCATGTGAGAAGACTGAGCTACACCTGTATTGAAAGAAGCATGGCCCGTGTGCGAAGGAATGTAAGATGCGTGAGCCGTTTGCCCAGGCATGTTATAGTATGGAGTGGATTGCATGCCAGGCAGCTCTCTTGGGTTCTGAATCCAGATTTCTGATGTCTCAGCCTGTGAAAGGAACAAATGACAAACTAAATTCCAGTCTTCTAATAGAAGAGATCATGAAGGGAAAAGGTTGGGCTGTACATAAATCCAGTAGACCAGAAAAGCCAGTCAAATCAAATCAAAACATGATCTTATCGATAAGCAGTAATTAATTTATGGAGAATTGGAGATACGATAGCATAGATTTTATAGGAGTTCCACTAATCTTGTCCTAGCTAAAATCTATTTGCTTCTAGGATTTCTGCATAACATGAATCCCAAGGTTCAGTGCGCTGTGTACCTTCCTTGATTTCTTTTAGTGCAACTTACCATCAAGAGCTTGCCCACAGGGTGAAACCCTTTTGGAATCTTTTAATAATTGAAGAGATAAAAGGGAGGGAGGGAAGGATGATGATAAAAACAATGCCAGCAAATAGGCGATCCAAAATTCAACACAATGATGATCTTAAACATTAGGCCAATATAGATAACTGCCAAGCAAACTAAAAAAAACATGCATACAGTCCAAAAGTTTCAATTGATATATTCTACACATATACTTTATCACTGTCAAAAATTAAAGGACAAAATGCAAATAACCCCTTCAAAATTGATCCCTTCGTAAATGAAGCCCCGGTGGCAAGGGACCACTTACATATAACCCCTTCCATTCATTAAGCAAAAGAAAACAAGGAAAATGGATCGATTGAATTGAAATTTGGTAGAAATTGATTCAAGAAGTGTCCTAAGAAAAATTCATTTTAATTTTATGATATTGTACAATTAATTCTTAATTAGGACTCATAAATTTGTGAAATGGTATATATAAGAGGCTATTCACATATACAGCTGTGTTTGTATATTGGACAGCATTTCAAACTTCTCAAGATGCCCAGTTAGGCTCTACTCTTTAGTAAGGGGTGCTGATTTGGCTTTTGAATGAATAGAAAGCATATTGATTTCCTATCTTAAATACAGGTTTAAATGGTATATTAGGTTATATACTATTTACCTTTTTCTTTTTTTAAATTATACTCCACTGTTGAAATAAGAGTAAATAAATCCACCATAATAATAGGAGTGCCATGGTTGGTTGATTGCACATTTAAAAATCACAACTAGGGATTTGCTCACTTGTCAATTAACATCTTGCTTTGCCAAAAATAAAAACGTTTTGCTCTTTAGCACAAAATAATAGACGAAAGTACATTACCTGAGGATTTGGGACATAAAAATTGTTATCTTTGTACTTGATTCGAGATGAATCTTCCAGAGCAGTTGCACCCCCAATCACACCAGGAGCATTCACGGCATATCCAGCTGGATTAGTAAAATTGCCAAAGCCTGTTGGACTGCCAGAAGGAACAGGCTTGAACTGCTGAAGCCCATATTTAAGGTTGTTGGCATTGAGATGGGAAACACCTCCAGGCATCAACAAATAACTGTTGCCATTTGATGGGTGGGGATAGGGAGGATTACTAGAATATCCAGGCATGGCCATTGGTGGAACATAGACTGGGGACAGAAACTGACGAAATGGCACAAGATTTGCAAAATGAGAAACATGAACTTGTGGATACATCTGTGCCACAGGAGGTTGTTGTTGCACCACAGCAATTGTGGAAGCAGGAATGCCATTAGCTGCATGGGAACCTAAACCCTGCAATCATCCACAAATTAAAATAAGTGCAAGGAGGGTCGTATTAAAAGTAAGGATTGTGAATAGGAGCAAAACATTATGCAAGTTGGAATTGCACACAAAAGTAAATGTGAAAGGAAAAAAATACTTCAGCTGTTCAATATGAAGACATTAGAAGTTTACTGATATTCACCAACAAAACGCCAATGCCAGTTTGAACCCAAAAGCCAAAATAATAGAAAGCAGAAGCATTACAGCATGCTTTTTGAATTGGATTTTAAAAAACTGCTTTAAGAACAATTAGTACCCAAGGTCCTACTAAATATCAAAAGTTGTCTTCAGTTTTGAGTAAGTCAAACAGACTATTTCTAGAAACTATGAACTATACCTCAGTTGTTTAAAGAAGTTGTAAGATTCTAGAAAATAACATATAGTGTATTTTGACTAAAGGCATATTCTGCAAAACGTGAGTAGGGAGCAAAAATAACTACTCATTTGGTTTGAACCTTTAACACCACGTGAACTTCAGAAAAAATGACAAAAGGAATACAACCATTTGTATTCTTAACCGTTAGTATCCACCTGTAGCTGTTAAAGAAATAATGGATCAAAAAACAGACCTTGCACACAAATACAACTAAAACTAATCAATTCAATAACCTTAAACACTGAAAGACTTAATAGTTTAAGCATACTTCCTGAGAAGATGGCAGAGTCTGAGCTCGAACAGTTTCATCCATTGTGGGTCTGAAATAAGGAATGTCATAACCAGTTGCGGGGTCATATGCCTGTTCACAAATTTAAATGTGAGATGGGACAATGAGACACAAAACAGATATTTGATTATATAAGTCTTGAAATAGATTCAACTTGTGAATTGTGTAAAGGGAGGGGTGTCATATCAATAGACAGCAATAGTTGCAGACTATCAATCTTTTACCATTGAGTATCTTTTAATGTA
The DNA here is from genome assembly GCA_026724425.1 of Erythrophleum ivorense. Lineage (NCBI taxonomy): Eukaryota > Viridiplantae > Streptophyta > Magnoliopsida > Fabales > Fabaceae > Erythrophleum > Erythrophleum ivorense. Next base: position 15,308,562 of record JAIUCV010000016.1, read on the forward strand.
GCACAAGTTCAAAAAATTCTGGCAGATTATGAGCTTCTATTCTAAATCATGCACGAGACATTATTTCAATAAGGTATCATTAAATACCTTTCCTATAAGTTTATAAATAGTTAACGTAATATTTAGTGAGTTTCTATTTAACTAGCTATTTGGTTGTGTAAAACCACTTAATCACATCCATCCATAGTTAATTATAACACAAATGGCAAACAGGCAACAAAGGATCCTAGTATGCTACTATTAGTGGGCTAATGGTGAGAGCTTTGAGTCATTTGCAAAAGCTCAAGAGTTTAAACCTCTGACAACCTTGCAAGAAGAATGAAACGGCTCCTAATCCCAAGACACATGAGAAAGGGGCAATATAAAACACGACACACATTATACTGGTTATATTATATTTAATTTGACAAAGTAACAACAATAGCCAAATGAACAAGTAAGCAACTAAAATGTTTAAGAAAATTTTCTAATGGGCATCTCCAACAAGAATATTATTTTTCTTTTCTTTTTGCTAATTCATTTAATAAAATAATTTATTATTCTTCTTATTTCTTAAATTTAATTTATTTCGTAATTTACTAATTTAATATTTGAATACTTTCCTTTCTTTTAACACATTATAAATTATAGGCCCTGCTTTTCCTACACTTTGTTCCACAAATTAAAGTCTCAAAAAACGATAATTTATTTCCTAACATACTCTATTATATATATATAATACTGAAAACAAAATACAACACAGCGCAGCACAGCCCAGCAAAACATTTTCTTTGCTGGTCATATCCAACCAGATCCAGCCTTTTAACAGCCACATCCAGTGCCTTTCAATCCGTAATTTCAATACTGCCTTGTTCAATTACAACCGCCAGTGGCATCTGTTGCACATGCCACACAGTTAACATGAAAATCACAACCCAAAATGGAAGGCCTCTGCAACCTCTCATTACAACACACCATGTCCCTTGCAATTGAACACTGTTAATAACTATGCATACACCAGGAAGGAAAATTTTACTAATCAGCCAATACGGCAGATAAAACCATAAGCAATCACTCACCGAAAAGCCTGGAATATCTTGAGAGTCTTGCTGCTGCTGTGACTCTGAATGTGCATAGGATGGTCTATTGTCTCGCACCAATCCAATATCAGCATAGTTGTCCAGATTGCGAGGGCTCAAGGGCTCTTTATGATCAGGCAATTCTTGCTCAGAAGCAGCATTAGATGCTGGAGACTCTGACCCAGAAGTTCTAAGGTGGTCCTCCAGTAAATCCACCTGCTTGCTGCCAGAAACATCATCACTGGACTCTAGTGCAGGTACTAACAAGCTGACATCATATGTTAAATCATTATTACTACTTCAGTAAAATGCATAATAAAATTCATCTAATCACAATCTTAACTGCAGTATAGTCGCATACAATTTCTCCTACTCGTGAGATTTTTCTTTTTCTTTTTCTTTTTTTTTTTAAACTATGCGCATTTATGAGCATAGCACGTTAAGCCTACAACCTCTTGTCTAAAGAGACTGTTTCTTCAATACATCACCATATCAAAGAAACTCATTGTATCTTATACTTTACATGTCCTGATTTTTCAGCAATCTCCCCAAAATTAACTCCTTTAAATATTAGAAAAAACAAAATTAATATAAGCAACAAGAAAAACAAGAATGCCAACCTTGCAGGAGATTCCTCATTTGACTTTTCAGTAGTTCCTGTTGATTGAAATATAGGTTGACACCTAGAAGAATCAAGTTCTGTCCCAATGGTGCCAAAGGTCAGCTGACAGCGATCAGTCTCTGGAACTCGAATATGCTGTGCTATGATCACATTTTGGTTGTCATACATGCTTACTTGCGAGAGTTTATCTTGAAGCTTTTCTGTATTTGATTCTATATCGCTAGAATTCTCAGTAGGTTTTTTAGGCATTCCAATCACTCCAGGATTACTGCTCAATTTCTGGTTTGATTTAGGTTTCCACTCTTTATTAGGCTGGGATACTGCATCAAAACTCAAAATGAATTCTACAAATTTTTATCCATGGACTAAAAGGCCTAAGAACAAATCAGATTTTTCTACTTAAAGAACCACTCAAACAAAAACAATAAGAGGAAAAGGATAAGAATCCTTCAACATTTATTATGAAAGCATCTCATTCAAGTATAGCCACTTTTTCAGACTGAGAGCCCTATACTTAAATAAAAAGAAAAAAGTAATCAATTGGTTCCAATGATTTGACAGTAGACAATGCATTAAGCAAAGAATCTTGAACTAGAATAAAAATATGTAGAGAAAAAGAAAATTAGAACAAACCCTCCCATTTAATTGTTTCAGATTACTAACATTAATTTCCTGATAGGCACAGAAATATTTCATAAGCAACTAAGCCGAGGCTATAAAATTTCCATTCTGAAGCCATGCCTTTACTGCAAATCTTTAGTTTTGATAAATAAAATTGAAAACGATATAAAAAATACCACAATGCAGCAACTCCATTTCAGAAATATACCTCTCTGATGTCCTTCAAGTTGTTGATGTGGCCTACTATTACAATGATTGTTTAAGAATGGTCTGCCAACTGGCACGCCATTGAATGAAGTTTCAGTTACATTAGTTTGACTAAATTGTGCAGTCTCTGAGATGGCACTATATGATTGAAATGTGTTTGTAGAGGTACCATCCTTCCTCATAAGTGAATTAGCATTAGAACTACTAGGATTGGATGATTGTTTTACTGAATTGTCAGATGACCGTCGCCGAACACCGACTGCCCCTACTTCACGCCTAATGGCTCCAACAGCACTGGGTGACCTGGAATCAGGAGAGGGCACATGAACTGGATCTGTTGAAGAGGAATAAACTCCTACAACAGAGCTGGTAGATGCCAGTGTTGCAGAATTTTGATGGACATTGTTAGGTTTATTTGGTTGCACACGCCTTGCTACATTCAGAATTACATCGTGTTTCTCCTCAGCTGCAGATATTCTGTCACTTCCATTTGAAACAGCTACTGAGTGTCTAGCACGTGAATAAGGAGGACCATTTGAAGCTTGTGATGAACTGTTACTAACATATGCCCATTGATTGCCAGAAGCTGCTGATAAGCTGTAAGAAGATCACATAAGAAATTAAGATTTGTATACAAACCTGTGGAAGTAAAAACACGGATGCAAATGTAGAAGACATCAACAAAGAGAAAAAAATTCTGGCATCAAATGATCCAATAACTAATTAAAATAACTCAAAACAGTAATCCCTCAAGAAAAACTACCTATAAAAGATATATTTCTAATTTTCTACACTGGCTTCAAAGGGCAATTCATTACTAAACAAAACACAGTTTCTTTAGGCCTCACTCTCAACTCTCACCTATATTAAAATCAAGAAAGGTACAGATCCAAATCAGAGAAGACAAGTAAACTACCATTCCCAGGTGACTTGTTTTTGTTCTCAGTTGTTTCAATTCTCAGACAAAGCCCTCCAACCTTCATTAACAGTATTACAGATTAGAGTTAACCATTTCTGTTCCAATTTCATGTTCTACATTATATGTTCTTTTTAAGCTTTCATTATGTCTCATGTTTCTCCTTTCTCACTGGCAGAAGTTCAAAGTTTCCCCTTTCCCAGTAGTGCCTTACATCCTTACAAATTTCTCTTTAGAGACACAATTATTCCAGATGGATGCTTGAAACCAAGGGTTAAAGGGTAAACTGTAAACAATGGATCAGATTACCATCTTAAGAGATGATAAATATCATTAAACAAGATCAAGTGTACAGGTGAAAACAGAATTCAAAAATTATAATATTATTTGGTTTACAATATTATTGCCCCTATCAGAATGGGTTATCACTTATCACTTCTCATCATGTATAGTTCCTTCTTTCCAACATAGATTCTTATCTATCAATCTGCAGCAATATATACCTTGCATGAGATGTTAATTTGCAGTTTACATACATTCCCATGTTATACATAATTTATGGCATCTCTCTTTCAATTTTATTTTAGTTATTTTTTCCAGTTAGACTTTTATGTCACATATCAGGGAAAGATACTATTTCTTTTATCACCAACATAGCTGTTGATCTGGACAGCAAAATTCAAACCAAGTGTACATGTTAGGCCATAAGGCAAGGGCAGATATTAGTTTTCTTAAGAAGTATTATTAGAGGAAAAAAGAAAGCGGAGATTAAAAAAAATCTCATATGAACAACTACTAACACTAGATAGGCAATCAAGCCTTCTAGACAAAAAGAAAATCTGGTTAATTTAAAAATCATAGCGTACCCCTTTTCAGATGTGTTTAAAATTAACTGCTCATTGTCAGATGATGTACACAATGAAGGAGGCTTCACTTCTTTATTAGTTATATGGTTTACTCTGTTGTCTCTGACAACACGGAACTCTCTGCTGATGCCTGCACAGTTAACAAGAATTTATTCATCAGCTAGAAGTACTTACTAATTCTAATGACCATACAAAAGTAACACAACCAGCAATGCACTTAATTATACATAAGCAAATTCAAACAAAGATTTGCCGCAGAAACCTACAAAGGAATAACTTGTGATGAACAACTGAAATGTTAACCTGATCCATTGGTTTAGGAAAAAAGAATTTAAACGAAACTTTCCTCAGCTAAAGAAAAAGAAAGGAAGCAGCACCAAAGACCAATGTCTATGAAGTACAAAAACATGTCTAGACTGACAAGTGAAACCAAAAAGCCATATGATTTAAATTTAGAGTCCTTCTGTATTATTAAGTCCTATTCTAAAATGAAAATAAAAATAAGTACAAAAAATGCATTATCACTGAGAATTAACGAAGTCTTAAAGGTTCATTCGTCATTCACATCCTATGAGTACATACTTACTGAATGATGGTCTGGACCGAGATGGTAATCAGAGCATCACATTTTAAATCCCCTATAATAGCCATGAAGTATGAAAATTACCAGGTAAAGTATTCCAAGAATAGCTTTTTCTTCGAATATTATGATCAGAAGGAGCATGAAATTTCATTCCTTGGCCAACATTCTCAGAATGTTTTTGTGGGTCAGCTAAACCCTTATTCTTATACCCAACACTCTGAGGCTGCAATGACAGATACTTGTTATACATTACTGACCAAAACCCACAACACTTTAATGTATTTCCATGAATTAAATAAGCCAGCAAAAAATAATAAAAGAGGGTGATACCTCCTTCTTCCTGTCTCTCCTCCTCTTCACCTCATGAAATGGATCTGAATAAAAAAATTTCAATGTACATCAGGAGAATGTATTTTCTCATTTTTCCCACCTTCAAACCAACTATTACTCCAAGACATGGTCAAAAATACAATTACTGTAACATAAACAGTATCACATAAGATGCATGTCTTGAAAACAAATTATATGCAAGGTTCAAGAAAAATGTATGAAATTATATGATAGGATAACAGCTATAATAACATACAAGCAATATAAAGATAGAAACACATACAAGAAGATCCAGATACTAATGCTTAGAGCAACGTAGAACAACCTAACTATGGCACTGCACACCATGATCCATGGGTACTCAAATTTCATACAATATTAACTATTTTGGCAAACTAATTTACGATAAGTTAAATATACCTCCAGCCATGCAAACTATATCAAAACAACCCTATTTTACTCTAAAGAGAATAAAATACTAACGAGAGATAGACCATAACTTGCATAGTTGCATTATCTCTTCCATTTCAGATGCTGGGAATAAGTATATAATTGGACCTAACAAGAGATACCACCATACATGATTTACTGAATAAATTGGAAATATCAATCTAGGTGAATTGTCTAGCCCTAATTCAAATTTTATTCAACTACTATTTTTGTCTTCCTCACTCGTGAGAAAATATAAGAGTGTAGACATCAAATGAAATGATAACTGCATGGAAGATTAAACTTAAAATTAAGCAGGGCAAAAGCAAAAGATAGACTAAAGCAGTCAAGTAACTACAACAAATCAAGCAATCAATAAAACGGCTACTTGACTAAGCATATTATCATATAGGAATGTTATATCAGCAACTCAAACTGAAAAATGTAGCCCACATGTGAATTATTCGAACAAAACAGCATCAAGATACAGAAATTAACCACTTGAAAACCAACCAAAAAACAAACAAACAAGCAAGCAAGCAAGCAAACAAACAAACAAATACCCATTAATCGGCATGGAAAATAAGAAAGGAAAAAAAAATAAAAAGAACTCCATTAATCCAAGAAGTATGAAAGCTACTTATGAAAGGGAAACCACCATATAACAAAAAAAGTCGAAGCCAGTGTGGCCCACCTTGATTGAGCAATATCTGGGCGGTTTCATTAGGATCCATGTTGGTTTCTTTGAGGGCCACATAAATATCAGCATCAGAATGGTTACCCACAATTTCTTTGATGGATTGGATAGTTTTGCGCACTTTAGCAGAGAGAATCTGTGTGCCACCTTCCATTTTCGAACCAGAAACCATTGCAGGCAATACTGAAGAAAACCCAGTAAAGAATGCAGGGTATATGTATGTAGATATATTTATCTCTATATATACTATATAATATAATCAGCTAAAAGGAAGAGGGTTGGGTTTTGCATTCGAAGAAGGAAGAGCTGAAAGCGGCTTCCGAATGGGGTTTTCGCCTTTTCGGGAAGCAGCAGCAGAGCAAGGGTTGTGCAAACGTTGCACCCCCACCTAAAGACTTTGTGGGAAATTTCTCAAATTTGATTGGTGGATGTGCCTGCCCTTGGTGTTGGCCTAAACTATGAAATGAAAATATTTTTAGATCGGAAGATTATTAACAAAAAGCGACTGATTAGTAAAGATTGACCAATTATATAGAACGGACACGCGGCAATTAATCAGCAAATCCTTCTTGCATGAGCGAAATTGGAATAGTGGCCACTATGTTTTTGTGTAATATTTTATGTAAAAAAAAAATATTTTATATTGTTAAGTTATTTAATTAAAATATGAAATGTGTATAATTTTTAATAATATAATAAATATATAATTTTTATAAATAATTATATATTTATAATTATATTATACATATGTTATATTATTATTAAAATATTATACTTATCAAATTTTGATTACAAAATTTAATAATAAAAATATAAAAAAATTACATACAAACCTGGTCTATATTTTATTAACATTTTAATAATAGGCCAAATTATTTTTTAAATATTTAGTAGACAGATATACACGTTGGCATCAAGGTGAACGAATGCCTTTTCAAAATATATCCTCTTATAAATTTGATGATATTTTTTGTTTAAATTTTAATAACTGCTAATTTTAACTCATGAAATTAGCATAGTGACTAAAAAAGTATACTTTTTATCTTGACTAGTTGAAACAAACACTTATGATAATTTATTTTTTCAAATACAGTAAGCCGATTTAGCGGTATATTTTTAAGATCAGCAGGAAAAAATTTAATCTCAGGTAACACTAGCTGAACCCCAAAGACATTATTATTGTATAAACCAAAAAAAAAAGGCTAATTCTGGGAGAAGTAGTAACTTTAAAATTTGCATGAGTTACTTAGATAATTCACTATTATTGTATAAACAAAAAAAAATCATGATATTTTTGGATCAGACAGGTATTTTGGTTAACTTCTCATAATGTTAATGATGAATTTTAATCTCAGATTCAGGGATTTTGAATAAATCAATAGTTATATATTTCTACTCACTTGGGAACATCATGAGAAAAGTTCAGTAGATAAGTGTTGGAAAATTTTAAGAAGCTCATGCGATGCACAGGTCTATGACTACTTACTATCAAATGATTTATTATCAATAATATTCTAACACTCTTTTAAAATTTTTTTTATAAATGTTCAAAATATGAAAAAAAAAATATGTCTCTCAATTTTTGTACTTCAAAAAATAAGTGCTTTTGTTTGTTTTTTCTTAAAATATTTGATATTAAATTGAAGTTTTTTTTAATTGATATATGAAAGTAAAAAAAAATAAAAATTTGTTACATCAATCATGGAAAACTTTAATACAACATTTGAATTAACATTGTTAAAGAAACAATTTTATATATATATATATATATATATATGAAACTGTTTTTTCAATCTTTAAAATTTTATAAATAAGTATAAGTTTAATAAAAAATTTTGCATTTTTTTGCCTCGATTAAAATTTTAAAAACTTTGTAATGGACTTTGAAATGATCAGATTTTTCACACATCAACCTATGAGCATTACGTGGTCTCATGTATATAGTTCAAACATGAAATCCACTTGTATAAATTAAATTTCAACCTTTACATGTATGTAAAGTTCATATGGTGATGATAAATAATTCAAAATTGAATGATTGTATTTATGATTTTTCCTTATTTGATTTCATAGGTGTACTATATTTTAGGATTCATATTGATTTTCTCTCAAACTATTTTTTAGCATAGTGAAATCAATTAATTCAGATGTATTTCAGCACATAAGTCATTTTGTGAGTTCAAAAAGATAACTAAACCAATTTAAACCTCAATTAGCCATACTAATAGAAATAAATAAAACTAAACTATTTAACTAAAGTTTAGTGATTTATTGTAACTATTTTATTTTTCCTTTATTTTGGTGGTCTACTAACTAAATTCATATAACCTATTAGGTAATTAGAAAGGAATTACCATAATTTTCTAACATTAGATAGCTAGAAAAAGAAAAAACTTAAGTTAAAGAATGCAAATTGGACACAAATTAAAATTGTTAACCCAACCACAATTACTAATCCTAGAAGTCTTTGTTAAATTAATTCAAATTGGTACTTAATAATCTTTAAAAAGCACTTCTAAAGAATAACCATAACACTATTTGAAAATGACTAAACACAAATTTGAGAATAAATTTCTTTTCCGGAATAACAAATAAGACTAAACGAAAAATGTTCCAAGTTACTTAGTTTAACTTGTTACAAGCTATAGGAAAATAACTAAGGGAAATTTACCAAACTAATCACTCTAAATTCTCTTACATTGATTTAACACTTCATAATATATTCTAAAATCCCTTGGTAACATAAACTTCAACCTATAATAGCCCATATATCTCAAGAAAAAAAATAGAATTTACACATTGCAAACCTTACTTTTGCATTATGATAAATAAAAAAAAGACACTAAATCAAAAAATTTCACCTACTTCTAAATCACCAAAATGCCTCCAAACAACACCAAATTTCAATAGCTTCAAGTTAGGATTTTTAACCACTGTTCTTAACACATACTTACACATTTGTAGTATGAGAACCACCAAAAAATTAATCTAAAATAGCCTTTAAACAATGGCACTAGTGACAACAATAGAAGATATTAAACCAGAAAAATTACATCTTAAAGCTTCCAAATTTAACCTAAATATGATTAATTAATCATAATTTAAGTTAAGACTTTTTCTTATTAGTTTATACCCCTAAAGGCACATTTAAATTACTTAAACCACATGAAAATCTAGCTAGGACAACCCCAAAATGCAAGGACAATAGTGCCAACATTTTTTATAGCAATTTGCCATTTCAAAAGAAATATAGGCTACTTAAATTCTCATTTCACACAACCATTACTTCTAAATCTTATTCCAACAAGTCTTAACCACTAAATGGAATATGTTTCAAACTAAGGTTCTACAAATATGAAGAGAAAAATGTGAGTAGACTATAGAATAGTTCTTCTATATAAAAAATAACAATGATAGCAATTTATAGAACAAAGAGTAAATTTTTGTAACTTGCAACCCCCAAGTGACATACCAATTTTGCATTCACTATTTTAAACCTTTTTCAAATATATAGGAGCAACTTTTAATTTTTTAAAGAAGGTTATTTGAGCCTAAAAATCATAGCCAAAAGTCCTTAATCAAAATGCAACTCTCCCAAATATGAGTTCAACACTTTAATATAAACTAGCTCTTAAAATGTCCTTTATCTTGGGTTGTACACACCCAAAATTTTGCAATTCAACTTTAGTTGACCTTGAACCACTTCTATTCACTCTAATTTATTAATTTAAATTTGCTTAAGGTGCAAAATCTCAAAAGACATACCAAATGGTCATAATGATCCAACCAAACCTCAATTCTAAACTATTTGCTAAATCATATAAATGAGTAGTAAAATAATCAATTCCTAAATTACCAACAAAATAAAATTTTTTTAAATAAAACATAAACTGAATATTTTCATTTATTTACATCAAAATAAGGGTTATTTATAGCATCACATTCATACATACAACCATATACCTACTTAAATTACCAACCATTCATATTTATAATTTCCCAAAGGATTACTCCACAAATCTATCTTGGCATTCACTTATTAATGTACAACAAGAATTTCAAAATAATTATTAGAGTTACATCTAGCATCATATAAAAAACCTAAAAAAAGGCTAAACATAAGAGTTCCATAAACAAAAACCTAAAACCATACAATAGCAATATGTGGACTCAGTTTTTATCCAAGACCACCTTCCCTTTATTAGTTCCTTCTCTTAAAAAGGAAATGCTAATCTTGTAGGGGGTGAGATAAGCATCCTAGCAAAGGTTTTACCATTCAAAGCATATTATCAACAACTAGAAAAGTAATATAACATGTTCATTCATGGAAACTACAAGCATACTGATTACATATGAAAAAAAAAAGAGGGAATTATTGGCCAATAAACAAAAGGTAAGCAACTTTTGTCTCAACCTTTATAAAAATATTTTACTCTTAAGGAGCAACCTTTGTCTCACCCATCTACATAGTCATCATCATCTGGGAGTGCCCTTTTGTCTCAACCTATAAAACTAGCATATGAGCAATCAAATAAGCATAGCATCATATAAACTTAATAAAACTTAGTTGAAAGGAAATGTGCCCAGAAAAGATAAACCCCTATCTTAAAAGTAAGTCACAAACAACTCTATAGCAAGCGCAGGTTAAGTACAACCAATAAGGGACAAATCTAGATTCATACATATAGAATTATTAATTCTCTATTCATCATACTAAATGCATAAGAGCTTAACTTGTATTTTGCCAAACATACCTTAGTAATACTCTACAACTTCTTTATACCATCCAACTATAGTTTTAGAATTGATGCATCCAAAAGGATCAAGTTCTTAATCCTTAGAATCTAACATTTAACCAAGATAAACATAATTAGTTAATCACACATATACTAACATCTCAATATGAATCATATTTACCAAACTAATATTACACCAATATTCATATATCAATCTTAGTTTTCCATCATCACTCTCTTTATGAACTAGTGCGATTGATAAGGCACTTTTTCCCCTCTCTTAAAGTCAAGTTTCTATCAATGTTATACAAACATACTACAATTACATTTTTTTTCCAATCCATTCCTATTAAATTTGGCCAACAAGAATATTTCAAAATCATTAAATTTAATCTTCTAATTAAATAGAAATTTTGAAAACTATAAAAGCAATTTTACTTACTTGAATTTCTAACTCCCATTACACCATTCAAGGTTTTCAAACAAAATTTCCTTTTTCCTTGCTTCAGCAGTTTAGCCCAACATAGAAAAGGTAGCATTAGCAAAATTTTCAACTTTAAGCATCTTTCAATAGCCTTAAAAATCTATAATTCACCTTCCTTAAATCTTCAACACTTTTTATACTAAAAGTCACGTCAAAAAAAATTTCAATGCACCCAATCCTTCTGTAAAGTCTCACATCGGATAAGAAGGTCCTGAGCTAAGACCTTATAAGTGGGAGCAAATCCTGTGAGTTAAGTGGGAAGGGACAAACCCCAACAAACTAGGAAGGAAGGGACAATATGGCTAAAGGCTCTATAAGTGTGTTGGTATCAGAGCCAGCCTAGCCGCATGTGCAACCCGAGGATGGATTGGCCCCAAAAAGGGAGTGGATTATAAAGTCCCATATCGGATAGGAAGGTTCTGAGCTAAAGCCTTATAAGTAAGAGCAAAACTCTCCCCACTAATGACGCGCTTTTCTCGTAAGTTAAGTAGGAAGGGACAAACCCTAATGAATTGGGAAGGTAGGGCCAAAGGCCCACGAACTGGGAAGGAAGGGACAGTATCGTTAGAGGCTCTGTAATTGTGTAATTGTAACATCCAGTTCTTCCGTAAACGTGAGAAACGCAATGTTCAGTTTCTCCGTAAACATAAAAAATGGGCCAAATATAAAAGGAAGTATTGGAAATAGAAGGAATTAGAGCCAACTAAAATTATGATAAAATTTTAAATATTAAAAAATGAGGATTTGAGATTTAAGATACCTAAAAACCAGAGCTAGAAGACCTCAAAAAATTTACCAAAGAAAGTAAGGGCATTTTTTGTAATTTTTGAAAAATTTGAAAAACCCATAGGAGGGCTTTTTAAACTAAAAATTTGAACTTTTCAGGGTTCTCAGAGGCCCTGAATACTATGGGAACCCATAGAACAGTTAAAACCTCTCCAGTGAGCAATTTCGGCCGTCAGTTGACTAAAACTTTGACCGAACGATTCAGAATAGTTTCAGATCCTTTTTGGGTAATTCTAAAAGCAATTCTTATTATTAAGAGCCTAAGAAATATGATGAAAAATATGAATTTTGAAAAGGAATTGAAATAAGACCAAACAGATAAACCATGGATTAGGGACTAAAATGAAAAGTTAAAAAAGTATGTTAACTTTACCCTTTTGCTTTTAAAATCACGTCTAGCCCTTCTCCTTCCTCTCCACCGATGTTTTTTTTTGTCTGAAACAGATTTGAAAGAGGCGCACAAGAGAAGGGAGAAGAAAGCCAAGAAAGATAGGTAAATTCAAGGAATTTCATGGCTTTCTCTTCTTTAAAGTTGTTCTTCTCTTCTTACTTCATCTTTCCATGGTTTTGGTAGATGAAATAGTTCTGTTTTGGCCTTGAAGTAAAGAGGAAGGATTAAAGTTTCAAAAGGGGACTAAAACCAAAGGAAGAGACTCTTGATAGAAGCTTGGATTCAAGGTAGATATCCTTGTAGCTTTGCTTCTTCTTCTTGCTTCTTGTATGTGAGAGTCACGGCCAAAAACAGAACCATTATAGGGGAGGAGTCTCTGTCCAAAAACAAGCAAAAATCTATTGATTTAGTATGTAGGAACCTAAGATTGCAAAGAAATAAGAAAAAAAGCAAGTAAAATTCAAGTTAGGAAAGTGAAGAAGTCTTGAACACATTATAAAAACTAATTTGATTCATGCATTTCCTAGCATATATGAGTGTTTGTTTGAGTTTTTAAGACCCCTAATAAGCTTCCCAAGTGACTCTCCCTTCAAGAAAAAATTGGAAACCCCTTGAACATCAAATGCTTCCATAATGTCAGCCTAGGCTAGAAAAAGTACCAAGGGAAAGTTTTAATTTGTTTCAAACTTATTTTTGAGTCATGTAGGATGGAAGAGGATGAGAGGAAGCTTTGAAAAAATTTTAGAAGCCATAGATAGTGAAATGGAAGTGTAGGCTCCATAATATAATATAATGAAGCAACTCCTAGCTAGACTCTTTAAAATAATTGTGTGATGAATCAAAGAAGTCTAAATGGAGTCAAAAATCATAAACTAAAGGAGATAAGGGAGCCAAGATCATGAATTCTTGCAGTTGCTTCATTAAGTGCCTTATGGAAGTATAATGGAGCTATAAACCAAAGTAGCATCATATAAAGTGTGTATAATACCAATGCTTATTCCCATGAGTAATTCATATTTCTTTTAGTGTGTCTAGGCCAAGAGAAATGGTCTCCACCTTCTTGGGTGTGTGAGGTCAATAGAGAGGAGTCAAGACTTAAGGTAGTGTGAATGCAAGCAATGTAGCTCTTTCTATCTTCTCTCATGCATGGATGTATGTTCAGCTTGTCTTATAATGTGTGTATGTGTATTTTTAAGCCATGAAAAGTATGCTAGCATAATCTTGTTTGCCATGATTTCATGATGTCATGTTATATTTTCAAGTGAATGTATGATGTTTTTTGAGTTTGATTGAGTGTGGAGAGGCCAAGAACTCTTCACCATAGTGAGGATGAGCCAAGAACTCTTGAGCTTAGTTGAGACAAAGTAAAGAGTCTCTCAAAAATAAAGTGGGCTCCCAAGAGTATGGTTGAGTTCAAAGTACTTAAAGAATGGGTGAAGCAAGTCCAAAATCTATGAGGAAAGTGTGAGGCCAATCCAAACACTTGGTAAGCTCTTGAATGATTTGTATGGCTTGTTCACATGCTAAGCTTACTTCTTGAATGCTTATGATTTGTATTATGTCCATGCATGCATTTGTAAGGCTTTCTTTGTATATATTATATATGATTGAATGGGAGATGAGCTATTAGGATTCTTTGAATCCTATTTCCTCTTCTTTAATGATCTAACATGCTAGGTGGACCAAGTAACTATGGTGAAGGGAGTCAATATCAATGAAGAAGGAAGAATGACAAATTTATGTCTAATTTTAGTCATTTTAAAATCATAATTGTGCTTCTTGATGTGTACGTTGTTGTAAATGTACCATAACCCTTGAGACATGTATAAATATGCTATTATATGATGTTTATATAAATGGACATGATGTATGAGCTCTAGCGTATATTTTGAGTATGAGATGCCAAAGTATGCAATGTGAAAGCATGATGGAAATATGCATAAGTGTGGGTTGAATGGCCAAAATGAGATGTTTGAGGTTTGAAACTATTTGGGCAGCTTACATAAGTCTTAAATGCACTTTTAGACTTGCCCAAAAGGTGCCACAATCAAGGGAAAGTCATTTGGCAAATTTGGTACCCCATATGGAGCTAAATTTGACTATAATGAAACTTTATGTCACTTATTGGCCAAATGAGTTATTTTTTTATATGAAATTTGGCATGCAACTAGGTCTCATTGAGAGCTTTCTGGGAAGTTAAAGATCATAATTTTTGGAGGTCTACAGAATATTTGATGATTTTTCAAAGTTTGCAAAATTTATGTTTCTGGTTTGCTATACTATTTATTTGGTCCGAAATTAAACTTTGTCATCCGAGATCTAAATGATGTCCAATTGCTATAAAATTTTATACAAAGAAATTACACAATCACAGTGACTTGTGTCAACTAGAATCACCTCATTTGGAGGTCTAGAGAGGGAGATATGAATTTTCAAAGTTTCTATCCAGTATCAGTAAATTTACCTGACCAGAAGTACTGTTCCATCGAATTCTGAGGTCTGAGCTTGATGAACTGATCTGGAGATATTTTTATTCTCTAGTTAATATCCACATATTTTTATATTGGTATCATTTTCATGGTTTGAATTTTTGTAGAATTGATTGGACATTTTCAAAGTTCTCTGCAGAATTCTGTAATAGTTCCAGAATTCAGTTGGACCTTTGGACCATTTTAGATGTAAAAATCCCTCTATGATAGATTTTATAGCTTGGGCATATTTTTAGTGTAAAGTAGACATCCTAAGATTTTCAAAATAACCAAGATTACTTGATTTCAATTTTTTAAAATTTAGTTATGATTTTTCAAAGTTTGGTCAGAAAGTAGAACAATTCTGGCCAAGAAGGAACTTCCATTTTCCATGCTCCATTTCGGTTTTCATGAGTTGTGGCCATGATTTTATGATGCAAATGAGTTGTAATGATATAATTAAACATGAGGATGTATAGTATGAGCTCCCATGATCCGCGTGACACCGATTCAAATGTTTAAATATGACGCAATGCTAAAATAACCTTATTTTTCTTACTTTTTCTATGGGAAACTTATATAATTCATGATATTATGTCATTTAAAAGCATGAGATGAGCTAAAATTTATGGTGTTATACCTTCAACTTTAAATTATCACTAAATGAGGAACCCAAACCATCAAGATGTTGAGGAAGATGAGAGAAATAATCTTTATGAAGATAACCATAACTAAAAGTCACAATTTCCTTACCATGCAAAAGGCCAAAGGTCGCGCACCATGAAAGCTGTAACACCTACTCTAATAATGATTGGGTTAGGGACTCTGTCTCCTAAATATATGCCAAGTACCTATACAGTTATAAAATCCTTAAGGCTTCACCTCACGCTAGTTAATACTCACTTAGAAGGGCTTAACCTTATTAAACAACAATATCTGCTCAAGTTATTATATAACAATAAGAGCTCCACCCATTTTATTCAATTCAAAATATAGGGACTCACAGTCCACATCTCGAGCATATATTAGAATATTTTAAAAAATTAAATTCAAATGTCTATAAATATAAAACTGCTAGCTAAACAATGTTTTAAGGTCCAAAAATAGTAAAACCAAATAACAATATCCTATGGTCATGGCAAAAATAAATATTAACCCAACATGAGTTCGATGAGTACAAGAACTAATAACTCACTCCTCCGATAACTTCCCTTGCCTCCTATTCAGTCATTCACCTAAAAATGTTATTCAGTCCCAAATTCCTAAATCTTGATTTTCTCATTTAAAATTTATAATTTACGTATATATATGAATTAAATTTATATTTATAAATTTATATTATATACATACCTACAAATACATATAATTATATATATATATATATGTGTGTGTGTGTGTGTGTGTGTGTGTGTGTGTGTGTGTGTGTATAATTATTTCAAAAAAAATAAAAGAATGAAAGGATGCGTTTCTGCATAAGAATATATAATTATATATATTATAATTACATATATATATATATAAGGGATGAAGGTTGTATATACACCTATATATATATATATATATATATAATCCACAAAAGGATGAAAAGGTGCATATTACATATCACTTTAATTGAATGGTGTGAGGGGTGTGTTTATATATATATATATATATATATATAGTCATATGAGACAAAGAATAAAAGCTACTCTCGTACTAGTATGGAGATGTAGGTTTGATGAGGGATTGAAAGAACAAGTTATAATTACTTGAAGAAAGGCTTCTGGCGGCGTGAGAGAGAGCAGACGGATGGAGGAGTTAAAAATAAAGAATAGGTTTAGATTTTTCATAATTAGATTATTAAAGATATATATATATATATATATATATATCTTATTAGTTATTATTATTATTATATTTTAAAATTTTATTGGCTATTAAAAGTAACTTTAAGTTATCTCTCGGATAATTTGAAATATTTTAAAATTAACTAAATATATCCTATTAGTTTTTTTTTTTTACTTTTAAATCTTTGGCTCTTTAAATTATATATATATTTAATAAATTTTTAAATAGCTGAAAATTTGAATTTTCCCTTATCCTATCCTATACCCTATTTTTTAAGCCTAATATTTAATCTTATGTCCTTTTTAAAGTCACTAACACTTTTTTAGATGTTACAATTCTCCCTTCCTAAAAAAATTTTTGTCCTCAAAATTTAGAGGCACTCAAAACAATCTAAGTTAAACAAATACACATATATAAAACACACAAAACAACGCATTTCTAAACAAACAAGTGTGAATATTCTTGTTTTATATTTTCTTCAGTCTCTTAAATTGTATCACCGGGAGTCATTCCTTTCCATATGACCTTTAGTAATCGAATGATTTTATGTCTCAGTTGTTTATCCATAACATCCACAATTCGTTTTGGTTCAGCTTTATATATCATATTCTCTCTGACCTCTATCTCCTCAGGTTCAATGATATACGAGGGGTCTGATTGATACTTCTTCAGTTGAGATATATGAAAGACATTATGGACATTTGCTAACTGAGGGGGGTAATGCAATTCTGTGCGCCATGGGTCTTACTCTCTCCAAAATCTCATAAGGACCCATAAAATGAGGCGCCAGCTTCTTAGCTTTGATCGACCTTCCAATACTAGTCATTGGTGTGACTCTTAGAAAAATATGGTCGCCCACCATAAACTCCAATGGTCACCTCCGTTTATTAGCATAGCTTTTCTGTCTGCTCTGAGCTATGAGTAATTTCTGTTTAATTAACTCAATCTTCTGAGTAGTTTGGTCCACCAAATCAGGACCCAATAAGCTCCTCTCACTCAACTCTATTCAACAAAGGGGAGATCTACACTTTCTCCCATATAGTGCCTCATAAGACGACATCTGAATACTCGAGTGAAAACTATTGTTGTAAGCAAACTCTGCTAGTGGAAGGTGATGATCCCAGCTTCCTTTCAATTCAATTACACATACCCATAGCATATCCTCAAGAGTTTGGATGATCCTTTCTGACTGTCCATCGGTTTGAGAATGATAAACAGTGCTAAAATTCAACTGAGTCCCTATAGCATTCTGTAGCAATCTCCATAACCTTGAAGTAAATCATAGGTCTCGATCTGACACAATACTCTCTAACATCCCATGTAATTTGACTAGTTCATTCATGTAAATATGTGCCAACTTTTCAAGTGGGTAGTTAGACTTGATAGCTAAGAAATGAGCCGATTTAGTCAAACGGTCAACGACTAACCATATGACATCATGTCTTGATGTGGTTCTAGGTAGACCCATGATAAAATCCATAATGATACTATCTCATTTCCATTTTGGAATCTTCAGATTTTGTAATAACCCTGGAGGCTTCTGATGTTCAATTTTAACCTTCTAACAAGTTAAACAGTGAGTTACAAATTCAGTCACTTCTTTCTTCATACCTGGCCACCACCAATCCCTCTTCAAGTCATGATACGTTTTTGTTCCAAGATGAATGGTATATTTATTCCTGTGCGCTTCCTCCAATATAAGTTTCTTCAACCCCTCATCGTTTGGAAGGCATATCTTTTCTTTATACCTCAAGATCTCATCGTTTCCAACCTCAAAATCTTTACCCTTTCCTTCCTCAACTTCTTCTCTAACCTTCAATAGAAACTCATCTTCTAACTGTGCTAGCTTTACCTCCTTCAATGTTATACTCTCAATTGTCAATGTTTCTATGGTGGCGATCAATCCTAATATCTCAATTGGGCTATTTTGGACATCCTCAAATGATTTCTGCTTTCGAACCATCATTTGGACTGCATGGATAGACTTTCTACTTAAAGCATCCGCAACAACATTAGCCTTTCCGGGATGATATTTCAATTTGTAATCGTAATTTTTTAAGAACTTCATCCACCTCCTCTATATCATATTAAGTTCCTTCTAGTCAAATAAATATTTTAAACTTTGATGGTCACTAAAGACTTCAAATTGTGAACCATAGAGATAATGTCTCCAAATCTTCAAAGCAAACATTATTGCTGCCAACTCCAAGTCATGTATCAGATAATTCTCCTCATGTGGCCTTAGTTGTTTGAGGCATAAGCTATAACCTTGCCATTTTGCATTAAAACAAACCCAAGACCTTTCTTAGAAGCATCCGTATATAGTGTAAAAGTCTGTGTAGGGTCTGGGATCACAAGTACAAGTGTTGTAGTCAATTTGGTCTTTAATTTCTGTAACGCTGCCTCACACTTTTCAGTCCAAACAAATGGAGAATCCTTCTTTGTAAACTTAGTCAATGGCATGGCTATCTGTGAAAACCTTTTAATGAACCTTCTATAGTAGCCTGCTAACCCTAAAAAACTCCTGATCTCAGTAATACTTTGTGGTCTTTCCCAGTTTAACACTGCTTTAACTTTGTTGGGATCTATAGACACCTCTTTCGCCGACACAACGTGACCCAAAAGTTTCACTTCCTTGAGCCAAAATTCACACTTGGATAGTTTTGCATAAAGTTTATGCTCCCTTAACACCTGTAATATTATTCTGAGATGCTCATTATGCTCCTACTCATTCTTAAAGTAGATGAGGGTATCATCGATGAAAATTACTATAAATTTATCCAAGTAGGGCTTAAAGATCCTGTTCATGTAATCTATGAAAATCGCTGGGGCATTGGTTAACCCAAATGGCATGACCAATAACTCATAGTGCCCATATCTAGTACGAAATGCAGTCTTTGGAATATCCTTAGCTCGAACCCGTAACTGGTGGTAGCCTGATCTCAAATCAATTTTGGAGAAAATAGCTACTCCAATCAACTGATCAAACAAATCATCAATTTGACGTAAAGGATACTTATTCTTGATGGTTACATTATTCAGTTAGCAGTAGTCGATACATAGTCTCATGCTTCCATCTTTCTTCTTCACAAATAATACCAGTGATTCCTAAGGAGACACACTGGGCCTAATAAAGCCCTTATCCATCAGCTCCTCAATCTGTTTCTTCAACTCTGCCAACTCTGATGGAGACATCCGGTAGGGAGCTTTGGAAATAGGCTCCGTCCCGAGCACAAGATCAATGAAAAACTCAACTTCCCTCTCTGGAGGCAAACTTATCATCTCTTTAGGAAACACTTCAAGAACCATGGTTTTTAAAACCGGACCGGACCGGCCGGTTCAACCAGAAAACCGGCGAACCGGACCATAATCCGGTCCGGAGAAGCCCAAGAACCGCCATTCTTAGGAACCGGTCAACTTGGTCAAAACCCGGGTTTGACCGGCCGGTTTTCAACAAAAACCGTTGCCCCCTCTGCTGGTTGAACCGGTCCTACATGGAAAATGCCACAAAATGTCTCCTCCAAGTCTCGAACCCGGGCTCCCAACATCTCCACGAGAGCAGGTCGCCAGTTCTCCCGAAAGGAATGCTTACCCAATATATGCAAACTCTTATATATATATAAATATTAAGGTTCCTTGGCTGAAGACGCACAGATTCGAACCCCTGGCATTGTGCATTACAAGAAGGGAGATTGCCACTTTTGCAACAAGTGATGTGCGCCTTTTTATGCAAACTTTTATATATATATATACATATTAATTATTCCTCCCAAAATTTGTACATAAATAAATTACAAGAATCTTATGACCAAACTTGTCATATCATATATTTAACAGTAAGCATAAATTTTATATAAATATATTTATAAAAAATGTTAAAATTATATTATATATATATTTATTATTACCGGTTCAACCACGGTTCGACCACGGTCGAACCAATAAACCTTGAACCAGTACCTTTACCGGTTCAATAACCGGTCCGGTTTTAAAAACATTGTCAAGAACTAACTACTGCAATCTCATCCACTCCTTCCTCTACTTCTGCTTGAACAGAGAAAAACACCATATAGGCTTGACAACCCTTGCGAATACATCTCTCAACCTGCACAAAAGACAACAATTTTGATTTACTAGAAAGCCTATGAGAGACCAGTAGGGAAATAGTTTTCCTCTTATAGTCAATGATGGCATTGTTTGTTGATAACCATTCCATTCCCACGATAAGATCAATACCCTTTAGAGATAGACAAACCAGATCAACGGTGGATGTCCTACCATCGAATTCAAGAATGCAATTTAAAGAAGTTTGAGAAGCTTTCACCGAAACTTCAACCGGTGTAAAAATAATTATATCAAATGGCATTTTATAAACATATAAGTTCAATCGCAGAACACAAGTATCAGACACAAAAGAATGCATTGCACCACAATGAAAAAGCTTCAATTTCAAAGCCTTGATTGTGGTGGAGGGGGATTTTGAGGTGATGGGTTAGAGTTGGTTCTACGGGTGTTCACCATTATTCTCTACTCCTATGTAAAACAATTAAAGAAAATTTGAGTTAAAAAATACAACTTATGTAAATCTAAACTCAAATAAAGGGAAGTGTACATGCTGATATTTACTTGTTATGACCTCTAAACGAGAAAAGTCAAACAACAAACAAATGGCCACAGAACAACCGAGCTCTGATACCAAAAATGTAACACTTACTCTAATAATGATTGGGTTAGGGACTTCGTCCCCTAAATATATGCCAAGTGCCTATACAGTTATAAATCCTTGAGGCTTCGCCTCACATTAATTAATACTCACTTAAAAGGGCTCAACCCTATTAAGCAACAATACTTGCTCAAGTTATTATATAATAATAAAGGCTCCACCCATTTTATTCAATTTAAAACATATGGACTCACAGTCCACATCTCGAGCATATATTAGAATATTTTAGAAAATTAAATTCAAAGGTCTATAAGTATCAAACTGCTAGCTAAACAATGTTTTAAGGTTCAAAAATAGTAAAACCAAATAACAATATCTTATGGTCATGGCAAAAATAAATATTAACCCAACATGAGCTCGAGGAATACAAGAGCCAATAGCTCACTCCTCTGATAACTTTCCTTGCCTCCTATTCAGTGCTTCACCTGAAAATGTTAAGAGAATAGGGTGAGCACTAACGTCTCAGTAATCCAGAGTCTTACCATGTGCATACAAACTAACAACATGTCCAATTAACATACAATAGGTCTCAATACAAATCTAACATCACTATTATTAATTATTAACATAAAATATCATAAGGTATAATTCAAAATAGTTATATACACAACATGATAAAATGCAATATGTGTAACCTCCCTTATTGCTCCGTCCAGCCTTATACCGATGATTAAAGCCACAGGCTTATTCACGATCTAGCCCACACATTAGATCGACCAAAGCTACTCTGGTGCTCGAGATGTACCCGACCAAAGATACAGAGCCCAAACCCAGATTATGGCTTCCCTCCTTAAAAGACTAAACTAAAAGGTGTCACTATCCCACGTTCCCCTTTACAAACTCGGCCAGGTAAGTATTGAGGAACGGGGCCCTACAAAAAGTCAATTACTGTGCGCGAAGTAGAGGCAAACCACATGGTCATCATATCATATATATCTCATCAACATCTCCTTAACCCATCATTTATGCATGTCATATTTATCTAAAATTTATATAAGCATGCTTGAAAAATAAAGAATCCCATATAGTATATCAAATAAGACTGACAAACATGCTTGAAAGAAATATAATACTCTAAAATTTCACATCAATAATTTGAGCTCACAAGCATGCTTAAAAATAAAATACTACGTCAGAATTTTATTATATCTACAAACATACTTAATAGGATTCTAGCAATTCCATTAATTTTACAATCATTTACTTTTACTATTTCATAATCTCGTACAACTTATTTACCTGTACCACATTCAACAAGATAAACTTATTTATTTAATTAAAATTACAACAATAAACTAGTTTGCACACACATGAAAAAACCTCAAATTACCTGTTCTCTTTTGGCCAAGTAGTCACACGGCAAGAAAATCAAAGCAGTAAGAACTCTTAATGAAAATCTACAAAAGTCACACATATATAAAAACATCAATATATAATTCAAAATTACTTATCTATTATCCTAAACTACTCTAAGATTACTCTAAAACTACTTTAGAAATTTAAAAGTTATCATAGAGAATCTAAAATTCTCTTTTAAATCCATATTTCTTTATACTTTAATTAATTCATTAGAGTAGTCAATTTTATGTTAACTTAAATTTATAAAAGTTTTCAAATTTCTAAATCTTGATTTTCTCATCTAAAATTTATAATTTACATATATATATATACGAATTAAATTTATATTTATAAATTCATATTATATACATACCTACAAATATATATATATATATATTTAATTATATATATGTATATATATATATATATATATAGTCATATGAGACAAAGAACAAAAGTTACTCTCGTACCTGGTGTGGAGATGTAGGTTCAAAGAAGGATTGAAAGAACAAGTTAGAATTATTTGAAGAAAGGCTTATGGCAGCGTGAGAGAGAGCAGATGGATGGAGGAGTAAAAAATACAGAATAGGTTTAGGTTTTTCATAATTAAATTATTAAAGATATATATATATATATATATATCTTATTAGTTATTATTATTATTATATTTTAAAATTCTATTGGCTATTAAAACTAACTTTAAGTTATCTCTCGGATAATTTGAAATATTTTAAAATTAACTAAGGATATATATATCTTATTAGTTTTTATTATTATTATATTTTAAAATTCCATTGGTTATTAAAACTAACTTTAAGTTATCTTTCGGATAATTTGAAATATTTTAAAATTAATTAAGGATATATATTTTATTAGTTATTATTATTATATTTTAAAATTCTTAGCTATTAAAATTAACTTTAAGTTAACTTTCGAATAATTTGAAATATTTTAAAATTAACTAAGGATATATATATCTTATTAGTTTTTTTTTATTTTTAAATCTTTGGCTCTTTAAATTATATATATATATATTAATAAATTTTTAAATAACTGAAAATTTGACTTTTCCCTTATCCTATTTTATACCTTACTTTTTAGGTCTAATATTTAATCTTATGTACTTTTTAAAGTCACTAACACTTTTTGGGATGTTACAAAAGCTCTCCATTCCTCCTTTCTTGCATTCTATACTTGCTAAAACCAAGTGGAAAATTAAAAAAGAAAAACTTGAATGTGGCTTATTAAGAGAAAAAGGCGTTAATTTGGCTCATTAAGATTAAGATGTGGATTTTAAGTATTTAATGGGATTGGGTCTTCCTTTTATAGGTCCAAATACTAAATGGGCTTAAGAAATAAATGGATTAGTGTTTTTTTTAATGAGTTTTTAATATTTTCTCACATTTGGACTTTTCCTAAAGCGAGCTCATTTGGATTAAAAAAACCATTATTAATATATATATGTAATTTTTTTACTAGCCCTAATTTTAATAGTAAAAATAAAACCTCCTTTTGATGCCTCAATTATTTTAATTTATTTTACTTAAACCTTAATTCTTACTCCCTAATTATTTACTAATTAATCGAGGTGTTATATAATCAAACTAGTTAACTACTATAGCATTAAATTGGTCTCAGTTTTGCAATTGAATTATAATCTTATATTCTTGAGAACATGTGTTTTCTATACAATTAATTATTAAATATTATTAAATATAGAACAATGTTTTGCTTATTTTTATAAATTTATTATCATAATCATATTTATTAGTTACATAAAAATCAAATTAGTTCTTTTAATAACTATTAACTATTAAATAGGTTAATATTTTAAATAATTATTTAATAAAATGTTGTTTTATATGTTTAGTAATTAACTATGTAATGAATAATAAACATATGTTCCCAGGAACATATAAGATTATTATTCATAGAAATTTAAACTAGATGCAATCATTTTAACTGTGCAACAGAACCATTGAATTGATGAGCCAAAATAATTGAATCTAATCCAAGTTCCTTTTTTGGCTATAAATAAGTCAAATAATTTATTGTATAAAATAATAATTTTTCATAATTATAATCTTATATATTATTTTATAAAAATAAAGTATATTATATTTATTGAATTTTATAATTATATCAAAAGTAAATATACAAACTTATAAATTATGTATACAAAATGTTGACTATTACCATAATAACTATAATATAATAAATGAGTTAACACGTTGCTAATTTTGATTAAATAGATAAGTGAGTATCTCCATGCATTATATCTTACTTATTAGATGAAATAGGGAATAGTATAGAATGTAGCACAAAGTATAAAAGTTAATACTAATAATAAATAAGGATGCTATTATGTACACTATTTTAAATAATAAAAAATGAAAAATAAATTATATAATTTTTTTTCAAATTTTATTAAAATTATACAATTTTTCTATTTTCAAAATATATACAAATTTTTTTGTACCAAAAAGTTACCCTTTACTTTCAATTTCAAATTTTAAATGTTTTGACTAAAATATCATCCGTTAATATAAATACATTTTTTTAAAACTAAAAAATTTAAATGGAATATGTTTTAGTAAAAAAAAAGTAAAATTGGACAAAAGTGTAAGATAATTTTGTATTTCAAGAAATATATATATTTGAAAATAAAGAGAATGCTTGTGTAATTTTAATAAAACTCAATAGATGCATGTGTGTTTTAAAGCACTACTATGTAGTATTTTAGCATTAACAATACCATTAGACTATTTTTTCCCTCCTTTTATATATTTATATCTATTTTAAGTAGAATTACATTGCTATTCATGATTACAATTGATAATCACATATAAAGAAAGGGTGAATAGATGTAGGATATATTTGGTACACCGTATAAAACCTGATAGTATAAACTAATACAATATATTATGAACTTATAATTTATTTGGCGCATATAATGTATTGTATAAGCTTATACATCATAATTTTCTTATACATCAAAATGATGTATAACTTAATCATACTTTGGGGGTGGGATTAGGCCTGATTAAGTTTTAATGTATAAATACTTATCAATAGTTTTCAATTTTAATCCCTCACATATGGAATATTCATTGGCTAGATTGAATCAGTTTTGATTAATACTAGCTAAGATTGGATTAGTTGGATCATTTTTAAATTTTTTATAAAAATTATAAAATTATAAAATGATCCTAAAAAAATAAAATTTTCATAAAAGTCCTTATAAAATAATTTTTGATAAAAATTATAAAATGACCCAAAAATAAAATGTTTATATCCACTAAAATTTTTTTATATAAGTTCTTATAAAATAATTTTCTAAAAAAAATTAATAGGATTGGGATAAACTCTACAAAAACTAATTTAGTATTAAACTTAGTCTAATTAGTTTAGTATGAGACTAGGTTAGATTGGTTTCTTAAACTAGTTAAGTCACTTTTTTTAAAAAATATTTGGTAAAAATTATAAATTGACTCTTAAAAAATAAAAAATTTCATATAAGTCTTTATAAAATTATATTTTAGTTATTTAGTTGTATGTGACCAAACGAGATCAAGTCGCTCAAGTCATTGGATTATCAAGCATTATATACAACTCTATTCACTTATAATTTTTTTTAAAAATTAATATAACACAAAAAAATATAGTATATTTTTTAAGTAAAGGTTATTTTTGTTAAAAAAGTTAATTTTTATCCTATCCAGTGTTATATAGTGCATCATCAAATAAATGATAGTATTATCTTATACGATACATTATCTTATACAGTATCATATTAAACATTGCATAGTCTTAAAATTTTATCAAATTTTATCATATTAGACCTTATTCTATCAGGTCTTATACTATCAAGCCTTATCATATACATTATATCAAATGAACCTGTAGTTTGCAAAATTGGTAAATAATATAATTTTTTGCAAACACAAATGTAAATGAGGCTTAAGACTCAAAGTGGAGCAAGCAGACAAAAAATATAGTGAATATTACAAAACAAGGAGGAGGATCATCCAAAAATAAAGTTCACTAAATACGTAACAAATAAAAAGAGAAATAAGTAGAGAAGAAACATAATATCAATTTATCCTAGTTCAACCCTTACGCCTACATCAAGCCTCTTAAAAATATAACTTACATATTTTATACACTCACCTTAAACTTTTCATATAGGGATCTTCTTAGCATTCATGACCAATTTGGATTGGTCACTTCCCAATAAGCTAATTCAAACTTTCGCTTATAACAAGCAATTGAATACCTAACTATTGGATTCTCATTTGCTATGGTATTCATTCTTTATATATTTTATATACTCACCTTAAACTTTTCATATAGAGTTTTCTATAACTCACTTTCACACTATGGAGTTGCAAAATGTAATACAAAGAAAAGTCTCACCCTTTACTTAGGGATTACACTAAAATTAATAAATATTTTTTAAAAGCTAATATATAAAAACTTAGAATATTTTCCTTGAGAAATAAATACTCTTGAATGCTTAAATATATATTTTGATGATTTGCTCTTGAAACTTAAATGTATTTATATTTTTTTATCAACTTCTAACCATTAGAGATAGAGCGATAAGTGCAAATGCTTTTTGGTTAGAATAAAGAAAGTAGCTCTTCAACGTTCAATACTTTTTCCTTAATAGCAATTAGCTATACAATTTGTTCTTCTTAAGTAATTCATTCTATCTAATCTTTATAAATACCCTTAAATGTTTGTTTTAGGAGTTACATAAAAATGTTCACTTTATCTTATATAAAAATAGATAGTTGCAGAAGAGAGATAAAGAAAGAGCAATATATTTAATCATTTGTTCCAATTGCCTCTATGAAAATTAAAGACTATTAGTTTTTGTCTTTTATTCATTAATGATTTTCTTTCAAACATAATAAAGGCAAAATTTGAATAGGCTAAGATAAATGAACTTTTATATAGAGTTAATTTTAGTTTTTATTATCATTAAAATCATGGACCATGAAATACTTTAAAAGCCTACTCAACCTTGGATAAATAGGGATTTCTTTGCATTTACATTTAAAAAAGAAGAAGTTCATCAAACTTATTATTTCTGCAATCCTAATCTTATGAAAATCATAACCAAGTGGATTGAAACATAAGATGGATAACACATATTGGGAAACTCACATTGTGTTGTAAGGTAAATTGATTTAATTTAGTAAGATGGATAACTAATAAGTATTTGCAAATTCAACACCCTATTCTTGTTTATATTGATTTTGTTGACATATGATTTTCTAGAAATGAAACCTATTCACCATGGTCCATTTTTGTTTGACTTTATATTTTTCTGAGCTCCTAACATATTTCCTTCATAATCTTCACTAGCTAGTGCTTAAACTTTCCTTTTGCTTTTCTTATACACTTTGGGACGTCTAGCTTAATTGGTAAAAAGATAATCCCTTTCCATTAATTGTGTACAATATGTATTATGCATTTATAATTATTATTTAATAATTTTTATCTCATTTTTATTATTTTTTAAAAATTGGGGCCTAAGGAACATTTTTAATCCTCAATATTACTTTCATTGCATTCTCTATTACATTCTTTTTCATTTCATGTACTAAATGAGCTGCTACACTTCATTGAATTAACCGAATAAAACTATAATTGTATGCCCAATTTGGCTTATTTGGTACACAAAATGGGAGTGAATGTAATGAAGAATGGAATGAAAACAAGATTTTTTTTATGATGGAAAATGTTTCTTATGCCTATATTTAAAAAAAATTAAAAAAGATAAAAATTATTAAGTAATAATCATAAAGGTATAATAAACATTATACACAATTGATGAAAAATAATTATCTTTTCAGTAATTGAACTAAACGTTTGTCTTTGCACAACATGTTTAGGTGCCCAAAGCTAACATAGCGATGTAGTATGCAATTAGAAATGATGTTACTAAAGTAATTTTTTCTATGGCTTTATTTAATTATAAGTAAATTACGCATATTTTTTTTAATTTTTGCTAAAATTATTTAGATTACTCCACAATTTTCAAAACACACATAAACCTTCATTGAAACTAGACCTGATCACAAGTCAAGTTCATTAAAAAAATTACAAATTCTTGTAGACCCATGCCTGACCTGACTCGTTTTAAAAAATAATAATTTTTTAAAATTTTAAATATTATATATTTTTATTGTGTTACTTATTGGGCTCACTTTTTTATTTTAAAAACTAAATAGTCCAAAAAAATATGGTAGAAAATTTAAATAATGTGGAGTATATATAAGATAATAAAACTTTTAATATGATAGTTTTTTCAATAATATTATTGCATATTGATTTATTTTGTTTGAATTATTATTTATTCCTAATAATATATTATGCAATAAGTAAGAGTAAAATAATAATAATTATATATGTTATATAATTATTTTTTTACTTATATTAGTAGTTATAAATAGTTTTTCTAATAATATTATTTATTAATAATATAAAAAAATAATTATAATACAGTTCAAGCTGGAGCTCGGGTCGAACTTGAAAAAAAGCCAAAACCCAAACCATTTTTATCAATTTTTTTTGCTCATATCCATTTTTTTTAAGTTGGACCTATTAGGTTAGGCGGGCTTTTTGGCTCATAATCAAGTCTACTTGAAATAAAGAGTAAATTACACAAATATTTTTTATTTTTTTTGAAATTATATAGAACTCTTTTTTATTTTCAAAATATAAATAAACTTTCCTTAAAACAAAAAGTGAATTACACATATTTCATTTGAGTTATTTTAAAATTACACAGACATTCCATCTATTTTTTAAAAAAATTTGTATATATTTTGAAAATAAAGAGGAGGCCTACATAATTACAAGAAAACTTAGGGAAGGCCTATGTAATTTATGCTCTATTTTAAGGGAGGTTTATGTATATTTTTAGTAGGGAGTTCTATATAATTTTAGTAAAAATCAAGGAATATTTGTGTATACTTCGAAAATAAAAAAGAAATATGTAATTTGAACAAAATTTAAGAAAGATCTATGCTATTTACTTTGTAGTTATTATGTCCTTACAAGATTCTCTTTTCTTCTTTTATCCCCTTAATTGCTTCATTTTTATTTGTGTAGCTCCCTAGAAATACACCAATGGTTTATCTAAATAACATTATAAATAGTTGAACCCTACTTTATTGTCAAAGGCATATATAAAATAGTTGGATTTTTTACTTTTCTTAAAGTGATTAGAAAACTAAAAATTTGCTGTATTTTTTATTTTTTGAAAATTTTCTTGCATGGACAATGTTAAAAAAAAGTTGTACTTTCATTTCTTGAGAGATATCTTCTATTTTGAAAATATACATAAATTTTCTTTACAATAAAAGATAAGTTATAGTTACATTTATTTTGATTAAAATATTTTTATATCTATTATTTATATAATATAATAAGTATTAAATATATATTTTGACTAATATACAAATAGTCAATTTTTTTTAAAATTTATAATTTTTAACACAATAAATAATATTAAAATAAATATATAAAAGTTTATTATTTTAATAAATTATACTATTAATAAAAGAAATTAATACTATTCTTGAGGATATTTTAGTCAAATGTTAACTTCAAAGGGTTTGTGTATTTTCATAATAAAAGATAGAATTATTTTATAATTTAGTATCCTTTAGAGAGTAATTTACTTTAAAAAAATAAATTACTGAAGTAATTTCCTTTTTTCTTTAAGCCATGAATTGCTTTAAAAAAATATAACTGAATTCCTTGTAGTATTATGTGAAATGAATGTTTGAATGTGGTGTGCAAATGTATAGTAATTCTTGTTGCTATTCGTTTATTTTGTCAAAAATTTTATATGAAATGAACATTTGGATGTTGTGTGCAAATATGATAGTAATTATTGTTGGTGACCTATTTTTGCTATGTAGGATAGCATTTCTTTTTTTTTTTTTACCAGGCACAAGCATATTTTTTATCTGGCATAAAAAGACCAAAACACTTAACGCAATTATTAATTGTACTTGTGAAATGCATGTAAGATAGCATTAAATATGGTTAACCATGCTGAGAAAAAAGGGTTTAATTAGTGGCAAAATTAAGATCTTGAGTTAATAGGAATAAATTTAGATTTTTTTAGTTTATATTCTATTTAAAAAAATTATACATTTATAGTATATTGTTTAACTAAAATATTTCATTTTAAACTTTTGGATTAAGCTAAATGAAATTTAACTCACTAATAATATTTTAACTTCTTACTAAATTTTAAAACAAGTTCAAATTTAAATAAGCAATGCCGAAAATTTCCTTTTTGTACTAATATTAACAACTTCATTACCTAAATACTTTAAAAGACATAATTATGTATAATATTCATATAATAAATAACAAAGATATATTAAAAAATATTATTAATCAACAACATTATAATAATTTAATGAATAGCTTAAAGCATTTTGAAGGCAAAAAATTATTTGATGAAATATAAAAATTTAGTATTTTCAATATGTAAAAATTTATATTTAGAAAGTATTATAAATACTATTTTATCAAACAATATATGAAAAAAATTTGTAGTATTTTCAAAAAACTATATTTATAGAACATAATGACATGAAGAAATAGAGCAAGATAGAAAGAATAGGAACAAATAAGAGTTGGAAAAAGAAAAAATATCAAGTAGGAGACAACAAAGGGAAAGAGAGAAAACATAGTATAAAATTTGATTAAAGCTAAGGACAATTTGGAATTAAAAAAAGAAAATAAAAGTGAAGGGGAAATAGGAGGAGAAGAAGAAAGGTAGGAGAAGATAAGAAATGGAGAAAGAAAAGAAGGAAACAAAAAATATATGTGTGGATTTAGTAGATTTAAATCATAATGTCAAATGATAAAAAAAAAAATGCATGTATGGATTCAATAGATCCAATGGGTTTAAGATTTGAAGGAATGTGGAAGCATAATATTAAAACTCAACACTATATACATACAAATTTTGAAAATTTGAAGGTTGCATTTGCCCACCATTGTGATTAGGTAGCTTCGCCTATAGGTTTGATTACGTTAAGGAAGGTTGGTAATAAAGCACTTCAACATTCTATGATATGTTTTCTTGAGTAACAAGATTTCTTGACTAATATGAGTTGAAGAAATAAGTAAAAGTGAGAATAGAAGAAATCTCGGGGCCTTCTATTATATGTTAACAATAAAGCTGCCTAATGGAATTTGCAAGGAAATAGAGAAAATCCCAAAAAAAATCTAAATGGGTTCATATTAGCTAAGAAGAAATGTGCAAAAATAAAGAAAATGTTGGGCTTGGTATTAAAAGCCTCTCTCTTATGAACAAGACTTGCCTTATGAAAGTGGGTTAGAAGATCAATGTTCATGGTAATGCCCTCTAAATTGAAGTTCTAACGGGGAAGTATGGCTTTTTCTTTCTCTTCCTCCCTTATTTTTTAGGATTCTAAAAAAAATAGGAAATAAAAAAGTAAATAAAATAAATAAAAAATAACTATTATATCCTTACTTAACAAAAAGTAAGAAAAAAAGATAGGCACTGATAAATAATGATAATAAAAATATAATAGATATTGTAAAAAAAAAAAAAATCTTTTTCCATTATGCTACCAAACAAGCCCTTATTATTCTGCTCATTGATGCTATAGGGACTTT
The DNA here is from genome assembly GCA_026724425.1 of Erythrophleum ivorense. Taxonomy (NCBI): domain Eukaryota; kingdom Viridiplantae; phylum Streptophyta; class Magnoliopsida; order Fabales; family Fabaceae; genus Erythrophleum; species Erythrophleum ivorense. Next base: position 15,341,325 of record JAIUCV010000016.1, read on the forward strand.
CATGCCCCCTACTATTCTTGAACAATTCTTTTTCATTTTTAAGCTTATAATCCTATTGTATTGTTAAAAAAAGAGAGCATGAAATCAACTTTAAACATGCAAAAATCGTGTAGGACTAATAACCCATAATACTCTTGTATTGAGGTTGTTCAATGTAAAAAATATTCTTAACTTTCAAAGTTTAAAGATTTTTTTCTTTTTGGTGAAATTTTCACAAAATGAGATGACTTCATCTAAAATGAGAAAAATATTCATTTTTTATGTTTAAATTATGATCATTTCTATTATAATTACATTCATTTATCTTAACAATTTTTTATTATTGATACAAAAAATCTAAATATTATAAACAATTATAAAACTCTTGTCGAAAATAATAAATGAAACTTGCTTTTGACTACTTTGAAATTATTTTAATATCAAACGATAAAAATCTTCTTAGAAGATTCTAAATATCCAAGCATATAACTTATAATGATATTGGAATTGGGTAATGTATGTGGAACCATTTAGCACAATGATACAATAGAAGAGTAATTGGAAAGTCATGAGGATTATTTATAACCCCTTGTGTATGGACAAATTTCAACCCATCTTCAAATATTAAGAAGTCCCAATTTATTAGCTTTCATTTCTACAAGGAAAGAAACTCATACCGCTATAGCAAAAAGACATAGTAAAAAAATATGGTAGATTGATTCGTCCTTTTTTTGATAGAATAGATATTCTTCCTCTATTAATAAATGATGTTGATGAAGGATCATCGTTATTAGAAGGATATTTCTCATAAATTTTCACAAGAATATAACCACCTTAAATGGTAATTTAAGTTGCTAAATCTTCATCCAATCTTGACATTGTACCTATCTAACCAATTGCAAATCTTGGAATCTATATCTATCCTTAGCTTAGCTATATATTGGCCAAATGAGTTCCCTATCTATATAAGTGCATCTTGTTGACTTGTTATTTACTTTGGTATTTGGAAAATTTGTTGAATTTATTCCCCTGAACAAATTTAATGCAAATGTTGTATTCCATTTTTCTTGAATATGCAAAATAAGGTCTTCCACCTTATTGTAATAAGCTGTATGACCTAGCTATATTGGCTACCAAATATGCCTAGATAAAAGGATATTCCTACCATCTCTAGCTCTCCATTGTAATTGGTCACATATCAAGTTATTAGACTTATTAATATTTTTCCAAATCCAATATGAGCTTAAGTGTGTATTCAACTCCTCCTCATAGCTATTCCTATAATACTTAAGTTTTAAAATACTTGTAAATAGTGAACCAAATTCATTAGAAATTGACCTCCAAATCTGCTTAACCAAAAGTGCTCCATTAAACATCTATGTTTGTTTTATCCTAAGACCTCCTAAGCAGGTTAGACAACATAATTTGCCTCATTTTAATAGATATACCAGTGCCCTACCGTTTGAATATCACTAAACAAATTTTGCTAACTTCATATTGATTTAATAGCAATATTTATTAAAAAGTTCAAAACAGGACAGAAAGTAAGTTAAGTAGGAGCTTAAAATTGATTTAACTAAAGTCAATCGCCTTACTTGTGAATGAAATTTTGATTTCCAAACTTGAAATTTATTATCTATTTTCTCCAGCACCTCTCCATACACCTTAGTTTTACACCTCTTGACATCAATATACATGCCCAAAAATTTTCTAAGAAGATAAGTAAATTTCACACTTAAATTGTTGGAAAGTTGTTTCTTAAGTTGGTGTGAGACACACAAATTAAAAACTATCACATATTTAGCATTATTAATATATATCCTCATAACTAGCTGTATTAAGATAAGATATCCTTAACTTTTTGGCACATAAGTTATATAGCTTCAAAAACTTAAAAGTGTATCATTTGCATATATTGAATGAGAAATTGGTTCACATGCATGTGCAATTTGAATACCTTTCCAAACTTTGCTTTGTTTTACTTTAAAAATTAGGCAAGATAATACATTATCACATAAAATAAATTTATATGGGAAAAGTAGGTCACCTTGTCAAAGTCCTTGTTGAGGATGAAACATTTTTGCATAATGCTTATTGATAATGACTTGATAAGAAACTATACTAACACATTGCATAATAAGTTGTATTCATGACGATGGAAATTGCATTACTCAGAATATGGCTTTCAATAATTTCCAAGATGCCTTATTATAAGCTTTTGCAATATCTAACTTGCGCGCACACTAACTTTTGCAATTATTTTTTCCTATTGAATTTTATGAAATATTTCAATTGCTAGGATGATATTTCTAAAATCAATCACCCTAAAAAAAATGCACTTTGATTTGGTGCAATTATTTAGACTAATACTCATTTTAGTTAATTACATAGCACCTTAGAAATAAGTTTATATATCACATTGCATAGATTAATAGGCTTATAATCTTTGAAAGGTTGACAATGTTCACACTTTAGAATCAAAATAATATATGATTGATTTACACTTTGTAATAAATATCCATGTCAAATAAATCCAAAAACCATCTGGATCAAATCAAAGTTCACCATCTCCCAATATTTATGGTAAAATTTTGCATGAAATCCTTATGGACTAGGAGCATTATTAGTTTTCAAGCGAAATGCTGCTTCTTTAATTTCAAAAACTATAAAATTTACAAAAAGGTCTATAATATGTTCCTAAGACAAGATAGACAAATTAAATAAGCTTAATTCATCCTCAATCTAAATTACTAATATGTCTACCTAAGTTTTAAATATTTGCTTAAAATAATCATATATAATACTCTCTATCCTATGAGGATCTTACATCCAATTCCTATCTTCATCACAAAGGTGAGTAATAAAATAATTAATTCTTTTTCCTTTAACCAAGTTATGAAAATATTTCATATTTTTATTCTGATTTGCTAACCACACTTGTCTTGCCTTTTAGGCATATAAAGAATCCTCACAATCATACAAAAATGCAAGATTTTATTGAATCTCTTTTTTAAGAGTCATCATATTCCCCCTTGGAAGTTTCTCCTCTATATTCATTAATTGTCTTTCTAAATAGGTATATGATGTTTAATATTCCCAATTGTATTCCTATTCTAAACTTGAAATTCCCTTATAAGATTATTCACTTTACTAACCACCTAAAAAGCATATGAACTAGAAACCTATTCATTCTATACTTTATGTACAATATTATTACACTATTCAAACATAAACCAAAAGTTAAAAAAAAAAACGCTTTTAAAACATAGGCGAAACATTAGTACAAAACAACAAAGGGGTATAATCAGAGAATACTAACAGAAGTGTCTGAAACCTTGACTAAAGATTTAGATCAAGCCAATAAGGATTATAAAGGGTCCACACCACATCTTCTCCCTATCTATTATTCATCCATGTAAATCATCCTCCATTAGGCTTAATATCAATAAACTAGCACGCATTTAACACTTCCTACAATTGATTCCCACCATATATTATAGAAATACGACTTTTTTCCCTCTTGCGAGTATAATCTGGTTAAAAACCCTAAGTACTAACCAAGGTACCTCAGTATAATTTATAGTACATTTAAACCTCTCCCACAGGGCATATCATTTAGATACTTTAAGAAAATCATAAACAAAAGTGATTAAAAAAAATATTAACCTTCAAAGCTTATGACCTTTATATACAACCAATATGGGAAGAGTCTAACAACTAACAATTATATCCCTTTACGCATATTAGAAAGAGACCATCCCCTCTAGCATTAGCATCCTAGCCAAATACCTAACTAAAAGTAAGGGATCTAAAATGCTTGCATATTCTATTTAATGTCCATTTAGTCTTTATTAAAAAAGAAAAATCAAAATTATATTTATATATTAACATATGTAGCCTCTGAACTATTATGAATGTATCAAGTCCACGATAGTTCTTGCTTAATATAATCATGGAGATTATAAAATCTTTTGTGGAAAAGCTTACTAAAACCCAACAACTTGATATGATGAAGGATGATTTTTTGCTTTAGATTTTAGAATTGGATCAACTTCAAAAATAATTTTATGCTTTACTTGTCTCGATCTCATGTCCTCTTTATCTATGTTTTTTAAATGAAGATTCTATGGGCTCAATTGTAGAAAATCCAGCAAGCTCAGCAAATGGCCAATTCATAATAGCTCATGATAGGAAGAGGGTCCTAATTGTTCCATGACCAGTTACCTGTATTACTCCATCCCAAAGAAAATGATGAATATAATATCCATTTTCCCAGGAAAGCTGGATCAAAAGATGAGATTGGCAAGTAATTTGCTTTGTCTGGAAGAAAATACAACACGGGATTAGCCCAATTTGAGGGAGGCAACAGTTTGAAGCTTAGAAAGGAAAAAAGGCCCAGTCCACACCACCTTTCGGCAACCGTAGCCTGCATCTTTTTCAACAGCGAGGTCTACCCAGTTTGCAAAAAAGGATAATTGGATGCATTTAAATGCATTTCCGGCCATCCTAAATGAAGACGCGGAAGCCCAAAGTAAGAGTTAAATAGATCCATGTACATACTTTCCTTTTGGGCCGGGCATTTAATTTGGGCCTGTTTCAGAATCTCCAAAGTGGCCCTTTCTTCGTGCAACGCCACCGAAAGCACTCTTTTGCCTTAGTGCCACGTCACATAAATGCATCCCATCATCTGGGCATTCTACTCGTAACCCATGCAAACAACTTAATAACCTATCACTTGAGCATTCATCTAGCGGTGTCCTCTCTATTGTGGCATTTTCGTCCTCTCTTTGTTCAGTGATGAGATATTCAGTGATAGGATGGAATGCACATGCGTCATCCTTTTCTTCTTGCTCTTGCACGTGTCCCTGTTGTTTTCCATCTAGTTTAGTTATAATTGGAAATGGTGCTTTAGAACATTCTAATGAAACTAGGATATCGTCCACGTCGTCAGCCTGGGTAGATGATACCCATCCATCATCTTGCTGCAACATTTGTGTTCCAACTTGTTCAGGACCTTATTCCATGCCATTCTCGTCATTCTTAGTGTCCCTTTGCGCTATGCCATCATCGTTACTTCCTATTTCCATGTCCACATCATTATCTTGTTCCCTGCCCTCCTAGTCCTTGAGGAAAGGTTACATAGGATTTGATTCAATTTCTTCCGAACTTGAGTCATTTGATGCAGCTGATTCATCTGATAGTCCCCCATACCCTGACAATGGAATACATGACATTTCTGATTGATTAAGGGAGAAATGAATAAACATAATAACTAGCATGAGAAATGTCCACCCATCAAGCTCTAGTAGTATTCCTGGTTTAATACTTAACATAAAAACCCATGTCAAATTTTGACGCCACTAGGAACTGGAAGTCTGAAACAAACTCGAACCCATATCTATCAAATACGCGCTCCTTATATAATTGCATTGTATGCTCCACCATTTCCAGATTCTTGCAACAATCTCTATCGATATGTCCAATATGTCCACATTGGCAGCAAATACAGAATACTCTCTCAGACTCGACGAACTTAACATGAATAGCAAGTAATAATGGAAGAGCTGGATTAACTAAAACTCTAATTCACATGAACTTAATATTGAAGGTTGGTCCTTCCTCTGCATCAAAATCTGCAAACTCTCCCATCAAATTACCTAAAATATCAACAACTCCTTGATTAAAATATTCTGACGGAAGCCCCCATACTTGAACCCATATAGGAACTTAAGCAACTCTTAATTTGGATGGTATCATGTTTGGCTGCCATTTCTTAATCACAATGAATAAATTCTTTATTACCCACGGGCCATTATTTAGAATGTGTTTTTAATTTTGGTAATCCTCAAACTTCAACACATGAATATTTCTATCCCTTCCAACCACTGTAAGATGACCTCGGAGTTTCCATGTCGAGCATTTCATATGTTGCATTCAGTGCACTGGGATTTGTTTCTCATCCAGCAAAAGACCTCCTAAACAGTTTGCCCACGTACTATACGAAGGGGTAAGCAAGGAAGAATAAAACTGCAAATATGGCCCTTGTTTTGGCAGTTGAAAAGCAGAGACCTTATGGTCCGGAACTCCATTAGATTGTGTACTCATTGTTTCATTCCCTGCACGGCTCCTTTTAGTCCAGCCATATCATCTAGAATACTGGTAACGCCTATACATCTTATATACTAGAAAACGAGTAAGAGTACAGCTTCCACAGACCAAGCAAAGATAAACAAAAGTCACACCACACCCTCAAACAGAACTGCAACTAACGCCAACAGTACAAACCCCAGATCTCTGAACAAAAACCCAATCATATAACACCTTTTAGCCACCAGATAGATCATGCACGAGCATCTTTAGCATACAACCAAGCTTGAAAGAACAAAATTTCGCTCCAAATTCTAGTGATAAGGGGGACTTTCTCTCCCGTCAAGAGGACTCCAGCAAAGTCATCATTATTTCATTTATCTTAAAAATTAAAAATATGCTATACTTGTCATTTTTATAATTAAAAATAAATTATAATTATACTTACGTTAACCAAATATCTTTTAACCTATTACATATTTAATATAAAAAGTATTAATTATGTGTTTAATTAATATAAAACATTTAGCAAAATGTAAAAAACAAAAAAAAAAAACAAAATACACAAACTTTTTTAAATTTTATTAAAATTATACAAATTTATTTTTAAAATACATACAAATGTCTTTTAAAATAAAACAAATATTTTTTATTTTAGTTCAATTTAAAAATTTTTAATTAAAATATCTTAATAAAAAGTATTTTAATGAACAAAATTTTAAATTAGATTAAAATATAAGATATTTTTTATGTTTAAATATATATATTTTTCGAAATAAAAAAATATAATTTAAACCAAACTCAAAAAAAATTTTGTGCAATTTACATGGATAAAATATAGGATCCTTCTGCGAAGTAAAGCGCAAAGCATATGAACTTTGCGATTCCCATTGTGCTGATGAAAAAGATTGATCCCATAAAAGGTCAATGCTTTACTATCATAGTCAATACATTAATTCTTTTATATAGTGAAACGCAGACCAACTCGTAGATTGAAGCAGCAGAGAAGACAGAAGTTCGAATTGTTGCTTTTACAAGCGTTGTCCATGTCTCCATCTTTCCACTGATTTGTAATTTTGCACTCGCTAGTTAGTTCTTCATCCACGAGGAAGCGTTTGGTTTGAACTCTATCTACCGGAATTTTTATGTGTAATTTTATCATCTTCCTCACTATATGTTTCATAATCGGCTAACTCCGTAGCTATTATTTGGGTTTGTTTCCTGTTTTGGGACGGGAAAAGATCAACAATTATCTGTGTTGGTGATGGATTTAACAGTCTAGATCCATAAATATACTGGGACTTTCATTTCTGTCAAATTAATGGCCACTTCTTCTTCTTCCTCTCTTTTTCCACGAATAAAATACGATGTTTTCCTCAGCTTTAGAGGTGCAGACATTCGATGTGGTTTTCTTGGCCATTTGAAGAAGGCTTTGCGTCAAAAGGGAATTGATGCTTACATAGATGAGAGGCTGGAGAGAGGAGATGAAATATCATCAGCACTTCTCAGAGCAATAGAGGAATCCCTAATTTCATTGGTCATATTCTCTAAAGACTATGCTTCTTCAACTTGGTGCTTGGAAGAGCTCGCGAAAATCATTGATTGCATGAAAAAGTATGGACAAATTGTGCTACCTGTTTTCTATCACATGGACCCATCTGATGTGAGACATCAGAGAGGGACTTACAACAAATCATTTGATAGGCACGAAGTAAGATTCAAGGACAACATGGTGAAGGTGCACAATTGGAGAGTTGCCTTGAAGAAAGCAGCAAATTTATCTGGATTTCACTCCTCAAATTTTGGGTACGTACATTTATTTTCTAATTATGACATAAATATTTAAAATTGTTTTATTTACAAATTCAATAAATAGATGGCATAGTGTAATGGAGAATCACACTCTCACGTTTATATGATATCAAATTGTGGAATCCATTGAGTAAATCAATATGTTATCTAGTTAGAGTGAATCAAGGAGAGTAGTTTGTTTATGGATAACTATCTTTACTATTAAAATCTCATTGTCTGTATAAGTTATAGTTGGTAGTGATAAGAAAAGATGTTATTCATATGTGATGTTTGGTTCGCCGATATGTGTCATCTTAGTTGAAGTACATAATTTTTAGAATTTTGGAGAAAAAGGAAGGAAAATTTTCTGGTGCAAGGAGCAATACATTGAGTTTCATTCATATCATAAATATATACACCAAATCATAAGTATATGGTAGTTTTAGGATCATAATTTTCTGACACTACCTTCCTTGCTTATCTTAACAACAACCCTGAAGTATGTGTCATCTCAGCTTTACAATAATTATTACTAACTAAAGCTGATAAGATGAGAAAATAAAATATTACAAGCTGAACTTAGAATTTCTAAAAAGTCTTGTAGTCAGACAATAATCTTCTGATTTCTTCTGTTTTTATCTCATTTTTTTACTTGCAAAGTTTACTTCTTTATCATACAAAAGCATATTAAGCTGTTCGCTTCCTTGGTTACAACCAAAAAATCTTGCAACAACTGGCCTATGCGTTTTAATGCATCCAAGTTTGAGGCAACTTCCACCTTGATACAATGTCTCTCATTGATTAATGATAATTGCACATTTAAGCTATTAATTATAAATGAGAGCAAAATGTTAATAGAGTTATCCCACTTTTTATGAATGAAAAATACCTTAATCATAAGTTCAATCTTCTGAAATAGACAGTGCTTATTGCTGAGGGCTATCACTAGAATTCATACCTGACCTCTTTTTCTCTGCTACAGGACTGAAGCTGATCTTATTGAAGAAATAGTTGAACATCTTGTGCTAAGGTTGAATCGTTTTTATCAAAGTGATTTTAAAGGACTTGTTGGAATCCATGAACAAATCGCATTTCTAGAATCAATATTACAAGATGGATCTGAAGATATTTATATCATTGGAATTTGGGGCATGGGTGGTATAGGTAAGACAACTATTGCTAGTGCAATATATGACAGATTATGTTTTGAATATGAAGGTTGCTGCTTTTTGGCAAATGTGAGGGAAGAATCAGAGAGATGGGGAATGACTCATTTACATAATAGACTTCTTTCTGTATTATTAAAGGAAAAGGATCTATACATTGCCATGCCCTGTGTAGGATCAGCTTATATTATGAGAAGGCTTTCAAGGAAAAAAGTTCTCGTTGTTCTTGATGATGTCGATAGTTATGAGCAATTAAGAAGCTTAGCTGGAGAGCATGACTGGTTTGGACCAGGGAGCAGAATCATTGTGACAACTAGAAATAAGCATTTGCTTGGGAAAGGAGTTGATTATATATATGAGGTTAAGCCATTGTTCTTTGATGATGCTCTTCAGCTTTTCAACTTGAATGCATTCAACCAAAATTCTTTTAAGCTAGAGTATATGGAGCTATCAATGAGGGTGGTTAGTTACGCGAAGGGCATTCCATTAGCTCTAAAAGTTTTAGGTTCCTTTCTTTATGGAAAAAGCAAAGAAGAATGGGAAAGTCAATTGGAGAAACTTAGAAAAATGCCTTATATGGAAATTCAGAATGCTTTGAGATTGAGTTACGATGGACTGGATCGTGAAGAGAGGAATATTTTTTTATACATTGTTTGTTTTTTCAATGGAGAAGAAAAGGAGAGGATAAAACTTATGTTGGATGCCTGTGGTTACTCAACCGCTATTGCTTTAAGAAATCTCCAAGATAAAGCTCTTATTTTTGTTTCTGATAATTATGTGAAGGTTCATGACTTGTTACAAGAAATGGGTTGGGAAATTGTTCGTGAAGAATCTTTTGAAGATCCAGGACGACGTAGTCGATTATGGGATTCTAAAGATGTTTATAGAGTATTGAAAAGTAACTCGGTATGAGTCAATTTACATAAGAATTTCCTTGACCCAGCATCCTAATTTTTACTACAAATGTGCTATTGAATAGGTAGGTTTTTGTATAACTTTTTTTGTTATTATGTCTAACAGGGGACTAAGGCTATTCAAAGTATAATTGTGGACACATCAAGTATTGAAAAGCTGCAATTATGTCCTCAATCCTTTGCAAGGATGTCGAAGCTGAAGTTTCTAAAATTTTATACCCATTTCTTAGTAGATAGACCATCTAGAGTGTATCTTCCTAGTAACCTTGAATCACTACCCAATGATCTAAGACTTCTTCACTGGGATGAATATCCTTTGAAATCTTTGCCATCCAAATTTAGTGCTGAGAAGCTTGTTGAACTTAGATTGCATTTTAGCCATGTGGAAAAACTTTGGGAAGGAGCTCAGGTATTTATCTTTGATTTAATTTTTCTTTTTACTTTGTGTGTGTGTGTGTGTGTGTGTATTGTATAATATGAGGATCACATAATTAACTGCTTTAGTTGATATCATGTCTTTTATATTTACAGAATTTTGTCAATTTGAAGGAAGTTAACCTTAGGTGGTCTGAACAGCTTATTGAGCTTCCGGATTTCTCCAAGGCTATAAATCTTGAATCTGTAGACCTCCAAGGTTGCACAAAATTGCAACATGTTCATTCATCTATTTTTTCTCTCCACAAGCTTGCTAAGTTGCATCTAGAGTTCTGCAGCGGGCTTAAGAGTCTTAAAAGTGACAAAAGTTTGAGATCGCTTGAAGAACTCTCTGTTGATGGCTGCTTAAGTCTCAAGGAGTTCTCAGTAAGGTCTCAGAAGATGAAAAGATTGTTTTTAGGACCAACTGGTATTGATGATCTGCCCTTGTTAGTTGCGCATCTTGACAAACTTGAATGGTTAGCTACACCATTCAGTGAAAATCTCAAGAATCTTCCTAAAAACTTTCTTGAAGTGCTTAATCTTCAAAATTGTGGACAGCTTGGATCATCATCTGTTTTTGCCTCAGATGCCTTTCAGTCTTTAAAACAGCTACGACTGGATGCCAAGTTGTCTAAACTCCCAGACAACATCAACCTGTTGTCATCATTGCAAGGTTTGTCACTGGGGACAGCCGATGTTGAGAGCCTGCCTGCAAGCATAAAGCATCTTTCACAGCTAAGGTCTCTTGACCTTTTCTTATGCAAGAGGCTTCAATTTATACCAGAGCTTCCACCATCCATTGAATTCTTAGATGCCAGGTACTGTGAATCCCTAGAGACAGTGTCAAGTTCAACAATTCAACTAGCGAAGAAGGAACATGGGAGATGTTTTTTGTTTGAAAATTGCTTGAAATTGGATAAATATGCACTCAACACTATTATGACAGACACCCAGATCAGAATAAGGCGAGCTGCATGTGAATATATATGCTCAACTACAACATCAACGGAAGATGAAGTTGCTGGGTTGAATGATAAAATACACATTAGTTGTCTCTTTCCAAGAAATGAAGTTCCAGACTGGTTCACCCATTGGACATCACAAGATTCAATAACCATCAAAATTCCTCCGAATGCCAGGTATGTGACTTTCATTTTCTGCCTTGTTCTTCCTCAGTTCAACCCAGTTGCAAAGGACTGCTTTGAAGAGAGCATTGAAGAGATTGGATGTCAATGCTGCATGAAAGTAGGTGATGGTAGAAAGTTCCTATTTGAAAGTTTCTTCAGAAATGACGATGACAATTGTTATCAAATCTCCGAAACCCAACTTTACTCGGATCATATGTATCTGTGGTATGATGAAGAATGTTGTCTTGAAATAAATAATGGAGCAAGAGAAAGAAAAGCCAACGATGATCAATGTTCTGCTTATAATGTAGAGGTTCAATTTGACTTCTTTGTTCAAACAAGGCTTGGTAAGTTGGATGTGTCGATAAAAGAAAGCGGGGTTTACCCAATATATGCCTCAGATGATCTCAACTTTTATGAACAAGGAAGTTCCAAAATGATTTGTGAGGTTGATGAGTTAGATGCCTGTACTACTGACATTGAAGATGGAAGCTCTGGTGAGAAAGAAGAGGAACCAAGGCTACTCCTTCCATTGCGCAAATCTATCTTTCCAACTCTTCCAACTGGAACATGGAAGTATAAAGAAAGGAAGGGCTTGAAAGAATTGATGTTCCTAGTGGACACATTTTCTTCCTAGCTGCTTTTGCTGTCCTACTGCATTAAGCAGAATTTCTAGTCCTCTCGTAAGCCTTTGATTACCTCACCAATTGCTTAATAGCTGCGAATCTTTTAGAAAGTTCTTGATTTGTATCAAAGGTAACTACATCATGACTGTATGTAAGCTACTGCAAATTGAGCAGCCTTAAAAATTGAAAATTTTCCGAGAGGGCAGAGGAAGATTTGATTTATAAGCCCCTTTCTTTCTAGTTACCCGAAAGAAAGTTACAAGTTTTTTTAAAGTAATTTTATAAATAAAAAAGGCACTGTGGTTAATTGAATAATAATCACGATCCACTTATATGAGCGAATATATAGTTTGTTTCCTTTTATTTTTCTTTACAATTACCGTATGGAAAGTTATATATGCATATAACAGTGCAAAAGCATTTCATATGTGTGAGTTTAATTAATCATTAATTATATAAATAATTAATTACATTACCATGCAGACATAAATAGTTAGAGAAATCGCCAAACATGTTTAACAAAAAGGCCGTTTCATCAATTTACACAGCCAATTATATATTTGCATATCATGATTTTTGTTTGTTTTGGCACTGGTGTGCAATTATTGTTAAGATTTATTTTAACGCTGTACATCAGCCAAGATAGCTACGAAGCCTATCTTTATTTATTTCTGTTATTATTATTTATTTATTTGGTAATGTCCAATAATAATAATAATAATAATAATTTATGTTTAATTATTCATTTTTTTTAAATTTTTTGATAAAAACATAATATGTAAATATTTTTTTCACAATTAATTTTTTTAAAAAAGCTTTATACAATACTATATTTTATTGAAAATTCTAATAATAACAGCAAACATTTTACTTAATTATTATTACTTTCTTCTTTTGCAAATTTGCATAAGATATTTTTCAATTATAGAGAAGAAAATTTGTTTACGCACTACTTACCATACCAAACCAAAAATACCAAAATCGGGGATGGGGGGGGGGGGGGGGAGATATATATGTTTTTTACATTTTTATTATTAAATTTTTAATTAAGATATGATAAGTGTATAGTTTTTTAATAATAGTATAATAAATATATAATTTTTAATTAAATTATACGCTTATTATAATATGATTAAAAAATATATATATTTTATAGTTAATAAATTAACAGCAAAAATATAAATAGTTGCTTCTACGTTTATCCACCCAAAAAAAAAAACACTGCTGTGGAAGAAGTTCACGGTGAAGAGTAAACCCGGCTGCAGCAGGTCATTCCCTGTTTCGTTTCGAGGGGTTCTGCTTCGTAGCGCTCTCGCTCTTTGTTTCGCTTCCCCTTCGAAATCCCAAGACAAGAACCACTCTCCGTAGCTCATTGAATCTCGATCACCCCGAGAGAACGAAACCCCTAACTCCTCTCCCTCCTCCGTTCTCCGTCGCTGTGTGATTCGTGCTTTCTTCGTCTTCTTCGGCCACTCTTCCTTCAAAGCAGGCAATCCCTTAAATCATTCCAATCCCTAGCCGACAGAGTTCCATCCCCGCTTCTCTGTTCAGCTTATACTGGAATCAAGCATTTGGGTGTTAATTAAGCTTATAGAGGTATGCAGTTGGTTTCCAATTTGTTTATCGTTGGGTTTGCTCTCTTAATTTATCTATGTTATATATCTGTAATTGCGCTCTCCTGTTTGGTTTCTGAATGGACGGGGAAGAAGATGCATTCAAAGCGAAAAAAAAAGAGACATTTTTAAAGTTTGAATCTGGGATTAAACGATTGTAGGATGTTCTATGATATGTTTGAATGGAGGCGGTTCTGCAAATTTGATTGATAAATGCTAAGTATGTGTAGATTTAAGATACAAAATTGCATTTTTTTTTCTTTGTTTTTAATCTTCATGAGTTGCTCCCCAACGGCTAATTGGTTTCTGAATGCATAGTATGACTTCTGGGGTACGTGCATGCGTCCCTCAATGCAAAGCGAAATATCATCATGTTTGGATTGATGATACCAAGGAAGAGAAAATAAAGGTATGAGGAAAAGAATAGATAAATCAGCATCAACTGAGCAAAGTTCTCCAATCTCGCACTATATCAGAAATAGACACCCTTGTGAAACACTATTAGCTGAATACCTCAGAAAGGTTGCGAACACTGCTTTGTCCCGAAGAAGTGGTGGCTACAGAAATTTATCCTTGAAGTTTTTAGCAATTTTCTCCAACTATAAACGACAAATAATTGCAAACAGCGTCATAGAACCTTGCCCTACTTTCCTAAAACTCCTGCAAGCAGTTAGCCAAAAGACTCCAAAGTAACAGGACCAAACAAATTTTTATAAGAAACGCCAAAAGCTCTACTCTGAAGATATCTTAGCTGTGGTGACATGAAGAAATGAGTAGCTACTGATCTCAGAGTAAAGTGCTGAACGCAGACATTAGGGAGAGTGCTGTGGGAGGTCTATAAACTTGCAGCCCTTCATAGTTATTGATTCTGTTGAGGACTCCACCTCAGAAGAATATTGGACTTGCAAAGTGGACCTGCTAGAAGGATTTTTATCTAGTTAAGGAACTGGGAAGAAGATTTGCAGGAGTAAACACCAGAAGAATCTGAAGTACAATTCTTTCTATCCAATAAAAGTGAGGGTTGCATGGAATCAATAGCACAAAGAATGGACTTCAATTCTGAACTTTCTCTATCGTTACAGCCCATTTGACAGACAAAAAGTTAGGAATAAAAATGGAAAGTATAAAGATAATTTCATTAATGAGAAATGACTATCGTATTCTTACTTTAAAAAGGTAATTAAAAAAAATAGATACTATTAAGTAATAATTATAAAGGTGTAATAGATATTGCTCCTAATTTTTCTCCTTCCTTTCTTTTTCTAATGGCAAACCAAACAGGCCATTAAGATTTTGATAGCAATGAAAATTCTAATAATTGTTATAATACTGCAAGGATGAAAACTAGAAATAGGGTGTGATGTACAGAGGATGTTAAACTGAAAAAAGGAACCACTACTTGCTGGTCCTCCCACCCTTTGAGATGAGTAGCCATGGACTAGAATCTGTTGCATCTAGCACAACCCTGACATTTGCAAAATAAAAATTATGCAAGCCTGATTACAGCCTTTGCGCCGCTTTTGTTCAAGAAAACCTTAATACTTATTTTTTATTAAGTATATAATTTTGTTTGAAAATTGCAAATTGCAAGTAACTAATGATATTTCATCTGTTGTTTATTAATGACAATTGCTATTTCATGTATCTTTCTTTTTCCTTGTTTTCTAAAAAATCTTCTGCTTAATTTTTGTTATCAACAGGCCTAAATCAATGTCTATTTGACTTGACCTCATTTTTTATGCATGAATAAATTATTTTCAGACTTGATTATGTTTTTAAGCTGGAATACTTTTTTTTTTCTTTTTTTGAAAAACAAATATATTTTGTCTAACATCCTTTTTATGGTAGGTGGTTTTGGAACTGAAGGTTTATTGAGCAGCTCTGATCATAGAGGTAGCATCTTATTCCTCTTATTGAATATTTCCTCTTTTTGAACTATCAGTGCCTTGCTGCTTCATTTTGAAGTTAAACAATCCTTTAATTAACAAGGAATGCAGTCATAATATAATCTCTGTTGCGGAGTCTCCCCTCTCCCAAATTAAAAGAAGCAGTGTGTGTGAATTTGTTAGACAACAGAATAACCTGATCGGTTTGCAGTTCAGATAAAGAAAGTGACTGTTATACAAATAATTTATTGCCTTTGTGGTTAATTTAATTTGATATCTTTCTGTCTTGGGAGCTTGAGTGAAGTCTTTGGAGATAATCTTTCCTTTCTTATGATCTTTGGAGATAATCTTTCCTTTCTTATGATGAGTAAATTAGATGCTCCGTTTTCAATGAGGCTACGTTATCCCACTCCTTTTTTTGGGGGATGTGAGCAGCCTTAATCAGAAATGACTTTTTGGATAGATTGTGAATTGAATTTTTTAGTATTCCAGGTTAGAGGGCCTATCAGTTGAGGATGAATGTGCAACAAGTTGGGCAGTCTAGATCCTCTAATGGATATGGCCGTCGAAAATCTGAAAGAGAAGGGGCAGCTAAGTCAGAGAATAAGATCTCATCTGGGAAGTCAAATGCCAACAGACTGGCAAGTGCAGGTGAACTTCTGGCCTGGATTATTTTCTATTTCCCTTTAGTTAACCGTGTTAATATTTCTTCTTATAGGTGCAGTGACTGGCAATATAGGTGAGGGTCCTTCACGTGATCGACTAGTATATGTAACAACATGTCTTATTGGGCAGCATGTGGAAGTCCAGGTGAAAAATGGATCTGTATACTCTGGAATATTTCATGCAACAAATACAGAGAAAGATTTTGGTATGTTCTGTTGATTTTCTTTTTATATTAATTTTGTGATAATGAAGACATTTTTTGGGGGTTTATGGCATAGCTGAATGGATTCCTGCTTCTTCTGTTTCATTTTCTTTTGTAAGAAACCTGATAGAATTTTGACATTGTGTACCGCTTAAATCATCACTACTTTTCTTTAGAAATCATTTTGAAGATGGCTCGCTTGACAAAGGATGGTTCTTTGCGAGGGCAGAAGTCTGGTGTAGAATTGGTCAGCAAGGCTCCTTCAAAGACTTTAATTATACCTGCCAAAGAATTTGTACAAGTTATAGCGAAGGTTTGCAGCTTTTCATGAATTTGCAGTGTACTGGGAAAACTTTGGTATTTCAGTTAAAAATCTGCTGTGTTATAGATTTTTATTTCTATGCTATCTGGTGTGTAGTAATTAACTTAATGGTGGAATAGATTTAGTCTAGAATCAGGTAAAGTTGCTGTGAACACATTGTCAACTTGTTTATTGATCATATTTATGTATATCAATCATGGCAGGGTGTCGCAGTTACTAGGGATGGCATACCTAGTGAAGCTCACCATGAAATGCATCGGGAGATCATGGTTGATTCAGCAATATCACAATCCCGCCTTGTTGACATAGAGAGAGAACTTCAACCTTGGGTGCCTGATGAAGATGATCCACAATGCCCTGAACTGGAAAATATCTTTGATGGCTCTTGGAATAGGTGTTATTCTTAAATAAGAAAATTTTCTTTTACAAACAAAAGAATTATAACTTTTCTTGAAACTGCAGTCTTGACTTGACACCCATATATGCATGTCACTTTCTTTTCTTTTTGTTATACCATCAGATTGTTTGATAAATGAAAATGATCCTCTCAGATGGTCAATTTCGTTGAGAAATAAACGGAGTGTATGAGGCCCGTTATTCAAGTGGGTCCCACACAATTAAGAGAAATCCATCACTCAAGTAAACTTTAAACATTCTATATTTATCTTTTTCCAAAATTGACTAAATTGATGTGGTCAATTTCGAAGAGAAATTGAGAGGATACCGATAAACTACAGTGCGTAACTTTTCTAGTGTAAAAAAACAGTAAGTTGCTTAAAATAGAAGCCTGGGTTTCAGTGCTAGGTGTTTTATTTTTACCTCGGGAACCCCCCCCAGCCCCCGTGAGGGGGGAAGTAGGTCTAGCTGTGTCTGTGGAATCCAAGAAATGTGGCCTGAGGAATTATCAAAAGGTCATTGGTGTACCATTTGGCCATAGATCTATTCTTGAAACAGCAAAGATGAAAATTAGGAAATAGGGCTTTTTGCGGCAGTTCCTTATATTGTAACATGAAGGTAAATTAGCATACCACGTTGTAACTATCACTATCCATATCAGGTTCTCTTCATTTGCTTCTTTTTTTTTTCCTGATTGCTATTTATTTAGAGCTTCTTCATTTTGTTTTACATGATGATTATTATCTGTAGTTACAAAAGGGGCTGGGATCAGTTTGAAACAAATGAAACGTTGTTTGGTGTAAAAAGCACATTCAATGAGGAACTTTATACCACAAAGCTTGAGAAAGGACCTCAGACAAGAGAGTTGGAAAAACAAGCTTTAAGAATAGCAAGAGAAATAGAGGGTGAGGATACCCAAGATCTTCATCTAGCGGAGGTTAGTGTTGCTTCAGTTCTTTTCTTGTTTTCATGTTTTATTTTATTTTATTTTTCTAACTATTCTGACTTTCTGTACTTTTTTGTTATTTCATTGTCTGTTGAATTCCTCAAACTATGTTTATTATTATTTTTCCCTACAGGAAAGAGGCCTTTATCTACATAAGAATTTTGATATTGATGAAGAAACTAGATTCTCTTCAGTCTATAGGGATAAAGGGGTTGATGACAGTGGATATGATGAAAATGAGGACATTCTATTGGATTCACACAATTCTGAAACCTTTGGTAGTACATTTGCTTCAGGCAATGATGGAGCTAGAAGATCATCAGATTCCTCCTCTGTGGTATCTTCTGAATCATTTATTTTAGTGGTATAATCCTAAAAGAAAGACACTAGTTTGTGCCTGTCTCTGAGTGAAGACTACCATAATGTGGTTATGTATGTCTTATTTTAGTAAATAAATTATTTTGTAAATCTACTTATCTGTGTAGAATTTTTGTTTGTGTAAGTATTTTAAAGTCTGGTTTATTGTCTCCTGCTCTTCTGCTATATTGCAGTTCTGCTTTCAAGAGGTTAATGGTTTGGCTGGATAACTGATGCTTTATATCTGTCACGGTGTGCATTATAATATCATGCAAGAGATAGTTATTAGACCATTTATGGGCCTTCACCTAACAACATTATCTTTTCGGATGAAATTGTTTTTGACATGTTATCAAAGGTTTCCATGACCAAGCAGTTTAAAGTTTGATTCTTTCCTGTCCCATTGTTTATAATTAAATGGAGATGTTAATAAAAATATTTCTGTGCCTTCATCTATCAGCTTAAGTTTTGGGATGAGATTGTTTTAGACATATAGGTATTCATTGACAGATTTTTTTTTTTGGGGTGGGGGAATGGGGGTGCTTTCCCCCTCCTCTCACCTTTTGGGTTGATATAATATATATATATATATATATATAATACATGGAATTGTTTTGTTGTAATTGCAATGAATTATATGAGAAATAACTGAGTTTTTTTTGCTACAGTTGAAAATGGGTTTACATTAATTTATATCCATTTATTCGTATCTCCTATAAGTAATTGTTATTGATTATATTGTCTCTCAGTGGGAATTTGGAATTTCTGCAAGATGTTTTAAGATTCTAAAAGACTAAAAGATGAAAATTATCGTGCAACTATACTAGAGATTGTGCTTTATATTGTTTTATAAATTTTGAGGCTGTGCCCAGTGCAGATATATATTATAATTACTTATTTGGTTTGTTCTAGGTGGAATTTATTTCAATGAAACTGATGATTCAGGGAAGAGGAGGCTGTTAACTTGTATTATTTTTGTTTGGGTTTCTATACTAAAGTTTTATTTTGGAGAAATCTGCAACTATTGATAAATTTTTTAAAGAAAAACCTCTCAAAATCCTAACGTTGGTGAACCATTCATCCTCATGCACTGTCTATTGAGTTAACCAATAATGAATAACATCTATCAAGGGTGGAAAAGGAACAAATTATATCTCTTTATCAGAAAAAGATCCAAAGAAGCATATTTTTCTAAATTTTGCCCCGCCCCCTCAGTCGTTAAATTCTGGATCTGTCCCCGTGGGTATGTCAACTCATGGATTTTAAATTTGGAAACTTCGAATAATGAGTAGGTTCTTGTGCCATTAGTTCATCGTTGCCCATGTTAGAAGAACCACGCAGGGTTGTTCATTTACTTTACAATGAATAATGATATATTCATCTCTGTCTAATGTGAGAGAATTTATGTAAAAGATTACAATTAATTTCCTTGAAGCTACAAGACTTGTAACAGTCATTATCCTTTAACTTAATCTTGCTTTTAAACTCTGTTTATAAGAAATAGTTAAACACAATGCTGGGAATTTAGGCATTGGTGTTAATGCCTTTTTCCGTTTTTTTGTTGGGGGGGGGGGGGTGACAGTTTTGTTAAAATTGAATTGATGTTAAATCTTAAGGTCTCTGCTGTGGATGGAACTACTTGCAATCATAGTATTATTGTAAAATACACTTTGGAAGATATTCACCAAAAAGCAGGCAGCATATTGTTGGCATTCTTGTGAGGTTATTTGTGATATTTGAATGGACAAGTTCTGCTTGCAAGGTGTGCTAAAAGTTGAGTCTTCTTATGGTTATGAAAATCGGACAGCTTTAAAATCTAATTGTATTACTAAGAGGTGTGGATTGGTTATGTCCAACGACTTTTGCTGTCAAATATTCCTTTTGTTCTCAATTTTTGCTCCCACCCCCCCCCCCCCTCTTTTTTACATAGTAACTTTTCTACTATGTAATTTCATCTTATTATATTATGTTTTGTGGGTGTGCAGGATTTCCCACAATCATCTCAGTCAAGTAATTGTGTGGATTTAAGCCGTTCTGGTTCTCACGATCATGCTAATCAGTTAGCATCTGAACTTCCTGCCAAAAGTGACCCTACTTTGGATGCTGAACGCAGGTTCTGTTAACTTCTATATGGTTACTTGTTTCCACAGTAAAAATTGTTTTGTTTGCCTCAAGTATGGCTTTCCAGAAAAATAAAAGCATGAATGACAACTTTATAATGAATTCTCATATCTAACAAACTTTCAGGATTCAGGAGAACTCACTTTCTGATCTGCATGGAGCCAGTGACAATAGCAAGGAAGAAAATCACATAGTGAGTTGAAGTTACTTTATGTGAATACCTCATACAAGATAATTAGTTCAGACACTCCTAAATCTAGTTATTTTTTTCTTTTGTTTAATTGATGCAGCAATCTGGGGATGTTCAACTGTCAAAATCTGAGGGTTTGTAAACTTTTTTTTCTCAACTCCCTACAATCTGAGTTGTTTAAAAGCATTATGCCTGAAATAATGTGCATGAAGCTAAAACCACTCCCACTCACTTTTTTTTGGGGTTATTGTAACTGTCTTTTTTCCCCCTAAAGGAAGTGCCAAAGCATTCTGTCTGTACTCATTAGTACTTTTGCGTGGCAGAATTCACCTGCACTTGAAACTTCATTAAGGTGGTTCATTAAATGCATATTGCTCTGATTTGAGCAAATTTTTGTGCAGATTTACAGTCATCACTCAACTTGAAGAAAGATGACCCTGATACAGGGGGATTGTCTCCGAATGCCACCTCTTATGCCCCTTCATCTCATATTTTATCAAAGACTCCTGAAAAGACAGATTTACCTGGTGAGTTGATTGAGGGTTCATCATCTGGCAAAGGTAAAGGGGAAACAAATTCTCTAAAATCCCTTGGAAGAACTGTTAGTTCTACATCAACTGGTTCAGATAGTGTGAGAGGTGTTACAGCATCTACTGGCCCTGGTCTGTCACCAAGTTCTTCAGTTGGTTCATTAGTTTCTGAAAAATCGACTCTGAATCCCAATGTAAAGGTGTGAAAGTTCAAGATTTAATTTTTTAAAAAACAAAATTGCACTAACTGATTCTGTTATTTTATACTACGGATATATGTCACTGAACTGCCCCTTTTTCTCACTGTTTTTCTCAGGAATTCAAGCTCAACCCTAATGCAAAGAGTTTCATTCCATCTCAAACACCTGTTAGGCCTCCCTCCCAGGTGTCAGATGGCTCCTTCTATTACCCAACCAATGTAACTACTGTACCGCATATGCCAACCATACCCATGGATATTGGAGTAAGTATTCCATGATTAGGTATTATATCAAGTTTTATAATGAATTTTCACCTAAATTCATGTATAGGGTTTTTGCCTGTTCATACATCCATCCGCGAGAAGCTGCTGTAGGTTTTATTGTTGTACTAGAATATTTTATAAACTCTAAGGCATAATTTGGATTTATCATTGACTAAAGTTCAAGATTTTGATGGGTTCTTTCTAAAATGGTGCTAACAACTGGTTTTTGGTATATATATATATATATGGTACACTATGATTGAAGGTTATGACTACAAGAATCAGAGTGCAGCTTTTCCAGTGTGGTTGTCCAATCTTATGAGGTTTTTAGGCTTGCTGTAAATTTCTGACAGCTAATTCATGTAAATAGAGACAAATTCCTCATTAACCGATTGGAGGCTTTTATATTGATATTTTTAGGATGCACTTAATATAGCTAGTCAGCTAGGTTTACGTGATGAATAGTTTCCATCAGAGACCATACAGAACAACTAGTGCTTACTGCTGGTTTCTGAGATATTTTTAAGGACTAAGGTCTAAGTTCTACAAGAATTAATAAATCTCTTTTCTGCTTTGATCTATTTTACAACCATGATTAAGTTGCATGTTTTGTGCAGATGGGACCTGCATTTGCTGGGCCGCAACCTCTCCTATATAATCCACAGGTAGCACAAATGCCATCACAAGCATATTTCCATCCAAATGGACCACAGGTAGGATATCACTTGCAGTTTTTTAGTGGTGGCTATGTTAAATCAATAATGGTGCTTCAGGGTAACTACTTAGTATATGTTGATTTGCAGTATGGACAGCTTGGTCATCCTAGGCAAGTTTTCTACATGCCAGGTTATCTGCCTGTAAGCACTCACATTTTTCTTACTTTAACTTCACCCATTTTCCTTTCCAACAATTAGAAGACACCATTTATGTATGCTTTAATTTTATATGCCTCACCTGTGCTGTCTTTTAGCATTTGAAGATAAACTATCTGAATAATCTCTCCTAATAGATTTTTATTTTTGGGTTTTGGGTGAAATTTCAATGGGTTAATGAAGATGGTGGAATCTGAATTTGAACTATCTTATCCATTATTATCTGCTTTTGGACTAATTGAAAGGGTTTAATTTTCAGTGACACTTAATCTCCTCGATTGATTATAATACAGGAAACACCGTATAAGGGACGGGATTACTAACAACTGGGCTGACGGCATTCTTGGCAAGTCTGGTCCTTGCCTGAAAAGAATAAACTCACAGTGGATGGGTTGAAGGACGGGGAGTCTGCAGCTTATAGGAAGAGAGTCCCATAAATAGGTCTTTTTTATATTTACAGGCGAGCTGACTCATTCTGGAATATAATTTTATGACCTTGTATTAACCCACACATCTTTTGGGATTTCTCAGTTTTCTGTCATGTAATAGCGTAACTCAGATTGACCCCCTCCCTTTCTTAATTTTATGCTGACATTTTACTCGGTTTTCATAATCTTGCCCTTTGTTATGTTTCATCTTCTTGTGGTGACAATTGTTTTTGCTTTTCCATTCAACCTGCTGATAGTAAGCTTAGCATCCCATAAGATTCTGTTGTATACAACTATTAAAAATTGGACCAATTGTAGGTAAGGAAAAAAACTCTCACGATTCTCATAGGATATCAGGTAATCAGTGATAGTTTATTGGATCAGCATAGTTAAATTGAAAAAATTTACGCCTTATTTGTTCTTAGGTGTTTATTATTAAAATATTTAATCGAATTATGATGTAAAATATTTTTTAAGCTGTTGATAAAATGACGTTGTGTTGCAAAAAATGTTTGTATATGATGTTTTTACTAAGACTAAACTTAAGTAAAACTTTTTAGATGATTGTCATCAAACTCTCAAAATAAAATATGGCATGGAAATTTTTTTGAAATAATCAATGTTGAGCTATAAAGAGTATATATTTTTTAATGTGTTTATTGAAAAATTTAATAAACATGTGTAAAAATTATATTTAAGTTTTCTCCTTTTACTAAGAACTTAAAGAACAAGATAGTGTAAATGTATCGTACTTAATCTATGTAGTGAAAAGAGAGAGTTCGAGTTTTTCAATCATTGAATTGTCTTTGAAAGTCATTTATGATAATAAATTTGACATAAATTTTGGGACTATTCAACTGTAATTTCGAGCTCTCTGTAGCAAAGTCCTAATAGTGTTAGCCTGCCATGGATAAATAGACAGATCAGATGAAAATATTGGTAATCCCAAACTATTGAGATTTATGTCAAAACTATCATTACAAAATTCGTTAGTTTGTGACATCCTAGGAGGAGGACGGAATGAAGGTTAGCAAATATAGAGAATGCCATGTTCACCAACCTATGTCAATTTTTAGTACATATATAGGCCGTTTATATTTATATAATTTATGTAATATTTATTATACTATTATACTTATTATTGTATAATATCTATTATCCCAAATTATTGAGATTTAGTCAAAACTATCATTGCAAAATTAGTTAGTTTGTGACATGCCAGGAGAAGGAAGGAATGAAGGTTAGCAAATATAAAGAATGCCGAGTTCACCAACCATTTAGTCAATTTTTAGTACATATATACGACCTGTTTGGTTCACTGTAAAATAGATATAATATATATACATAATTATATCTTTATATTTATTATCTTATCTATCAAATTATAATTTTAATCATCAAATTATTTATTAAAAATAAAAACATAAAAGTTAATTTCTTATCTTACCTATCAATTTTTTACATTCTTGCTCCTGTACACCATCCAATCAAATAATAATACAAGTTTGCATTTTTTAGAATTTTTATTATAAATTTTTGTAATGTTCAGAAAAAAAAGAGCTAATAAAAAAATATTTCATACACACTTTCATGTTGTTTTTAAAGTTTACAATAATTTTATAATAAAAAATTGTAAAAAATTATTACACATAATAATACAAAAATTTGTTGGGATTTAGCGCGTGGATGAAATTGCGGAAGCCAAATTCTAGGAAGGTTATCAAGCGTACGGTCCTCTTCTATTATAATGGTCTTGAAGGATTGTGGATATTGCAAAATAATCAACAATACTATTGAGATTTGAAAACAGAGTACCTCATGTTTTCTTGGAATATGAAGAATTCATGTGGAATAACAAGAAGTTCCACTTTTTGATATTCTGAATGTTAAGAAACATTTAAGATATTTATCTTTAGTATATTGATATTCAATATATTTGCTTTTGATACATTGGTGTTTAAAATGAGTAATGCTATTTAAATTATGTTAAAGCAAATTACACAAAAGCTATAGTGGGTATTGATATTATATTTTTAAAATTTAAAATGTTATTTTTTATAAAATATTAATAGTATAATTTTTATGATATTTTTTTATCATATTAAATATAAAAAATGTGAAATACTATGATATCTAAATAGATAATAAAAAGGATTTTCATCAAAAAATAAAAATAAAAAGGATAAGATAATGTACCAAACTTCAGCATGTCACTAACCAACATACCAGTTTTTCTAGGATGCTTCTTTTAATCATAAAACCCATTATATATTATATTAATGCTATCACTTTCATGGCCAATTTGAATAAAACATAACTAGAACCAGTATTGTGTTACCATCAACTATGTGTGTGAGTGTGACATGGTAGGTGTATGATATAAGGAGGTTAGGAAAACTGAAGCAGTCTTGAAGTGAGAATGAAAAGGACAACTACATTACGGCAGCGAATTAAAGAATCGTCGCAGTTTCTAAAGCATACGACATCCTAATCCTTCATTATTAGTTTATTATATTTCATTACACGACAAGATGGTCAGCTGCCAACTCTTGCGGGCTCGCCCGCCATTTTTCTTTTTTCTTTGTCTCTTAGTGGAGATGCCAAACTTTCCTTTCTTGCTTGATAATTCAAATGGCAAAAGTAGCTTTTTTTTTATTTTAAAAGTTTGGTTTACTATTAATTGTATCTTGAACATTTATTTTGTGTTTTTTTTATTCTATTTTGTGGATAAATGAGGCTATAAAGCTCTAACAAAAAGGAAGTACTAAATAGAAATTTTATGAGATATAAATGTTTTGAAAATATCAAAATAAAGTAAACATGTCAAAGCATTAAAAAGAGGATATCAAAATATGATATATATCTACTTGGAAGATATCTAAATTTGCAAAGATGATCAACACAGGCATTTATTTCTCTATAAATGTGACTAAAGCACAACCTTTAATTTCTATATGATAGGGCTAGGATATTAGAGACCAATTGGCTTGAATGAGAATAGACTTCAAGAAATTATTGAAAAGTTGTATTAAGTTAGGGGAGTGACCTTCAATCTTGGCTTCCCTGAAATCTCAACCTCAAGCAAGATTAAGGCCATTAAAAACACCTTATAATCCTGCGATAAAATAAACAATCCAAGAGTCCAAATACCTGCTAAAACTCATGACCTACCTTTCTTTACAATCACAGATAAGACCACTGCAACTAGTATAATTAGGATTACCTTCAGAAGTCTCATTATAATATAATTTAAACCAATTTGCCTTGGAGCTAACTATTGCACATCAATATATTTTTAAAATTTAAAATTTTATTTTAAATATTAATTTTGCCAATTAAATTAATAAAAATTAATAATATGTTGTTACACGTAAAATAACAATTATTATAACATATTAAAGTAAATTGTCCGCTATTTTTATAGAAATTACACTACTTAATCTTATATCATCCACTTGGACTTTTTATTATATAGCAGAACGTGTTTGGTGTACTACGCAGATCTTGACCTTTTATATAGGAGATCATAATTTTTTTATTTTTTATTTTTAATCTAATGGATGATATGTTTCAGAGTGCCAAATCCATTCCACTTATATCCCTTGTTTCTAAATAATGTCAATTCTATTTTTCTACCCTTTAATCATTCATTATCCAGCAATTACTCCTTCTTTAGACTAAAAATTAGATTTCATAAAATTGTTAATTCATAACTTAGGATATAACTTGCCAATGTGTAAAAATATGTAATCAATATTTGTTAATTTAATCGATAAAGTTAACTTTTATGATGGCATTATAATTTAAGCAAACACATGGACAAAATTTACCCAAAATAAATATTTGAGATGAAATTGACAGTAACATCAAACTTTTATAACGTAAAAACAAGTACTTTTACTTATTTAATTTTTTTGGTTAATTTTGGCTAAGATCTGAATTAAGATTCTTTAATCTTGAAAGAGATTCTAATACTACTAAATTAAAACTCATTCATATATTTAAACCTGTTAGATAGGGTGAAATTTTCCAATATTACTATTGAACCAAAATATTGTATTGATGAAGGTTTGCCAAATGCATTTATTTTTATTTAGCTTTAAAAAATAGGTACAACCGTACAAGATTTGGCGAGTAAAGAAAAAAAGAAAACATAAATAAAATTAAATTCTCAACATTAAATTCACTTCCACTTTAAAAATAAAACTTGTGTCCTATGAGCTTATCTCTAATTTTAACATTAAATTCACTAGAATTAGTTTTACATGGATAGAACGTTTTACGTTTTTTTTTCCTTCCTTTTTTTTTTTTAATGTAAGTTTGCTTTATTGGCATGGCAATCAATATCATGAAGATGTCAAGAAGCATGTTTTATTATTTATATTTGCCTTTTTATTTTTCTCAAACTTCTTAATTTACCAATTGAACCATGTATCATATTCATTTCTTTGACGGTCAACAAACCCAATGAGCAGAATGATTATGCATGTTGTAGAATTTATGAGCATAAATGAAATTTTATGATGAAGGAAACCATAATGATTATATACTTTATTTTTTTACAAATTATATACTTATTTTTAAAATGTGATATAATTAGTTATGTCTAAATATTATTACATGTTTTCTATTATATAATTTAGATTTAAATTAATTTTAAAGCTTAAATAATTTATTTAAAAAGTTATAGTTCCAACTTAGTTTCAGATAAAAATATGCTATATTTATTTAGTTTATGATGTTAATACATTCACAGCGTACAATTTTTGTTTAATTTGACAACAAAAGATTAACAATATTAGTAGTAATTTTTTGAGAAAATACAAAAATTTCATTATAATAGTTGAACCATTTGAGTTATTAGAATGAGTTATACTTTCGCCAAATAATTGAGGAAAAATTTTTCATAAAGACTATAAGTTAATAAAAATTCTTTTAGAAGATCTTAAATACCAAAATTTTTAAAAAAATAAAAGAAAAAAGTTATTATTGATGTTTTTAAAAATTACTATTTATATTCTCTAAAATTATAATTTAGTCTTTTATGTTATAAGAATTTTTTATATTTGTTATTATTTGTAGATGGAAATATCCTTATAATATTAGAAAAATTAGGTTATAATTTTAAAAAGTATGAGTAGTAATTTTTGAAAATATTAGTAGTAATTTTTGTATTTGAAAAAATTTTAATTTTTAAGGTTCTTTAAAAATTTGTTTACTAACTTATAAACTTTAATAGGGATTTTTTTAATAAATATATATATTTAAAAAAATAAATTGGAAAGTAGATTAAACGCCCTCCGGTGGCGCGTGAGGGAGGCGAAAATTTTACGGCCGTCGAAGGTATTTAAGACTGGAGAGAATACAGAAGCCACATCTCAAGTGTAAATTGCAGCATTGCAAAAGAGGGAATGGCAGTTTATAAATTACAAAAATTTAAGTAAAAAACATAGGTATACTGTCAATTTTTCAATAAAATAGAGTCAGGAGATATTTATAACTCAGCAATTAAAAAAATGTATTCATAAATTACGTTTTTATTAAAAAAATTAGATGAATTTTACTTAAATTTACTTCAAAATTTTACCTAAGTTCTCTACATATTTAGTATTAAGTTTTTTAATAAAAATATAATAAGATAATATTTAAAAAAAAAAAACTCCATCATATGTTGTACAGATTAACTTATTTTTATATTTTTATTAAAAATCATGATGATAAGACCATACTTGTGAATAAAAATTTCAACACATCACAAAACGACAACAATAGTACACCCCAAAGGAAAGAATTGGATTTTTTATTATAAAAAGAAAACTTTTCGCAATTAATAATGATAGCGATAATTTATTTTAATTATAAAAATCTGGATTCTTGACCTCCTAGCGTTTGCTCCTTAATAATGAAAAAAACTAATCGGGAAGGTGGGAAGATGGAGGTGGGGGTGGTGACTAGTGAGAGACTGGACTTGGGGGTGTTAATGCTTAGGAGACGTCCCTTTAATACTTGGCACTAAAGCCAACACGTCCAAAACACCTTATACAAGGAAAAAGAGTCTCCTTCGGAGCTGAGGAGGAAGAAGGCATGCACAGGTTCTGGTTTTCAGCAAAACCCATTTCTTCTTCCTCTAGAATTTACTGAATTTTCAAGGCTTCTCTCTTCTTTGGAGCTTCTTTTGATATGATTTTTGTTTACCTTCCTTGCCTTCTCTGCTTTCTCTCCCCATTTGTTAAGATTGTGTTTTTACTTGATGTGGTAGTGAATCTATATAAAGGTGGTATTTGGGGCTTATATTAGATAGTGGGTTTTCTTGTTATGGTTTAATCTTCTATTTGCTGATGGTTGATGCGTTATTGTTGTTTTGAGCAAAAGTTTTTGTTTCTTATTTTTTGTGAATATTCTGGGTATTACCCATTTGTGAAACGTTTTCCGATTTGGGCAAGGTGCTTTAGCAACTTAAATCTTTAAAGGGGGAATTCATTTAATCACGTAGTCCAGATTTTCGTTCCTTTTTCTTATATTTTTTAAGTTCCCATGCTTTCGACACTCTGTTACATTGTGCTTATTCAATTGTACTTTTTCTTCTTTTGTTTGATTGCTTCCTTACGGTTGCAGGGTTTCGCTACCAAGAAATTTCTTATCTTCTCAATTCTCAATATTATTGTTATTTGTTGGCCTATCTTTGTAATTGAATGAAGTCCAAGTTCCATGATCATCAAATTTTCTAGTGGAGTAGTCAAAAGAAAAAGGGAAAAATGGAATCTTTAAGGTCCTTTTTGAGTCTGTTGACGCATCTGTGCTTCAGCTTGAAAGTGTTGACTGCTGATTTGTGTGAGGGTCTCGAGGAATACTTCGACAGATAATATACTTCAGCATACCAAGTGATTCTTCTTTGAGTAGATCAATACTACATTGCAATTGTTCAAAACCTTGCATATGTGTGTGTAATTATTGATTTTTTTTTTCTCTTACACACCAATTCATTATGGCCTAATATCTTTTTCAGTCATTTTCATAGAGATGATAGTTTCTTTCTCCTACAGTTTTCTCTCTTTTAACACACTAGCACTATATACACATGCACTCACGCATGCAACATATACAAGCGCCACAATTACTCTAAATTGCTGCTTGAACTTGCTTGACTGTTTTTAGGTGCAGGAGTGTTACAAGTTTGTCTGTAGTTTGGTATGCTTAGATTAGTCAAAAACTCTTCCGCAATAAGGTGAAGCTCTGCATTTTTTTGGTTGCTATTAATAATTGGAGCAACAATCTGGTAGGTACACTGCACTGGGTCAAGGTAGCTGATGATTGAGAAAGCTGTAGCCAAATCCAGGTTTTTGATCTCATGTTATTTTGAAGTTACAGGGAATTGCTATCCTAACAGGTAAGGACTGAACCATAGTGAAAAATAATGAAGTGCTTATCTGATAAAGGTTATGGTCTATGTTCTGCCCCTTCTGCATCCCCTTATGTCTTGGGTTGCACTTCATGGGGGAGTTCTTCTGCATCTGATGTCCGGCAATCATCTGCCCCTAAAGGTTTGAGCTTGAAAATGGGAGTTCTGCCACAACAATGTCATAATACCAAGCCACTGAGTTTCCAATTTCACGATCAGGATTCATCTTCAACTCAATCAACTGGTCAATCTTTTCCTGAAGTTGGTTCAGCTCAATCAGGTATTTGGTTGTAACTTGTCTTCATGTAATTCTGAATTTTTGTGCTTACCAACTGGTTTTCTGTATTTCTTTTTTCTATCTGCGTGCATCTGATAGTGGAGTTGCAGGAGTACTACGTATTCTTAAGAAAGGAAATGAAATAAAGCAAATATATGGTCATGATCCTAGTTGCTGAATAATATCTCCTTCCTCAGCATTAGCAACCAGATAATAATGATATCCATATAATATCATGCTTTTCTTTAAAGCTTAAATTGGTTTAAGATGGGTTAACCAGTGTCAGAAAACTCTTATTAAATACTTGGGCTCGTTACTTTATAGGTGTTTGCTTCACTTTGGTATTAGGTCAAATTTCTATCCAGTATAGCAGTTCTTCCGCTCGTTCAACATGTAGCACAACTGGAGGAGTTCTCGTCAGGTCATCTTTGGGGAGTCAGAATTTCTGTTTTCCTCCCTTACAAATGGATCATAACCAATCAATTGTATGTAGATATATGCTTGTGTTTTGGTAGGCATGAAAGATAGATGCTGATATCTTTTTTTTTTTGGGGGGGGGGGGGGGATCGGCATTTCAGGCTCATTTTGCATTCTGCCATGGTGAACCATGCTTTGATGGTGTACTAGCTGCTGCATATGGGCCACAGTCAAAGGCAAGATGTTATGGTTTATTCTTTTCTTTTTCATTATTTTCTATCCGTGTTACCTTGTGTTACAGTATATTGAGATTGGCCATAAAATAACTAGTTAAAAATTATTTTATGCCAGAAATTTGATGGCATCTGACCTATGATTTGGTTTGAAAATATTTCCATATTCTGTTTCAGTCTGATGAAAAATGATGTTATCCCTTCATTGTGACTGCTCCACCTTCTGAGTTGTGAGTGAATTTGGCAGGATATTATTTATTTATTTTGTTGAGAATGGCTTTGGCGTTGTTTAGTTTCCTTCTGGAATGAAATAAATTCTGATCAAAGCCTTTGCCCTATACTTAGGTGGAAGAGGACATGTACAGGTTCTGATTAACTAAAATACCCATTTCTTGCTCCTCTCAATCCTATCAAATTTCCAAGCTCTCTTCTTTGGAGCTTCAGTTGCTCTGTTTCTGTCTACCGTCCCATCCTTCCGGGATAGCATGCTATCAATTATAGATATAGTTTCCTTCTGAAATGGGATGATTTCTGAGCAAAGCCTTTGATCCTAGTGTGCTTCTTCAAATCGATCAGTTGAGGCTCAAGGGTTCCTACCTTCTGTGGTTGTTGAGTTTTGCTGCCTAGCCAATCTTTTCATCCTGTCATTCATGCCTAGTTAATTTTTTTTAAATTTGTTGTGCAAGTGATAATTTGCCAGCCTTACAGATTCTTGTTGTTCGTAAAGTAGGTCAATGTAGTATCTTTCCATTTAATTATGTTTCTTAAGGTCTCTTCTTGCATCCCCTTTATTCTTATTCTTTCTTTGCCTTTCTTAATTATTAACGTGATTCTTTATGGTGGGGAAGTTGTTTTATTATAACTTTTGATGTTAGGAGATGCAATCTTTACATATATAAAAAATGGTTATTCTTGTTGATCATTCTCCTAATGACAAAAGAAAGTGGCCTATTCATCTATAATAGAGTTGTTTATTCCTGGCTTCAACTCTTTGGATGCTTGTATGACGTGTTTGTTCTCCAAATTAATTAATGCCCTAAAAGAACTCTATCGCCAAATTCTGAAATATATGCCATAGAAATGTCACCAGATTCATCAGGCCCAACTGATGGGATTAACTTCTGTTCGAGTTCCTCTTCCTCTTGATCTTATGGAAGAACCGATATATGTGAATGCAAAGCAGTACCACGCCATTCTGAGGCGTAGACAGTTTCGAGCAAGACTCGAAGCGCAAAACAAACTCATCAAAGCTCGGAAAGTGAGTCCATTTTTCTTACCTCTCCTTTCCTTGGTGCTGTTTGGTACATGAGAAATTTAATTTCTAAAGCATTTGGAAACCTATTTATAAGGTGTTTAGATGAAACAAATATGAAAAATAAAAAATTTATGTATTGTACATTAGGATGATGATTTATGCATGTCAAGCTCAATTTTTTTATATTCAAGTTTTTTAGTGCTTTGGACTATTAGGATACTTAAGAACTAAACGCCACCATTTTTTCCCCTTAAAGAATGCTACAATAATATGGTTCTGCAGCCATATCTTCACGAGTCCCGGCATCTACACGCATTAAAGAGGGCTAGAGGTTCTGGTGGACGCTTTCTCAATACCAAACAACTCCAAGAAGCAAAGCTTACAACAGAAAGCCATGGCCTGAAAGTTTCAGGTGGTACTAGGTTGAACCTGAGTGGAAATATGTCAGAATCCAAAGTTCATCCTAATGTAGAAAACTATAGAGATGGTGCTTGCACCAACGGTTCTGATATCACAAGTGCGGCTCATGGCGATGGCATCTTCCTGCAACATGAGTCCAGCTTCAGGCGCTCTAGTTACCCTTCTCACACTGGAAGAAACATGCAAGGTTACTCGGCTGATACTGGCGATGGTGCCAGGAATCAACACCATGTGTCTGTTCTCATGTGACAGACATGTACAGCGCATCATAGCAGTTATTCTTCAGCTCTTTGGTGTTCAGTTGGAGAAGATGAAGATGGCTGCTTGTGTTCCCAATGGGAAGTCATCCTTGGCTCATTTATACTATGTTATTCCTACTGGTGTTCATTTCAACTATCCAGGAACAATGATATGAACATTTTACTAGCTATGATGTTATGTTTATGTGGCCCTTTTGGTGTTTGGCTAAAGTAGAAGAACGTCTAGGGGAATTATACTGACTTGTCAGATACATCTTATATATCTGTGAGGATTGATGATATCACATTGATGAGTGGTTTGAATGAGAGAGATCTTTATCTGCCGCTGTTTCGGGTTGAATTTGGCTGCCTCTTCTGTTAGGTTCGTTCTAAATTGTGATTGAAAAAGTTTTAGTTTTTAAGAAGGAATACTATTGAACTAATCCTTTTGGATTTGGGAAAGTTGCTTATTGAAATATCTAAGCAGAACATGCACTGGAAAGAGCATTTGCTTCTTTTTTTTTGAATAAATTACATATATATTTTTTTTATTTTTTTATTTTTTGAGTTTTGCTAAAATTATACAGATTTATTTTAATTTTGAAATATACATAAATATTTTATGAAATAAAAATTGTTATATTTTAATTTAATTTTTAATTTTTTATTAAAATACTTTCTATTTACCTAAATACATATTTTTTAACTAAAAAAAATTTCAAGTGAAGGGAATTTTAGTTAAAAATTTTTAAATTAAATTAAAGTGTAAGGTAATTTTTTTAAAGAGAAATTTGTGTAATTCATTTTTTTTAAATTTTTATGAATAAAACTGAGGTGTAATTCTTAAGTTTTTTTAATCAAAATCTTTGATAGATAAATACAGGATAAGTAAATATTTTTTATAGTTCAATATTACATGATTAGTTTATGTGCAAAAACTTATGTCGACATTTATTTTAGATTAAAAACATCCAATAGGAAATACCTTTTTTTTTTTAATCAAGGGTGGAGTTGAGTTTAGGCCTAATAGTAATGCTATTACATAGGTCTAAAGTTCAGTTTTATGTTACCTTTCGTAAAAGGGAATAATTCTTGTGAGGATGGAAATTAGAATAGGAATGAAAATGAGTTTTGATGGAATAAAATTGTATGGCTTATAATCATATTTTGTATGATATAAAAAAAATAAAAATGTCATTCTATGTCTATATTTAGTTAGATGAAAATAATGTAAGAATAAAAAAGAAAACTAAACAAATGATCATACTACTCTTAATTCAAAATATTAAAAAATTATTTTTTATTTGTAAATTTTTTTTTTTTTACATTTTCTTAATAAAAATGCTAAAATGTTCATCTAATTTGTTGCTAATTTATAACAAATATTTTTATATGCTCAAAAAATAAATTTCTTATTTTTATTTTTTAAATTTTATACATAAATATTCTTTTAAATATCCTTAATTAAAATAATTAATATATTAAAATTTATTTTTTAATTTGTAAAGAAAAATTATTTTCAAATGTTAGCATAATTTGAAAGAGCATTTTAGTCATTTAATTGTTCATTTCCTAAAATGTTTCGCCATTTTATCAATCCATTCCTTCGAGTGTCGAAATGGACATTCCAAAAGCTTGAGAAAGAAATACTTAATAATCCAACCAATTTTTTTTTTTTTAAGATTGATTCATTCTCCCTTTCCATTTTCGTATTGTCAAAGCCATCAAACTAAACGGGACATTGTGGTTTCAAATTATCTAAAGGCAAGTGTCATCTTGTATTCTTATTTAAGAATTTAAAATGCAAATTATCCAATTCTATTTTATATGTTTTAATCAAAAATAAATTAAAACACATAATATAGTATAATACATGTTAATATGTTATTTTATAATGGATAAAAATCAGTCCAATCCCCAATTATAAAATATAAGATTAAGTTTGACCTAACTTTTTGAGACTCGAATAAATTCTTAGATCCAAATATTGAATTCAACCCTCAAATTTTCTTTTATAATGAATTGAGCTCCAATGTTATGTATACTTTTAGATAATTGAACTAATGAGATGCTAGATGCTTTTGAAGTGGCCAGAATATTAATTCTCTTCAAGTTATTTTAAAATTTATTTTCTCATGTTAACTTGGTATGTTCAACTCTGCCTATGACGAACCTTGATGCAAATTATTTTTTATAGCCAGTCCCAAGCCCGGAAAAAAGAGGAGGGTTGTGTTAGGCAATCGACAGCCAGCGTAAAACTTTGTCGAATCTTTATGACATGGACAATCGATATATTAAACGTAATGCTAAGACGTTGCCCGGAAGTAATGCGCTGTATAGCTCAAGTACAGTGACAAGTAAGCAAGAGTCGCTACATCGTCGCCTGAGTGTAGTGAAAAATAAGTAAGGGCTTCCACATTTTCGTGAACGAATGTGGGTAAAGAAGTTAGTTCATAAAAGTAGGATTCGTTTTGGGACTTGGAATATAGGTACACTTACGGGTAAATCAATGGAAATAATAGATACCATGATTAGGAGGAAAATTAATTTTATGTGTTTACAAGAAATTAAATGGGTAGGAGAAAAAGCGAAAGAATTAGACACTTCGGGTTTTTAACTTTGGTATACTGGAAAGGCTAAATCTAGAAATGGAGTAGGTGTAATTGTAGATAAGTTTTGAAAAAATGCTATAGTAGATGTAAAAAGGTTAGGAGATAGAATCATTGCATTAAAGTTAGTAGTAGAAAAAGAAATTTTTAATGTCATTAGTGCCTATACACCACAAGTAGGATTAGAAGAGTATCACAAAATAAAGTTCTAGGAGGATTTAGAATGTTTAGTTCAAGAAATACCATTAGAAGAAAAGATTCTTTTAGGAGGGGATCTAAATGGTCATGTGGGAAGTGTATCTTCAGGTTACGAGGGTATTCATGGAGGATATGGCATAGAGAAAACAAATGCAGAGGGTAAAACTATTCTAGACTTTTCATTGACGTTCGATCTTATACTAGCTAACACTTGTTTTAGAAAGCGTGAGGAACATCTTATCACGTACAAAAGTGGAAGGGTATGTTCTCAAATCGATTTCTTTCTTATAAGAAAATCGGGTACAAAACTTTGCATGGGTTGCAAAGTTGTACCTGGAAAGAGTTTAACTACTCAACATAGAGTTTTGGTTATGGATGTACGAGTTAGGTGGGGAGTAAAAAACAAAGGCCAAAATAAGGTGTTAAGGACTAAGTGGTGGCAACTAAAGGGAGATAAAGAAAAGAATGTGTAGAAATGGATTGTGAAGGAAGGACCTTGGGAAATACAAGAAAGTGCTAACGATATGTGGAATGGAATGGCTAAAGAGATTAGGAAAGTAGAAAAGGAAATATTAGAGGAATCAAAAGGTTTTGGACGTAGAGATAAAAAATCTTGGTGGTGGGATGCAAGCGTGCAAGATAAAGTTAAAATTAAGAGGGAGTGTTATAAAGTGTGGTCATTATGTAGGAGTAATGAAAATTGGGAGAAACATAAAGTAGCTAAGAAAGAGACTAAGAAAGCAGTGAGCGAAGCGAGAATGAGGGCATTCGATGGGTTATATCAATCTTTAGGTTTTAAAGTTAAGGAAAGAAATATTTATAAGTTAGCTAAAAGTAGGGAAAGAAAGACAAGAGACGTTGACCAAGTAAAATGTATTAAAGATGAAGAAGGTAAAGTCTTAGTCACGGAACAAGATATTAGAGAACGGTGGAAGAATTATTTTTATAGACTTTTTAATGAAGGCCATGAGATTGCATTGCAATCGGATAGGTTAGACACTAGAAAAGAGAATCAAAATTATACTTTTTATTGTAGGATTTGTGAGGCAGAGGTAAAAGAAGCATTAAAGAGAATAGAGAGTGGCAGAGCAGTTGGACCGGATAATATACCTATTGAGGTATGGAAGGGTTTAGGAGGAAAATGTATAAGTTGGCTCACAAAGTTATTTAATGAAATTATGAGATCTAAGAGAATGCCAGATGAGTAGAGGAGAAGTTTTTTAATTCCTATTTATAAGAATAAGGGGAACATTTAAAATTGTGCAAATTATAGAGGAATTAAGCTCATGAGCCACACAATGAAATAATGGGAAAGAGTAATTGAGCAACGATTAAGGAAAGAGACCCAAGTTACGGAGAATCAATTTGGTTTTATGTCGGGAAGGTCAATTATGGAAGTAATATATTTGTTGCGGAGATTAATGGAACGATATCGAGAGAATCAAAGAGATTTACACATGGTGTTTATCGATTTGGAAAAAGCATATGATAGAGTACCAAGAAAGGTTATATGAAAGGCTTTGGAGAAAAAATGAGTTCGTATAGTTTATATTCGAGCAATACAAAATATGTATGGTGAGGCTACAACTAGTGTAGTAATAAAAGGTGGACGTACAGAAGATTTTTCGATAACTATCGGTTTACATCAAGGGTCAACTCTGATTCCTTATCTATTTACTTTAGTATTGGATGTGCTTACTGAACATATCCAAGAGCTGGTACCACGGTGTATGCTATTTGCAGACGATATTGTCTTAGTTGGAGAATCGAGAGTGGAAATAAATGAGAAGTTAGAGAGGTGGAGATTAGTTTTAGAAACTCATGGATTTCGTTTAAGTAGAAATAAAACCGAGTATATGGGGTGTAAGTTTAATAAGAGACACGTCACTTCTAGCGTAGAAGTGAAAATTGTAGAACAGATTATACCACAAGTCACACGATTTAAATATCTTGGATCCGTCATACAACATAATGGGGAAATAGAAGAAGACGTAAAACATAGGATTCAAGCGGGGTGGATGAAGTGGAGGAGTGCTTCGGGTGTTATTTGTGATAAAAGAGTACCGCTCAAACTTAAGAGTAAATTCTATCGTATAGTTATAAGACCTGCAATGTTGTATGGAACTGAGTGTTGGGCTATAAAAAGTCAACAAGAGAATAAGTTCAATGTTGCAGAGATGAGAATGTTGCGTTGGATGAGTGGACACACTAGACGAGATCAGATTAAAAATGAATACATTAAAGAGAAAGTAAGAGTCGCCCCTATTGTGGAAAAGATTATAGAATCAAGACTTAGATGGTTTGGTCATGTTGGGAGAAGACTTATAGAAGCCCCAGTTAAGAGAGTAGATGAGATAGAGAATAGTCCAATCATTAGAGGTAGAGGAAGACCAAGACAAATTATAGGAGAAATTATTAAGAGATATTTAAATTTAAATGGTTTGTCTAAAAATATGATTTACGATAGGTACTTATGGCGTCGATTAATCCATGTAGCCGACCCCACTTAGTGGAAAAAGTCGATTAATCCATGTAGCCGACCCCACTTAGTGGGAAAAGACTTTGTTATTATTGTTGTTGTTGTAACTTGGTACGTTTATAATTTTACATTTAGAGAATCTAAATTGTTAAAGAGAGATATTATCTCTTTTTATTTATTAAGTTAATACATTTGAGTATTATATATTTTTAAATGATTAGATTAATATATTTATTTTTTAACTAAAACATCTAATTTATCTCCCTAAGTTATATTCTACCTTAGCTAGAAAAACATTTCATATAAGTCCACATTGATAGTGTAATTTGAGCGAGAATTCGTGTGCTCTTACTTTCTCTCAAGAGAAAAGTAGTGTAATTTGGAATGAGTAATCTTGTTTGCTCTCAATTTTCTTTAAGAGAAAAATTTTATTGTAGTTTTTCACAAATCATTTTTTAAAGTTAATTCCTTTATTTTATTTTATTTTTGTTCAAAATTTAACTTAAAACCTAACCCTTTGTTAATTTAGATGCTAAATCTAAAGTGTGAAATTACAATGTCATATAAACAAATGATATTCAAGTCCGCTAATAATTAGATGTGATATTAATTTTAGACAAGGATAATATTATAAGTATATTTAATGATTGAGGGGATATTTGAAAGAAATAATATATGAAAAACTAAATTAGAGATTCACCTATTTATCATGATAAAAATAAAAATTTTCCTTGAAAACTTTCAATTCAACGTACCTAGAGGAAGGCTGCGTTTTAAGCTCTCATTTGATTTACTGTGGCGTGAACACGTTTTCCCCCAAATGGACCGTACGTGTACTTTGGTTTGTACGAAGACTCCACAGTTTTTTTAGAAAGTTTCAAAATAACAGTTAAAAGTTAAAAAAATTATATATAATTTTTTATATTCTTATTTTTTATATTAAAATATAATAAAATATATAAATTTTTAATAATAATATGATAAATATATAATTTATATATATAATTATATGGTTTTTAATTAAACAATATAATTGTCATATTATTATTAAAAAATTATATATTTATCATATTCTAATAAAAAATTAATAAAAATATAAAAAAATATAAATTTTATCTTTAAAAGTTTCAAATTAAAAAATATCTAGATAAAAAGATTTTAAATTTAAAGTTATTTTCAAATACACAATAACAGAAAATTTATATTATCTATAAAAATTATAAATTAAAATATTTTATCTTACAATTTTTAAAATAATTCTAGAATTTAAATTTATAAATATAAATATTTTCAATTTCAATGCTGCGGTGTAATTTTCCCTTACTTCTTTTCTTCGTTCTGATTTTGCTTTGGTATACACTCTCTGGGAGATAGGGAGGAGAGTGAGACGGAGAGAGGGACGAGGCAATGGATGCTCGAGCACAGTATAATCCTCGCACGGTGGAAGAGGTTTTTAGGGATTTCAAGGGCAGAAGAGCTGGACTCATAAAAGCCCTTACGACTGGTGCATCTTTCCTCCGCTTCACTTTTTCTAGTCATTGATGTCAGTTTCGTGTTTGGTTCTCGGGAATACCCCGGAAAAGGCAATGGGTAGAAAAGTTTTGAATTCTGTGTTTAATGCTATTTTCGGCTTCAAATAATGTGCTTTGGGTGCAAAATAGTTGTTTTATTTAGTTTTTAAATTGTCCCCTATGGTATATGGGAGCATGGTCCAGATTTTTCTCTCGAGAAAATTCGGGTAAATAATTGGGAATGGGGTTTCCTGATTTGTCTGTTCTGTTCTGTCGTCGATTTTTCAGGAGTGTAAGGGAGAAAACCTTGATTTCTTGTGTTTTGATTTCTGTATTGAGCCTGTAGCATGGTTCCAATGAGAACTGGGCAAAATATATTTATAGCATGAGGTTAAAATGAGAGAATTTTTCTATCGACCAAACTTCATGTTCAATAGTTAAGTTTCCTTTTCAATATATTTGTATAGTCGACTCATACCTTCCCTGTTATAAGACGGACAGAAGAGGCATTGCTGCATTGGGTATAGCCTGTAACAAGCTATAATTTGGAGCTGAAACTACCCGGGTGAAGTGGCCCGGTAGCATTATTTAATAAGAAATTTTGATTTCTACGTAATGAAGTTGAGGAATGTTGCTTTCTTTCATTTTGTTATGTTCTTCCCTTCAGTTTTCTTTGAGTGTGCTCGACAACTTGAACTTGATGCAGAGGCAGTAATGTTAACCCACAGTAGCTATATGATGCATTTAAATGCTTGATGCATTGAAATGGGGAAAAGACTTAATTTGGAAATCGTGATTTCTTTTATTTTTTGGATAATTTTTTAATTTGTATGCTATACTTGTGAGATTCAGCCTCCAATGGTTCTAGAGGAAACAGGAAAGGAAAAGAAAAAGAGCATTGAATTATATGAATCTTTGTTGTATGTTTCTAGAGCTCCAAACGATGACATAGATGAATGTTGTTCTTCTTTTTGTCTGTACTGATTCTGTGCTAGCCAAACAAAATTTTCTTGTTTTTTATTTAGTTTTTAAAAATCTTACAGCCATATAGGCTATGAAATAAATTTTATTCTGATTTATTTATTCTACTTGTTCATACTTCATACTGTTGCAGACGTTGAAGAATTCTACAACCAATGTGATCCTGGTTAGATACTCTCTCCTTAGTCCTCCACACTTATATTATTTTTCTGCATTCTTTAATGAGTTGCTGATATTTTTTGGGGCATATCATGTAAAGTATTTGTATGCAGCATCATTTGCGTTTTTAAACAATAAATGGGGTTTTTAACTTGTTGCTGCTAGATGGTAAAATGCAGTTTGGGCCTCTCATTAAAACTCAAATATCATTCTATTGATTCTTGACAACGTTTGAAGGTGTTTTGCACTAATTGAGGTTAAATTTTTTTGCTTTTATGGGGTTTGCAATTTGTACTTTTGTTGCCCTTACTCCTTGCTATTAATATATGGACTGATAAACCTGTTCTCTGCAATTATGCCATAAGATATATGTGCTGGCGCTACAATTCTCAACTTTCAAGTTATTTGTTTGGTGATTAATTTAGGTTGGTCTAGTCTCTTGAGTGGAAGAAACATACTAACTGAGGTCTTCTGAAATGGTAGCCCTGTTATGCTTTTCATTGATAGTTGGACTTATAATTTTGAATACTGATATGGGGGATTTTGAACTGCATTCCACATAATCATCAGTCCAAGTAGCCATGACTAGTGTTGTGGTAAATCATAAGTATGTTAGAAACTTTGGATATACAATAGATATTCTTGTATCAATGTTAGCCTACCTGTAGAGCCATTTACTTGTGTATTTGACATGTGTGCCAGTCAGGCTTTCTTGATTAAATGGAATGATGCTTCTCAAGAACCTCTTGGCAGAAAATGTTATTTGCCTTTTGGAAAATAAAGATCTTATGGAGTTCTGCTAGCTGCTAGGGGAAATTATTGTAAATGAGGAATTTGATGTTTCCATATCTAGATTATATTGCTTTTATTTGTAGCTATTTGATTCCTCGTTTTTGTTTTCTGTATTGCTTATTTAATTCTTTCAGAGAAGGAAAATTTGTGCTTGTATGGGTTTCCTGGTGAGCAGTGGGAAGTAAATTTACCTGCTGAAGAAGTTCCTCCGGAGCTTCCAGAGCCTGTACTGGGCATAAACTTTGCTAGGGATGGCATGCAAGAAAAAGACTGGTTATCTTTAGTTGCTGTCCACAGTGATGCATGGTTACTTGCTATTGCTTTCTACTTTGGAGCCAGATTTGGGTTTGATAGAGCTGACAGGTATATCATACTCTGTAAACACTACACTTTTCTTTTCTTTTTTTTTAAAAGTTAACTTGTGAATAAGTTGACTGTAGATGCTTGAAAACACGGAGATAGTTTGAGTTCTTTTTGCTTCCTTGTCTTATTTATCAATTATCACATTTGTTCAGTTATGGTCATGGAGGGTTCTCCCCCTCCCCCTTGTTGAGGAATTACTTCTTGCTTAATGTG
The DNA here is from genome assembly GCA_026724425.1 of Erythrophleum ivorense. NCBI lineage: Eukaryota > Viridiplantae > Streptophyta > Magnoliopsida > Fabales > Fabaceae > Erythrophleum > Erythrophleum ivorense. The sequence continues at coordinate 15,383,969 of JAIUCV010000016.1, forward strand.
AGCATTTGTCCCCATGTAATGATTAGTTTACTGCATTTCTTTTTAACTGAAATGACTCATATGCCTATAAATATAAACCATTGGTCATCGAGGATTGTTCCTCTCCCTCTCTCCCCCCCAGCCCCTTTTTTTTCGCTGAAGCAGTTGCTTGTCTTGGAGAGGGGCAAAGATGATGATCTTGATTTACTTGGGAATACAATATTTTGCATTGTAATATCTAGTGATTCATCCTATGTTCCAACGGTGAATGTCTGGACTTTCATGTTGACTATAATGTGAACAGTAGTATATTCCCTGTCAAGTGATCTTCTAATTCACCAGCCTAGATCTAGTGTTTATTCAGTCACCATATAATCTGCATTTGTTTTGAATCCATGGGACAGTTTTGAATATGCATTGGACTGGGATATATTTCTTATTCTTCATGCAAAGTACTTCAATAAATGGTTCTTCTGTATAATTTTCTTATTAATCCATCTGAACAAGGTTTGACGTCCTAATGCAGGAAACGACTTTTCAATATGATTAATGATCTACCAACAATATTTGAAGTTGTTACGGGTACAGCAAAGAAACAAGTTAAGGAGAAATCTTCAGTTTCAAATCACAGTGGCAGCAAATCGAAGTCCAACTCTAAGGTGGTAAATAAACTTTTCTCCTGTTAGTCACTCATGATAAATAAATAAGCAAGAACTCAGGTCTTCACCTTGCATATACATTTAGAAAAAAATATCACTTAAGTAAGATGAAATATGGTTTGACATGCAAATGAGCAATTAACTGTCAATGAATATCCTAATCTCCCAATTTCCTAATGGATATTCTTAACACTGCAATAGAGAAGAAATACTCTGCTCGGACTCTCTAGCCATCCTGTCCCCTTTATGGGATGGGAAAACTAAGAGAAGCAAGAATCTGGACTTGTTATCATAGGTTTTGTAATAGTTACTTTGAATTTGACATCTAGATATTGGAAATCTATTGATGGTTATGCTGATCCACTGCTGTGATATTGGTATCACATTTACTAAGTACATGATTAAAGTTAAGGTGCTGCACTGAGAGATATTGAATTCACTTGGGTTTCCGGAGGCACATAAGAAAATTATTTGGGTGGTATAGTTCCTGTGCTTGACTAGGTGGTGTTATCATATTTGTTCTCTTTTACTCTCTTGAGCTGGTTTGTCTTATTTAATTATTTGGTCATGGAGCAGCAAGGTTCAGAGTCTCTGGGAAAGCATTCAAAGGCAATGCAATCAAGAGACGAGGAAGAAGGACTGGATGAGGTAGATGAAGATGAACACGGAGAGACCTTGTGTGGGGCATGTGGTGAGAATTATGGTACTGATGAATTCTGGATTTGTTGTGACATCTGCGAAAAATGGTTCCATGGAAAATGTGTCAAGATCACCCCAGCTAGGGCAGAGCATATCAAGCAATACAAGTGCCCCTCTTGCAGTAACAAGAGAGCTCGCCCCTGACTTAAGTAAGGTTCCTTCATTGACTAGTGTTGTTGGAGTCTACAATTGCCCTAGCTTATCTACTTTCCTTAGATGAAGTTAATAGTTTCTGGGTTTCACTTGTTGAGCTAGTCTGTAGGATTGCCCGTGGAGGTCTAGATTTTGATTCCTTCGTGGTTGTTATCAATAACTGTCACGGAAGTGTTGTTGACTCAGGAAAGTGAAGTCTTTTCCAAGTTTGACAGGAAATCAGTTTAATGATACTGAAATTTACTTGGAACTTCTATTGATATACTCCATGCGAGGTGTAGTCATCTTTATTAAGTCATACTCTGGGAACAAAATCTGAGTTTCTCTATCTTTTCCACAATAGCGCATTGCCTTGGAGCTTTGAAAAAATAGGTTATATGTTCTGCTATCTAATCTTGTTTCCAGTTTACAACCCCTCTGCAGGCAGGGGTCCTCTGGAAGATTATTTATTTGCAAGGTATTTTGGACATTAAGTAACAAGTTGCTTTTATCTTTTGTTATTCACTTATTTACCTCTATTATTGAAGTTGTAGTTATGTTGTCTACAATCTACTGTGTTCTCTTTTTCTGCTAATGAAAGAGGGCATGAGTAGGCTGTATTTAGAGGCAGAGGTAACATGTGATACATGGGTATTTTAATTAACCAACTACTTGGAAATCTACTTACAAAAAATTTGATCTTGACATTTATAGTATAATAAACTTTTCTGTATTATTAGGTTATATATAATACATAAATTTCCTTGTTTTTTGTATTTGTTATATCCAATGAGCCTGTATGGAAAATTAAATTTCCCAATACCAAACAGCACCTCATAGTCATAGGGAACCAGGAGCATATGCTCAGTGCTCACAAGAGAGCTTTCAAGTGAGGATTGCGTAGCCCTTTTGTAAGTGAACAATGACAGGTTAAAACGGACAGAGGTTTGTAGTAGTTGTTGATTGGCAGCCACAAGGGTTGTTGCTAAACTGTATTGTAAACTTTGTAATAAGTTTAATTTTCACTATTGTATGAAATAACTTCTTTAATTAGTACTTACATTTATCAAAAGAGGTTAATCCTGCATAATATAACAAGAATATATTTACTAGCATGAGAAATTTCATAATTCATAAGGACAGTGTCTTATAGAAAAAACTTGAGCAAAAAGAAGAATCAGAATCCTTTCTGAGTATTATGATCTTGTAATAGAGTGATTGAGAGGGGTGGAGTTGCGTGAGTTCCATTTGTGTGGAGGGAGTGGAGGCGGGGATAGAAGACAATCATACGATTCAGATCCTCTATGCATTGTGTAGATGTGCATAAGATGTGTAGTAAATTTAAGTTGTTTAGATTAAATTTAGATGGTGTAGATTTTATTTTATTTTTATATCAATTAAAAGATTATTTTCATGCGTCTTTAGAATAAATAATAAAAATAAAAATGATAATATATATATATAATAAAAAAATATATGCATGGGACAATCATAGGCATGGATTCTCAACACACAAGAAATGAACAAGGATAAAAACAAGTAACGATGGACGTATTTGGGCAGCATCTATTTGTACGGCCTAAAATCTTTCATAAGGAATCATTACTAATTCTAGTGGGAGTTGTTTAAAACTAGAATTGATTCAGGGCAAGGCTCAAACTTTATTATATATATATATATAGAGAGAGAGAGAGAGAGAGAGAGAGAGAGAGATCCGAACCTCAAGCTGTGATAAAATCAATCTGAAACACAGCATGTGGGTGTAAAAGAATAATGATTTCGCAGATGCTTTTGATGAAAGCTTTGTATGGGTCTGAACTTTAATATATTCGAGAGTCTACAGGAGTACAGTGACATTTCCAATGATAGATACTATTGGGCTACTATGCAACTCACATTTTAAAAAAAGTACAACACTTAGAAACATTTTAAAATATATATCAATAATTCATAAATAAACACACAATATATACATACATATATATATATATATATATATAAGATTTAAAACATTTAATCATTAATTATAAAAATATTTATTTATTATCTTTTTAATAAAAAAATCATAATATAGGCCTTAAAAATTCTATACGAGTTTTATTCATTAAATAAAAAATAAATTACATAGATTTTTTTAAAATTTTATTAAAATTACATAAATTTTTCTTCTATTTTTAAAATCTTTACAAACCTTTCACACTTTAGTTTAATTTTAGATTTTTTAACTAAAATATCTTTTATTAATCTAAATACATATTTTTTAACTAATTTTTTTTAAATAGAAGGTATTTTAGTAAAAAAAAATTAAATTAGACTAAAATATAAAATAATTTTTTGTTTCAAAAAATGGTTATATATTTTTTAAAATAAAGAAAAAATTTGTATGATGTCGACAAAACTCAATAAAAAAATTATGTATATTTTTGCTTCTAAGATACTTTTAGGGTTTCTTATATTGAAGAAAAATTACGTACTACAATTCCAACTCACCAAAATACACATTTTCAATAAAAACAATTTCATAAGCCCATGCGAATAAATGATATACCTCCTCTCAAGTTCACCCAACCAACATGTTGGTAGTGGGTAGCCCCCACCATTCAACTAAAGCTATCCACTAAAGATCTAACCCGGACAGAATAGATAACTACAAGTTGTTCCCCATTATCTAGAATTAAAATATACATTAAACTCGTGGAAAGAAAATCCAGATCCAAAGGCTGATTAGTGGCTGCTATACTCGACTCAATCTTTGTTCAAGGCATTAGTAGGTTATACAAGATTACCAAGGAATTTGCTCCCATTTGTAAGATAAAACAGTTTTGATAACCAAGGATCCTATGAAGTCTCAGAATTGCTAAATCAGCTCTGAAACCAGAGGAGGTTAGAATATCCAACTTCCAAATCTAAAAGAAGCATATTATAAAAAACATGGGTGTGTTGGAAGAAAACTTTTATTTCCAAGATATATATATATATATATATATATATTATAACATGAACTGCAATGAGTTACATTGATATCAAGCAGCCATGCTAGCTAGGAAAAGATGAAAAAGCCAAAAAGGATGAAAAACATAGGCAAGAGAAAATAACAACACAATTTAGAGAGGGAAAAGATCTTCCTTTACTTCGTGTTGTTGTTATTTCTATCCTTCATCATGTCAAAACCTCCTGGTTTTTTGTGGAAAGCCGTTTCAGAAACTCGTAGGTAGTGATCATTGTCGTTGCAGACATTGACATGGAAACCCACCGAGGTCCCAATCCTCTGTAACAAGCCATCCAACCACCTTCCTTAACCAAGTTCCTCACTGTCTGCATGGCAGTTGGTCCTCGGCGGCCATTTTCATCACCATCCAAGACCTGTAGTCTTGTTTTGATTGTATCCAAAGGCATGGTAATTAAAGCAGACATACCACCAGCCATTGCAGCACTGACACCCTGAACTGCTATGACTGTTTTTGAATCTGGCCTCAATGTGTTAGCTTTAGTATTGTTGCTTTCATCATCTTTCTTGCATAGGTAGTACCCAACGCCACCCCAAATTAGCCTTTGTGCAACAGAGTACGAAGCCCACCAGACTGCATTTGAAGGAGCATAAGTCAAAATGGATATCCCAAACCCCCTATACAAGCCTCTGGGACCATCAGTATTAAGAATTTTCCTGATGGCATCAATCCCATTGATGTAATGGCGGGCTGAATTAGCCATGGGATTGTTAGGATGATTACAACCACCTTGAACCATCAATCTCTGGCTCACAACATCAATTGGGGTCCACACCAGTTGAGCTGCCATGGCTGCACTCAAGCCTCCTGCTGCATTGGCAATTGCAGCTGCAGTTGGTTCTGCAAGTCCTAGCCTAACTGTAGCAGTCGCAACATTACTCTTGGTAACCTCCAAGGCAGCCATGTACAGTGCTCGAGCTGGGATTGTACCCATCAAAGAAGTCCCAAATCCTCTGTACAATGCTCTAAAGCCCTCATGCCTAACCAGAGAAATTGCCGTTTTGATGCAAGAAACTTGGGATTGAGCTACTTGCTGCCGGGTTTTCAACACTACAACAGGGTAAAGAGTCGCTGAAACCCCTGAGAAAAGGGCAGCGCCAAGGAAGAAAAACTTCGATTTATCAAGCATTTGCCAATCAATATCGGCCGGGATATGTATCTCTTGACCGGATTTTTCCTCGGCCGCTCTCAAACTCATCTTCGCCACTTTCGAATTCTAACCCCTCACAAATTTCAGCAGAATAATACACAAAATCTAGTTCCTTCAAATTCCTCTAACCCCAACATTATTGCCAACCCACCCTCATCATCTACAACCCTAACTGTACAATTGCAACCCTAACGACCCGAGAAAGGAAATTAAAGAAAGAAGGGAAACAAAAAATCAACCCCCCAAAAATCTAACTGTACAATTCGCAATACAATCACATAGGTTGCATATTAAAAGGAAATATCACAAGGAATCGACAAAATGAACAGGGTTTTCTCCTCTTGTGGAACCAGGTTTTGGATCGAACATGAGCTACGATGAATAGATCTAGCATTTCCAGACAAACAAACGGGGTATTACGACCGACTCATACCGGAAAACCCATCATCGTCGGCTCCGGCGACGGAAAGTTCAAATCTGCCTGGCAAACTCTAGTCATCAGTGAAGCATTCACGCAGAGGGGAGAAAATGTGCCACACAAAGCGAGACTGCTACGCAGAGAAAGAGAAATGGGCAACCGGAATGACCGAAGGGGGTATATGTAGGAGAAAATGAAAGTGGAGGACGGAAGGAAGGAGGAAACTGACACGTGTCAGTTGTGGATTGTTAGTTATGGCAAGTTTGTTTTTGTTGCCGAATTGTGTCAGAAGTACGTGCTGTGATTATTCACGTGGTGACCCTTATCCATGACTGGCTGGAATTAGGATCCAGTGCGCTAAGTCCCATGTAACTCATCAGTTAAGCTAATCAGATTTTGCCACGTTCTCTTTCTTTTACTTAATTATTATTGGATGATAGTGGAATAGTATTAAGCTGTATGAAAAAAATTAGTATCCATCACTGGAAATTTTTTTAAAACAATCATATAACATATAGTGAATTAGTGTAAAAACTCAATAAAAATTTGCCAAAGTAAATATCGTAGATGATGAGATTTAATGAATTACTTTTGATTTCTTACACTAGTTTATTGTAAAAAGAATGTACTTAAAACATTTTTGTAAGAACATTTTTAATTATTGCCATTGCCAGTAAAAACTGAATTACATGAAGAAATAGTAAGCATTGAATTTTCAGTACGAGATATTTTCGGTTTCTGGAGAAAATATTGCGATACAGTTAATAATTATTAGAATAATTATTATAGAAAAATTATTACATGGATAGTAGATAACTTGAAAAGAAAAAATGGGAAAAAGACAAAGAGTAATGATTAGAGGAAAAAATTTAGGTTGAATTTTTATATTTTTGTAATTTGATTCCCTAATAAAAATATAATTTTTGTATATAAATATATAATTCTAACAACTGAACATTATATCATTGAGGCTTTAAAAAAATTTTATATATCTAGTGTATTTATTAAAAAATTTGACAATATAAATATAAATAATTATATCTAATTTTAATCCATAATTAAACTTAAAATATCAAACGTATATCAATGTTAAAAATTAAGGTTGGTAAAGTATAGTTGAGTAAATCAAAGATTTAATCTTTAAAAGATATTTTTTATTTTGGTCATCTAAATGTAAATCTTTTAGTCCCTAAAACGTCATTATCCTCTCAGTTGGTTCTTTAAGTATAAAATCTCTTAATTTAGTCACTTAAATAATACCTTAATCAAAATGATATGGACTTGCTTGCATGTATTTAACGCCTAAAACAATGCTAAAGTTCCATTAATGAAATGGATGAAAAATTATTATTGTATTTTTACTTTGAAAAAGTAACAGAAAAGAATAAAAATTATTTTACAAGAAAATAATAAACATTATAAATAAAAAAATCCCTTCCCTTTTAAATATCAAACAGAAAATAAGAAAAGAAAAAAATCACATTTAAAAAGATTAAAGTTATTATTATTTACTATTAAAGTTTAAGAGAGTTGCTATTAACTTTTTTAAAATTTAATAGTAATTTCTTTAAAATTTAATAATAACTTTGATTTTTGAAAATAATTTTAATTTTTAAAATTTTTTATTACAAATTTTATAAAACTTAAGTTTTTAAATATAATTTCCCGAAAGACAAAATGCAAAGCGAACTTGCGAGGAAAAATGATAATTTATTCACTAATTTGATGAAGCCGAAGAGAATCTCTGGCCTTTTCTTTCTTCAGTATTCCACGCGAGAAAAGGAAGGTTGCAGACAAATTGCAGGATGTCCACTTACGAGGCAGAATCCTAGTGGATGCTTATGAGTCACAGCTAGGATTGTTCGCACTAGATAACTACTCAGAATCAAGGTGGGAGGATAATGTACGATCATGTTCATGATTCCATGGCTGCCAACAAGAAGCATGTGATGCCACCTTTTGCGCGCCATGCTACATCTAGGCTTAGCTGTTATTTAGATTTCTTACTTTATTTATTTGTTCTAATTTAATTTTTTGATTTTTAATTTGTCTTATATTAATTATCTCCGGTTATATTGTCGAAGACTATTTTAAAATAATAAAATAATTCAAAAATTATTTTAAAATGTTAAAAAAATATTAAAAGATTATTTTAAAATATTAAATAAAATTAAAAATGAATATAATTTAAATTAAAAGTTAAAAATTAAAATAAATTAATAAGTTAAAAGACCGGAAAAAAAAAGTTAAGCATTAATTTCATTAATATTTCAAACATCTCTTTACAGTTTACACATAAGTTCGTGCTAAATTTAACTTTTAATTTATATTATATTCATTTTTAATTTTATGAAATATTTTAAAATAATCTCTTGACATTTTTTTTTAATTTTTAATCAAAATCTGAAGGGTTGATTTTTTCGTCAGCAAAGATCCATCTGCACATAATTTTCTAGAGTGCAAGGTGTATTTAGTTAAGAGGAGACATAATCAAGAGTCTAATATTTGTCGTCTTCTACTCCATCCTCCTAATTAAAATCAAGTAGTTAAAAATATAATTCTTAACGCACTCATAATTAATTACTCACTCGCACTTTAAAGTGCAAAAAACACTTTATTGGACTTGGATTTTGGTGATGGCCATTTCATTTCCGAAGTGATCTGTTGGGCGAAAGCTCATAATTGATGTTAGACTAAATTACTCAGTGTTGTGCTAAACCCTAATATTAAATTCTAAATCTTAATTTCTTTTTAATTTTATTGAAATTGTACAAATTTCTTTTTTCATTTTCAAAACATATACAAACCTTTTTTAAAACAAAAATTATCTTATATTTTAGTCTATTTTTAAATTTTTTGACTAAAATATTATCTATTTTTTAAAATTTTAAATGAAAGGTATTTTAATAATAAAATTTAAAATTAAACTAAAAAATAAAATAATTTTTTTAAAAATATATATATATATTTAAGTAAAAATAAAATCTGTATAATTTTAATAAAAATAGAAGTGAGATCTGTATATTTTTAATAAAATTTAGTGAAAGTTTATGTAATTTATTCTTAATGCTATTATAGTGTCTGACATGATATACTGAACATTGATAGAGGAAGAACACATGCATACGAGTTTCTGTACAAGAAATCTTAACCTTTGTTAGCTTCAGCATCACAGCTAGCTAATTAAGTGAAGGATTGTTTTCTTAGTATCACAATCACAAGTATCTCATTCCTGTCTCCAACCACTACTTCCACCAACACTTTGAGGGTCTCCAATTGGTTATATTTAAGGTGGTTGATGAAAGCGAATCAGTTTTGCACTTGTGTGTTAAATATAACCAATTGGAGTGTTGGTGGAAGCACTAGCTAGTTGGAGAGATACTCATGATTGTAATATCAAGAATAAAGTCCTCCACTTATAATCCTCCTATCTTACAACATCAGCTCGCCCTCCCATCACTGCACACACACACACACATGTATATCGCAGAGGAAACCTCCTATCTTGATCAGGTAAGAGGCATATGTATTGCCATATATATAGGCTCCTGGACTGTCCCAGTATGGTTCTCAGCAGAAGCCAAAAGTGAAGTAGTGAGCGTCTGAGGGAGTTCAACTCAGAAGCAAGTTTGGGTTTGTGAAGGAGGAGAGAGTTCTAGTGAAAGCAAGGTGTCCAAGTGATGCTATATATATATATATATATATGAAATTAAGGTGATTCGCTAATGCTGGTATCAGTGAAAGTTTAAATTGCCTTCGCTCAACTTTTACAGCTTATGAGAATGAGTTGAAAACAAATTTCGTCTACCTACTCTAAGTTGTTTAGAATATGTTGATCTCAATCTATATTAAATTTGTGTTAGATGTTGTATATATTCATAGAAAATTCTTCTCTTCTTGGCTGTATTTATGTGTGTTACCCTATATATCTTAACTCATCCACAATAATTTCATGTAACAGACGTTAAAAGGGAATGGAATGAAATGAAATGTGATTCCATTCCATTCTATTTTCATGGTTGCTAGAGGTATTCTTTACGTGGTAAATTTGTAATACGTTGATATGCAAATATACAGGCTTCATCAAACTTAGCATTAAACTTGTTTGGTATGCAAAAAGTTAGATATAAAAAAAATTATAAATAAAAAATAATTATAATATATTTATCTTTAATAATTAAATAATGATTAATAGATAATATTAAATAATTATTATAAAAAAATTGACATTTTATCAAATTTTTATTTTCTTTTTCTTTTTTCAACAACAAACCAAACATGTTGTAAGTTCAGCATAGTGTTCCTTGTTGATAACATGAATTAATCAAGATTTAATAGTCAAAACAAAATAAGAGAAATTGTGTATCTTATAAGAAATCCATGGATGCAGTTATTAGTCTGATGAGTAAGGAGAAAAGAGAAGTAAATCACACAATCTACTTTACCCTTAGGATTTTAGAATGAAAAAGAAGAGAGAACATTAGCAGTTTCTAATATAATACTTGTATTTATAATTAACTACCTTCGTTATCTTCTCCATATGAGCCAAACTTGTGATAAGAAACTTCTAGCTACTAAAGGGCTGTAGGTTAGAATCTTTATCTAATAGATATATGTATAATCCAACTTATCGTGAATTACATACTTTTAAACAAAACCTAATTAATTTATGACTCAATTATCAAATACAAGATTAATTATTTAAAATATAATATACAATTATCTTATAATTAATTAATACTAATCCATATTAAATATTAATTTATAAAATTAATCTAATAATTTTTCACTTGGATAGCATTAATTAATTATGCACAAAATAACAATAAGCAATCAGTGTATATTAAGTTATAAACAAATTCAAAAGAAATAACTCAAAATTATTGAATCCGATAAGGAATCAAGTTATTTATGCGCGCATTAACACAAACATTGAATCTAATAGGGAAACAAATTATATTAAGCGCATTGATAATATCTTAATATCCAATTGAGCAAAACAAAATTGCATAAGTGGTCTTAAACTAAAACAAATAGGATAATCATATCTTAGTCTCCCATTGAGCTAAGGCTACATGAAAGATTTAATATGACCCATAGGAGTTACATGATTTTGAAATACTCTTACGAGTAAGCCTTTAGTCAACGAATTCACAAGCATATCTTCACTCGAGATGTGTATAATGCGAGTCTACAATTCAACAACCTTTTCTCTAACAAACAAGAGCTTAAGATCAAAATGTTTAGTACGACTAGAATTCTTGTAATTTTGAGAAAAATATACAGTAGACGAATTATGGCAAAAGATGGTTAAAGGTTATGATATAGAACCAACCAAACGTATGCCAAAAATTAACTTCCTTAATCATATTGCCTGACAGGTGGCCTTATTACATGCGATATACTCTGTTTCCATAATGGAGGTGGCTGTAAATGTCTATTTAATACTTTTTCATGAAATAGTTCCTCTAGATATCATGAAGATATACTCAGAAGTTGACTTGCGATCATCTATACAAGAGGCAAAATCTAAATCTGAATAACTAACAATTTTAAATGTATCAGATTTTTTGTAGATTAACATATATTGTTTGGTACCTTGCAGATACCTCATGACCTTTTTAGTAGTTTTTCAATGATTCATTACAAGATTATTCAAGTATTTACCCAGCACACTAATAGCAAAAGTTATATCTAGACGAGTGCATACTTGTACATACGTAAGACTATCCACAGCGGAAGTATAAGAAATCATATCCATTTCAATCCTCTCAACATTAATTTTAAGGTACTGTGATCGAGATAATAATTTACCTCTTTTTAAACAGGTGCTAGACTAGATGCGCAATTTTTCATTTTAAACTTCTTAAGCATACGTTCAATATAAGTTTCTTGAGACAAACCCAAGGTGCCACTAGATCTATCACGATAGATTTGCATCCCTAGGACAAAAGATGTCTCACCAAAATCTTTCATATCAAACTGGCATAACAACATATGTTTTGTCTCTTTTAGAAAATTCATGGAATTGCTGGCTAGTAGAATATCATCAACATAGAGTACCAAGATGCCAAAATTGCTCCCATCGAATTTCTGATAAATACATTGATCCGAATCATTTTTAATGAACCCGAGAAAGATAATGACCTTGTCAAACTTTAAGTATTATTTCCTAGAGGCTTGTTTCAACTCATAAATAGATCTTCGTAATCTGCATACTAAGTGTTCCATTCCAGGCTCAACAAAACCATCTAGTTAAGTCATGTACACTTTTTCATACAAGTCTCCATTAAGAAAAATAGTCTTAACATCTATTTGGTGAAATTCAAGATCAAAATATGCAATAAGAGCCATGACCATCCTAAAAGCATCTCTTGTAGATAGTGGAGAGAAGGTTTTTGTGTAATCGATCCCTTCTTTCTGATTGTAGCCTTTAATTACAAGTTTGCCCTTATATCTTTCAATTTCACTAGAACTGCCTCGTTTAGTTTTATAAACCCAATTACAATCAACTGATTTGCACTTATTTAGTAATTCCACAAGCTCCCACACATGATTTTGATGCATGGAGGCAATCTCATCACTTATAGCCTTCATCCATTTAAAAGAATTAAGACTAGATATCGCTTGTTGAAAGGATTCGGGATTTGTACCATCAATAATATCATATTCGAATTTCTACAAATAAATCATATAATCATTTGGTATTGCAGGCCTTCGGGCTCTTTGAAGACGTCTCAATTCAATAATGACCGGCTCACGTGTTTCTTCCATAAGGAGTTTTGCATCTACTCTAATTGGATTCTCTACAACCTTATCTCTATTAGACACAGAGGGTGTCATAATAGGTATAGGCAGAACAGTGCTCTCATCACACAGATTGATGACTCTAAGTACGGAGCTTCCACTATCTAAGTTATCCTCAAAATAAAATGTCCGATCAAACTTGATGACCTTGGTAGTATAAGTAAGGCAATAAAACCTACATCCCTTTAAACCTACACAACAGCCAATAAAGAATCCATTAACTATTCTCGAATCTAATTTCTTCAATTGAGGATTATATAACTTCACTTCTACCGTACAACCCCATACTCAAAAATGTTTTAACCTTGGCTTCTTTCCAATAAAGAGTTCACATGGAGTTTTTGGTACTATTTTACTTAGCACTTGATTTAAAATATAGATTGAAATCTTTAAAACATCACTCCACAAAAACTCTATCAAGGAGTAATGACTAATCATACTTCTAACTATGTCCATTAGAGTACAATTACGCCTCTCTACAACCTCATTTTTGTTGTGGGATTCCAGGCATTGTATACTGGACTTCAATGTCATGTTTTTGTAGGAATAAAACAAATGGATTTGGATTTCTGCTAGCCTCAGTATACCTCAAATAATACTCTCCTCTTCTATCTAATTTGACACATTTTATGACCCTACCAGCATTCAACTCAACTGCTGCCTTAAAATTCTTAAAGGCATCCAGTGATCTTAATTTCTCACATAGAAGATCTATCCAACCATGTTTAAAATGATCATCTATGAAGGTAATGCAGTATTTGAATCCGCCTATAGCCACATGTGTAATGGACCCACATATGTTAGTATGAATTAGGTGCAAAATATTTTTAGACTTATTTATCCCTTTGTTTCTAGCTCTAACAGGAAGTTTTCCTTTAATGGAATCAACACAAGTTTCAAAATCTGAAAAAAAAAATCAAGTCTTACAACACACCTTATCTGACCAACCTCTCTAATCTATTTTTAGAGATGTGACATAAACACCAATGTCACAAAATAAAAGAGTTTTTATTAATTCTTAGGCATTTATGCCCAATCACAGTATTAATAAGAGCATTAGAAGATTCAGTAGGACAATCTTTTAAATTCAAACAATATAAGCCAATGAGCTTCATGATGTGTCCTCTGATCCCAGACGCTCAATCATAACAGGTTTTATCAAGCAATGAGAGATAATAAACTTTTTGAGTTTTGTCAAGTCTCATAAATTTTTCCTTAACTGCATTCTTGTACTTTAATGCAGTGTCTTTGTTTGGAATGCTCTCTCTAATTCCCTTCTCAATGGTGTATTTAATCACCACTAGACAGATCCGATTTGACTCATACCATTACTTATAATAGGCCTTATCAACAGAGCTAAACTCAAGTATGAGATTTTTAGGCTTAGGTTTTTTGAGTGCCAAATCTTTTTTTTCTTTTAAGAAATTATCAAATGTATGTTCAAGGATTCTTTCCACTTATCATAATTCGTTCAATCATGAGTTTTTACCATAAAATAGTTGCTTGAAAATAGGAAATGAAATGACCATAAATTAAAAAATAATTAATTATGTTGGCATAACATAATTATAATACAAGATTCTCAACCAAAATTCAGTTAGGCAATTATACAACAAAGTGGTGTCAAGTAGAATTCATATATACCATAAAGATTTGGTCTTTGTAAAGAGTCTATACAAGATGCGTTCAATATATCCATACCGATAGGGTATAAGAAATATTGAAAACATTAAAAGAAAGTTATTTGCCTATCCAAAAGAGTCAAATTTAAAAAATTATATGAATAATGTCAAAATGATATGGTGTATCCATTATCAATGTAATATATACACAGGCCTTTACTGATCAGAACACTTCAACGATTGGTCCCACAATAGGTGGTGCAACCATCAAGCAAAAAAAAAAAAATGATCTATTATATTCTAAAACATCTACATTTAAAATTTAAGAATTTATCTAACATAGCTATACTTATAATTAGCAAGAGTAGCCTATTACCATAATGCAGAATGCTACAAAGTATATTCATGAATTTTTTTAAAGCCAAAATTCAATAAATAAAGTATATTTATTTACTGTATAACTTTTCTAAAATTTAAAATAAGTATTTTTAGACTTAATAAAATTACAAAAAAATAATATTTAAATATAATTTAAAAATTAATGAGTCTAGGCCTAACACTAAGCCAAAAAATCTAGTGTGTGCTTCACACGCACTCCCACGTGCGTGGGAGCGCGAGTGGGTGTGCATGGTTGGAGCTTGACCATCTTCTTCCCAACTTCAGCGGCGCAACAATGGTAGTTTTATTGCCATTGTTAAGCTCTTATCTCTTAAATAACCCCTTTTTGTAAATTAAATATTATAAAACTCTTCTTGGTAATGTTGCAACCAAGATGCATTCAATAATTGGAGAAAATAAGCAACAAAATCCTCCAGATGAAGAACTCAAAATTTTTGAACAAGGCTCTTTTCAATCTGCATCTTTATGAGCTCTATTCTTCCAATTAAATTATATTTCTAGTTCATATGAGTGTATGGAAGGTTTATATAACATTTAATTTGATTTTCAAAGGAAGGAAATACAAATTCAAAAAGGAAAAAAAAAAAGGCACTAAGCATAAACTTGAATGTTTAATCTAGAATTATTGATAAGGAAGCTTGAATTAAATGAAATTAAACATATCAATCATATTATTAAACTCATATACAATGCAAATTTCGTTCAATTTCATAAAATTAGTTCACAATTGAAAATTCTCAATTGTTATGGTTCTTAGGTTTGAAAAATTGAGATTTTGGAATAACTATGGAAAAGTTTGAATTAAATGAAATTAAATATGCTAATCATATTATTAAACTCATATACAATACAAATTTTATTCAATTTCATGAAATTAGTCCACAATTGAAAACTCCCAACTCTTAGAGTTCTTAGATTTGCAAAATTAGGATTCTAGAATTACTTATGAAGAAGTTCGAATTAAATAAAATTAAACATGCCAATCACATCATTAAACTCATATACAATACAGATTTTGTTCAATTTCATGAAATTAATCCGCAATTGAAAATTCTCAATTCTTAGGGTTCTTAGGTTTGAAGAATTGAGGATTCTTTTTAAATAAATAACTAGGTTAATCAATACAATCAGATAGAAAATCATACTATCAATATTGCTCTGATACCATATGTTAATAACGTGAATTAATCAAGATTTAATAGTCAACATAAAATAAGAGAAATTACGTACCTTATGAGAAATCCATAGATGCAGTTATTAATCTAATAAGTAAGGAAATAGAGGTAAATCACACAACCTACTTTGCCCTTTAGAGTTTTAGAATGGAGAAGATGAGAGAACGTTATCAGTTTTTAATATAATACTTGTATTTATAATTAACTGCTTTCTTTATCTTCTTCATATGAGTCAGATTTGTAATAGAAAACTTTTAGCTATTAAAGGGCTGTAGGTTGGGATCTTTACCCAATAGATATATATATGTAATTCAACCTATCATGGATTACATACTTTTAAACAAAATCCAATTCGTTTAAAATTCAATTATCAAATACAAGACCCATATTAAATATTAATTTATAAAATTAATCTAACATTCCTTGCAAAACCTATCCCTTAAAGATGAATTTATTAGCCTAAAATTTACCTTTCTTGCAGAGGTAAAGTCGTTAATGGAATTTGATAAAGTAAAAAGATTTTTTAAAAAATAAAAATAAGAATGAAATAAAACTTCATGACCATATATTATGACATAGTAAAGAATAAAGATATCTAAGAGAAAATGAATCCATTTTTTTAAAAATCAAATATAAGATGGGTTAAATTCAAATTTTTTGGCAATCCAAATTCGAGTCTAAATCCAAATTCAACCCATATTTTTTATTTTAGAATTTTTATTTGCTATATTTGTGCTTTCTAAGATTATGATATGAAAGATAAAAGAGAACTTAATCTGTCATTTTTTTTCTTTTTTTAAGATAATAACATGATCGTTTATTTGTTTAGTAGAGTATTAGTTTTAGTTCTATGTTTTTAATAATATAAAGAGAAGTTAGGCCCAAAAAAATAATATAAGGAGAATTGTATTATTCTATCGATTCCAACACTTTATCTTCTAGATATTTCCATTATTGTCATTCCCACACTAAATCCAAATGATAATTCTTTCAAAAGTGTTAATTTCATAATTCAATTATCCGTATAACAATAAGTGTATGCTTAAAAAATTGTGATCAACTCATCAACTATTTGCTGTCATCTAAGGAAGCCAATATTCAAAATAAACTTTATTTTATCATAATATTTATATTGAATAGAAAAATTGAACTCAATTGAAGAAACATAGTGCAGTAACAATGAGCCACTGGCATATGAAAGAAGCAAACTTTGTGCTTGAAGATAATGCAACAAAGCCAATCACAGCGAGAGCAACCATCTCCTAAGCAGGAAAGCCATGTTCGGCAGTAACAGTGAACCAATGGCATAAGGAACGCAAATAAAAAATGCATTAAGAAAACTAATATATCTAAAATAAATTTAACTAAAGAACACAAAATCTATCAGATTTTTTTTTATATAAAATGGGCCCTGTCTGGGCCGGGCCTGTCCTTTTTTAACTGCTTGGATCTAGTTGTACGTGAACAGTAGCAAGCCAAGTTAGCTTTGTAATCCAGCTCCTCATTAGATCTAATTAAAAATAATGTCAAGCTTTAGATTGGGATCTCTTTCCTTCCCGTACTGTAAGGGTGGAAGCAAATATAATACTAATATCTTAAAATAATTATAACTATTTACAACACACATACTGTATAAAAGAAATTAAATTAGCAATATGAAAAAGATAATATATTGATTAAAATTATTTATAATATAATATACCATGGCACACTCTGATAGTTTGAGCAACATTGTTAAACATAATATTAAATGGAATGTATTTCTTAAACACGTCTCATTTTATCTAATTTATCTCATTGGTTAATTCTTTTTATGAAATATATGAATAGTTTCAAGTAAAATAGATACAATTTATTGAAATTTTGAAAAAATAATATAAATAAAGCAATTCATCAAAGCATTGTGTTAAAAGAGATTACAAGAAAATTGTAAAATGCAAGTTGAAAAGTATTAAATAATAAAACAGGGGAAAAATTTAATGAAAAGACAGACTAAATACCATATGAAATGGAAAAAATGAGAAAAGGAAAGAAAATAAACAATAAGATTGAGAAGCAATATGTAATTCTATGCAAAGTAATATGCAAATTTGTTTGGATAATTTTTTATTTTTACCTATATTTTTAAAATCAGACTAATTATTGAATTGATAGAAATACTAATTCATAATTTATTGGTTTAATTATAGTTAAACTAATAATAATTATATATATATATAATTTATATATTAAAATTTTAATATAAAAAATAAATTTTAATAAATTTTAAATATTTGATTACTAATTCAATATTTCTTAATATGCTTAAAAATTATTTTTTACTTGAAAAATAAAAATTACCCATAATTAAAAGTTAAGAGCATTTAATATTAAAATTTTAAAATTTTTAAATTATATTAAGATCTACTTATCATTAAAAAATCAAAGAAAATATAAATTTTAGCCAAATACCTTGATATTTAAAAGAAATATTGGTTAGGAGATAGAGTATGATGAAATGCAAGTACAAAAAATATCCAAATACATGTCTCTTGTTTCACTTATATTTTCTTCTTTTTAAAATTTTTTCTATTTCAGCATCTTTTTTTTTCTAGTACTTTCTATTTGTAGTTTTTTAGATTTATTCAAAATAAACTACTATATTTTATAAAAAATAAGTCTTTTAAAAAGAAAAAACTTTAATAACTAGTTCAACTAATTTTTAATCAATCCTATTTTACTTAGTTTTTAAGTAGATTGATTTTTAAGACTAACCAAATTGGATTAGAATTTAATTTTTAATCCAACTGGTTCAATCTAATTTTGATTATATTGATTTTTACTAATATTTTAATAACAATACCAGCTTTATATATATATATATATATATTTACGACAAGGGAGTCGAGACTTTCTTGGGTACTCCTTACCTTTCATGCATATGGTTGTATTAATTGACTAAAGAATCAATTTGTTATTATGAGATTTTAATATTTTATTGTGAGAAATAAATAGAATAAAAAAATTAATTATAAAAAGATTGAGACAAAATTTTGAATTTAAATCTCCTATTGCACAAAAAACAAAATAAGAAATATTGTGTATGTAAATTTTTATGTTTTTTTCAAATACATAAATCTTTTGCACAATACAAGTATTGCTTATCAATAAAAAAGGAGAATTATAATAAATGATTAAAAAGTGAAAAAATTTATTTTTAAGAACATGTTACTACTTATTTTAAAATAATTATCATTAAATTTAGTAATGAATAGTTGAACTTAGTAGTAATAGATCCTTAAAAATAAATTTTTTTATTTTTTAATTCTTAAACATAATTTTCTCTAAAAAAAATCCAAAGTTGAATAAATAAATTGAAAGAAAATAAAACTAAAAATAAATTTAAATTTAAAATTAAAAAAAATTACATATAAAATTTACAACAAA
Organism: Erythrophleum ivorense; assembly: GCA_026724425.1. Classification (NCBI taxonomy): domain Eukaryota; kingdom Viridiplantae; phylum Streptophyta; class Magnoliopsida; order Fabales; family Fabaceae; genus Erythrophleum; species Erythrophleum ivorense. Next base: position 15,403,443 of record JAIUCV010000016.1, read on the forward strand.
AAATCTTAAAAATTAAAATTATTTTTAAAAATTATCATTATTATCAAATTTTAAGAGATTTATTATTAGGTGTAAAAAAATTTAATATTTTCTTTTATCCAATAATAAATATTTTAAAATTAATAATAAATTTTTTAAATTTGATAATAATAATAATAATTTAAATTTTTAACATCATAATGACGCTTTAAATGTAATATTTTTATAATATTAAGTGATGAAAATACATTTTTCAACCTATAAATCCATCACCTTTCTGTCATTCGACCGCTTTTATTGCTCCTGCGGCGGCTTGCCTGAGTGCGAAATCTTTCCATTCTTACATTTACCCCACCAACCAATACCAAAGCTACTCCCTTTCTCATTCTCATGGCCTCCTCTTCACTGTTTCAGCCTTCTCCCTTCTCCTTCAAATGCAAACCCTTTCTTCCATACCCACCAGCCAAATCCAACTTCATCATCAAAGCTCAGTTCCAACCTGGATCCTCGACGCCTCAGTCTCACAACAACTCGGCCTCCTCGCCGCCGCCGCCACCACCAGTGGTTTCAAAGCACCGCCGCCCCGCCGACGAGAACATTCGCGACGAGGCTCGCCGCAATATTGTCACTCATACCCATCGATTCTCCGCGAAGTACGTCCCGTTTAATGCCGACCTTTCATCCACTGAATCCTACTCTCTCGACGAGATCGTGTATCGGTCCCAATCTGGTGGGCTTCTCGATGTTCAGCACGACATGGAAGCTCTGAAGAAATATGACGGCGAGTACTGGCGATCCTTGTTTGATTCTCGTGTGGGCAAGACCAACTGGCCATACGGTTCCGGCGTTTGGAGCAAGAAGGAATGGGTGTTACCCGAGATCGACAGTGACGACATCGTGAGTGCATTCGAAGGGAACTCGAATCTCTTCTGGGCTGAGCGTTTTGGCAAACAGTTTCTGGGCATGAACGATTTGTGGGTCAAACACTGTGGGATTAGCCATACTGGGAGTTTCAAAGATCTGGGTATGACAGTTTTGGTTAGCCAAGTTAACAGATTAAGAAAAATGAATCGTCCTGTCGTGGGTGTTGGTTGTGCTTCCACAGGGGACACCTCTGCCGCTTTATCTGCCTATTGTGCTTCTGCAGGGATCCCATCAATTGTGTTTTTGCCCGCAAATAGGATTTCCATTGCTCAACTGGTCCAGCCAATTGCAAATGGTGCATTTGTGTTGAGCCTTGATACAGATTTTGATGGGTGTATGCAGTTGATTAGGGAAGTCACGGCCGAGTTACCTATATATTTGGCTAATTCTCTGAACAGCTTGAGACTAGAAGGGCAGAAGACTGCGGCTATTGAGATTTTGCAGCAGTTTGATTGGCAAGTCCCTGAATGGGTCATAGTGCCAGGTGGAAATCTTGGAAACATATATGCATTCTATAAAGGGTTTCACATGTGTAAAGAATTAGGACTTGTTGATAGGATTCCCAGGCTTGTTTGTGCTCAAGCTGCAAATGCTAATCCCCTCTATCTGTACTTCAAGTCAGGGTGGAAAGAATTTAAGGCTGTAAAGGCCGATACTACATTTGCATCTGCCATACAAATTGGTGATCCTGTTTCAATAGACAGAGCTGTTTGTGCATTAAAGAACTCAAATGGGATTGTTGAGGAAGCAACTGAAGAAGAACTAATGGATGCTACGGCTCAGGCAGATTCTACTGGCATGTTTATATGTCCTCACACTGGTGTTGCTTTGACTGCATTGTTTAAATTAAGGAAAAGTGGGGTTATAGAGCCTACAGATAGGACTGTGGTAGTGAGTACCGCTCATGGATTGAAGTTTACACAGTCGAAAATTGATTATCATTCAAAGGATATCAAGGACATGGCTTGCAGATTTGCTAACCCACCAGTGCAGGTGAAGGCAGATTTTGGGTCAGTTATGGATGTTTTGAGGAAGTATTTGCTGAGCAAGGTTCCAAAATATTAGGTTAGCTTTGCAGTTTTGCACTTGTGCTCCATTTCTTGGCTGGTATTTTACTTCGCTAGGCACTGCTTTATCTTTCTACGAGTTTCTAGTTTTTACTTTTTAGTGTTTGGTTGTATTTTGTATGCTGTTACTATATTGGAGTATATGTTTTAGTGTTTGGTTGCATTTTGTATGTTGTTACTATATTGGAGTATATGCTTAGTAATTTATCTCCGTTGAGCAGTTAATAGCTCTCGGGAACATGAATTTGATGGAATTTGGTGCTTGTTTTATTGCAAGAGGTTCAAGGCACAAAATCATAACAAAAGGCACTGCTTTGTCTTCCTATTAGCTTAAGCTTATACTTTTTAGTGTGTGCTTGCATTTTGTAAATAAGCTTCAAGCAGCCTTGGCGTCATGGAAGAATCTTCATCTGGCCAAGCATAAGCTCACCATGGGTCAAATGAATGTTGGCTACTGTAAATTGAGGGAGCAGAGATTTATTGAAGCCCTAGTCAGTCAAGTGGGGAATGAGACTATTTGGTCGTTCTTGAAGAGGCTTCATTGGATGTGTTTGGCCCTCAGGGAAAAGGTATTTCAATTTATGAAATACATCCTTTTGTTCGGATATGCACAAATTGAGCAAATTTCTACTACATTATACACATAAAAATGCACTTTGGTTGGTTAACTTAAAGTGTTTTTAAAAAATGAATACTTTATTTGAAGTTTCATTTCATCCTCAATTTTGATTTTTGTTTCGATATGTCATCCTTGTTTATAATTTTGTCAGTTGATCAACATGGAATTAGGTCTTCAAAAAAAAAAAAAGGGATGATATTTTGAAAGATGTAAAACGAAATTGAAACACAAAAAGGAAAAAAGGTAAAAGAAAAAAAAAAGGAACTTAACATACAAGAGATGAAAAATACATTTTGTTCTCCTATATCCAAGATTCTTTTATCTTAATTGTTTTAGTATGAGATCAAATTCCACCCTTTACTTGCATAACTTTATTTGAAGTTTTTATAAAAGAATACTTTATTTAAGGTTTCTTTTTGTCACTCAAAGATCTTAATTCTTTTGATAAAATGAGATAATTTTTTTATACTAATTTTGGTTTAAGTCTTTTGGGAAGTATCTTGAGATTAAAATCTTAAATATACTCGATTGATGTGAGAGGTTGTGCCTTAAAATTGCCAAGGATTAAAATTCTAAATGTATTAGATCAACCTAAGAAAGTGCATCTCTAAAACCGTCTAGAATTAAAATATTAAATACACTATGTCAATAGAAGAGAATATGTCCTTAATATCATCTAAAATTAAAATCCTAAATATACATGACTGATGTAAGAGAGTACACTGTTCAAACAAAGTTCAAGAATATTTTAACCATAATAACCCCAAAAAAAAATCATTTGGCCCTCAATTTTAATTTTGTTTCAATATATCATTTTTGTATATGATTTTGTCAATTGATGACTAACACAATTGAAACAAAAAAGTAAAAGTAAAATGTGATAGTGAAAGGTCAAAAATGAAACTTAATTATGGACAGCACATTTTAGGCTCCTATATTAAGATTCCTTTTTCTAAGCTGTTTTAGGATGAATATCAAGATATTATTTATATTCTCGCCAGAATAAAGTTAGAAGGCAGCGAAACTGCATGAAGATGGTTGAAGTTATGTGCTTCCTTAGTAACAAAAAGGTTGCCAGACCTAATCAAACAATTAGCTCAAATGGAATGTACACACATGTATTGCAGTTTCCCATGAATCAATTTTATAACACAAATAAATGACAAATTCCAGAGTTGTCTCCCTCTGCTTGCTATTACATGACATGGAAAAACAGTAATTTTCCATTCTGGGGTTAAGTTGGGCTAGAGCATCAAATTCACTAACCTATTATCTTCAAGGTTTTCTTTTTATTCTTTTTATTTTCAGATTTCTATCTGTCGGTCTTAAGAGTTTGTTTGAGCTTTTGAATTAACATTACAGGGCTTATGCAAATTTGAAATACTTAAACAACTAATTTTAGTAACATTTTCTTGACCAGCTTATGAAAACAAGTGAAAAAAAGCTTAATTAGAATATGCTAAGTGTTGGTGATGGCTTTTTTCACTAAGTTACAGGCCAGATTAGCCTTTTAATTCTTTAATTTTTGTTTCGTTTTCATTCTTTCACGTTATTTTTTTCTTATATTTATATACTTTAAAAGTTGTCATATTTCATTAAAAATGCTAACACATAAATATCTTTTTAAAAAAAGATATTTTGGATCCGGCACCCCATAAGTATCTTTAAAAAAGAAAAGAGAAAATCTCTATATTGGTCTTCCCAAGATAACTTCAACATCAATTGGATCCTTCAAAGATATATTTTATATCACATTACTATAAAATTTGATTTTGTTTGAACTTCATAGAATGTTTTGTTACTCGAAAGATTATACAATATCATTTTACTACTTCTAAAAGGATAAAATTGGAACAAAATCAAAATTTTGAGAGATCCATTTGACTCGAGAATAATCGTTAGAGTATTAAAATGAGATTTTACCCCCAAAATAAAAAACCAACACATAAGTTGTCAATTGTTGGTCAAACTACTTTTTCCAGGATACATACAATAATACAAATATACCAGAAAGAAGTTTCTGAATGAAAATTTCTGTATGATTATATTAAAGTTACCCCATGCTTAAAATGCACACAAGTTAATAAGGTATACAGAAGGAATCTATATGCTTCATACCAAGGCTGATATTATAGATGGGACAAACACCCCCTTCTTCTTTTAGTACAGAGTAATTTAAACTGTAGTTATATGGTAATAATAGCTAAAGTAATCAGCACAGCAATTGTAAAAGTCAGAGCCGGCAAAAACCATAAGATATGATATCAAAAAGAGAAGAGAAAATCAAAAGAGCTGTCTCCCTCACAATAGCATGAAAAAAGATTCCTTTCACATGGCTAATGAAACAGATATATAACTTCTTCTTGTAGAACTTTTGACAACCAATATGGAGGATGAAATGTGAATTGTTATCTCAAGTATGAAATCACTTACAGCTATAGCAGAAGTAGCTAGTCCAGCTCGTTCTCTTGGATCGTTATGATAGTAATTACTAAGGTACAGAATTGTGGCATAATACCACATCAGTGGGCATACAAGTCCAAGCAGAAAGCTGATGAGAAAAGGAAAACCATCAGCGATTAAACTATGCAAAAGTTGAAGAGAAGAATGTGAGAGAGTAAATATGTGTAAATAAATCACGAAAACCATCCAATTCCACAGCCAAAATAAGGAAGCGTCAGGTCAAATTTTCCCAAAAGCAGGTCCTCTGAATCCTTGACTCATGCTTGCCATTTCTTTGGTCCATTGTGTCCATTCGGAGCCTTGTGTGAACCAATTTCAACTTCAGTGACTAGTTCACTAATTATACCTCATTAGTATAAAACGCCTACCCGCAGATCATAATTTTCTAAGGAGGTAAAAAATTATGGGACAAAGGAATCGAATGAGATAAGTTTCTGTTTGAATCATTTTACAAGGACACAACATAATGAGTAGCGTCTATGTCATATCTTATGTTTCATATTAATCACTACTTTTATTTAAGAGTAAATATATTTAAGAATAAATAACACGAATTGTGTCATACTTTAGCCAAATTTTAAATTTTTTGACTAAAACACTTTTTATTAACCTAAATATATATTTTTTGATTAAATTTAATAAAAAAATTTACCCTTTTTATTTTTATTTGTAGATATTTAAAAACAAAATATTTTTTATTTTTATTTAGATATAGTATATATTTATATATTTAATTTAATTGAAGGTATTTTAATAAAAAAATTTAAATTAAATTACAAAGTGTATATTTTAAAAATAAAATAGAGCTCTATATAATTTCACCAAAATTTTGAAAAAGCTCGTATAATTTATTCTTTATTTGAACATGCAAAATCGCCACCCGCAGTGAGAGCTTCCCATTCATATCACATATGAATAGCTTAACACAAATAGTTTGATCTAGGGGTTTTGATTTTTTTCTTAATCTTCTGTAAATGTGAGTTCACCCTTTTGATCATAACTGAGTGACCAAGTTACCAAGAAATATGGTATCCTGTTTGTTTGTACCTAGTACCAATGCAATTTATAGACAACCGGGTAAGTTGCTAAAATTCTTCATTTTCTATTCTCATTTCTCGTGAAAAGAATAAATAAAACAAATCAAGAAGCAGACAAAGAGGCCAACCTATTGCTAAAGTGCATCAATTGTCAAACATTAACGTTATAAACCCATTTTTTGTAAAATCAAAGTTAAAAATTTTCAGTTTCTCTAGGATTAAGGGCCTTTCACCATGTGACTTCCATCATTTCTTGCTCAATGTTTTGACACCGGATACTGAGGAAGCTTACATTCTCTACTAATGCAACCTACGATTAGATATCTTTGTTTTAATCTAAAAATAGTTCAAAAAGATGTTTCTCATTGAAAAAAAAAAACTCTGTAACACAAGAATATCAGCATTCAGCTTCGCCCGAGATGCATATTAAGTCCAGAAACGGGCCCTTTATTACATTGGTCAAAATACTTAAAGGAGTTAATTCTGATAAACAACAAGAGATAGTTGTTCTACCAAGATCGTTAGCTCTAAATTCCTAATCAATCAGGTTCACATCTGAAAGGAAAACTATTCACAGATTGAATATGTTTGAAGGGGCATTTATTGGGGGCTTAGCTATGAAAGGAAGATCTTATAGATCTGACAACCTTCTGATAGATTAAAGCAATTAAATCAAACCCAGAAACATCTCATGAGCAACTAGAATGAAGACTACAACAGAAAAGCGAATTGTGTACCGTTAGCTAGAAAATTACTGGATACACATAGCAGTGAACAATTTTAGATGGTAGCTGCATTTTATATTTGCTTCCTTACACAGTGTAGGAGTGCATCTCTTTCAAGACAGATCAAGAAAATAATCACATTAGATAATTGCCTATAACTGATTGCATTTCAAAGGTTTGTACGCACAATTATCATTAATATCCCAGAGGGGCCTCAGAAAAATCTCTTGAAATAAATACAGAACACAACAATAAAATTGGGCTTGCACATATTCGACGTACAAGCAAAAGTAAAACAAAGCGTAAAATTCAGAATCAATCTGACATTAAATAGAATAGTGGCTTCATTAGAACCAGCTCGATTTTGCAAGTCAACAGTGCATTTGAGTTATTTATGAACCCAGTTCAACCCTCTGGTGTTTTTTTTCTTTTCAGTCAAAATACATAGATTTTCTTTCAACTGAGAAGACTTATTCAATTTATTCCCTTAACTCTAAATTTTAACAATCGGACTCTAGACTTAAAATTTTGTGCAACTAAATGATAAATCTGTCCAAAACCCCAATAGAATCCCTACACGTAGGATAAAGTTGCGCCCTATCATCTTTTTGACCCCTCTATGTAGCATATGGAATGGACCAAAAAACTTTTATTTAAAAAAGAAAAAAAACCATATATCTCTTACTTTTTCCATCCATTGCCGTGAACTAAAGCAGCACTGAGCAAAGGCTCAACCTCCCTCCAAGACGTTGGATTTCTTTAGTTCAAAGAGAAGGATGACGCTATAGAAAAGCTAGAAATGACAAAACTAGATTTTGATTCTATCCCGAAACTCCACAATGTCGAGTTAAAGAGAAAGAAATAAAGGTGTAGGTCTATACAACTAGGGTTCACTCTTTATTCGTCTTTCTCCCTCTTTTGAAGTGTATGAATCACTGAATGGAACATTCACTTGGTAAGAGTACTTTTACTTTTTGGATAGAAAGTTCATATTTAAATGAAAATTTTTATATCTATGCTTGTAAATCTGTGGACGGGAAAAATCTCCACAAGAAGGAGAGTAGTATTTCAAAATCCTTTTACGATGAAGATGAATAATATGCTTCTTATTTTAGGGAGAGAAAAAAAGGAACACGGCGAGTCTTATACGATTGGCCTCAAGATAACAACGAGCAAATCAAAGAACAATATACCGAGGGTACAAATCTCCATTGAGACAAAGGGTCTCGACCTGAGAATCTGATCGCTTTGGAATTCGCTCGTTAACAATTGCTCGTGCTGCAAAGTGGGTAATTTGCGTTGTTCTGAAGCCAAACGTCGATGCAATCTACGTGGCAGACATGGCTGCAATTCGGTATAATCCTCAGCTTATCTTTCTCGCGAAACTCGTCCAAGCAAACGGCGCATTCAGAGGAACTTCGTTCTCTGTTTTCCTCTGCCTTGTATTGAATTTCTGGGATTAATCAGATCACCGCCTCGTCGAGTCTCCGTTCCCGCCGGCGAGTATGTTTCCGGAGGTGGGAAGGAGAAGAGCGTCGCGCGAGATCTATACAAGTTCGTGCGGACAAAATGGATGAGAATTTCGGGGTTCTTTTCAAAGGAAGGCTATTTCGGCTATTCTATATGATACGTAAACTTGTCAAAGATTACATTAGATCGCGTAATTGCGGAGATCCTCCATTAGATTTACTAAAAAAAAGAGCTAAATTACATAAATTTGCAAGAACGTATCTGTAAATTCCGGATGTGGCATCTCTGCTATGTTCAGTTGCCTGATAATGAGGGTTTTTTGCGATAACTGTGCTCGTTTCGGCGCTTCGCAACTCATTGAACATGGCGAAGAAGGCGATGGTGAGTATTATCCGAACCAGGGAGCTCATAAGCAACAAGCTTTTGTCCAGAAAGCAATTTACCGTCGATGTGCTTCATCCAGGGAGGCCCGACGTTTCCATTGCTGAGTTCGGCCACGTTTCGTTGGCCGGAAAGAATTTCATAAAAAATAAGAATATCTAATTTATTTAAATATATATTATATTATTATTATTTCATAATATTTTATTCTTTTTATTCTTTTTTATCATAAAAATATAAAAATAATATTTTCCCTTCTATACTTTTGTATATCTCGCAAAAACATATGGATTGAAGAGATCTCATCTCTCCATTTTTTTAGGATGTGCATATTGTGCAAATTTTATTTTATGTATTTAGATTTATTTAAATAATTTAAATTTTAAATTTTTTATGTGAGAAAAATAAATCAAGCTTTAGTTATACGTGAGAGGCGGCAAGAAGATGCTAAACCAATGCATTAATTGTAGCCGAAAATTATGATGACTTACACGAGAGTTGAAGACTAGAAATGAGCCCAACTTTCTTTACACTCAAGTACTTCATTTTGAGTTGACCACTTTGTGGTCCAACAGGAAGCTTTTCTTTGTATTAAGCTTTTAGTATTTTATTATTTTTTGATTCTTATAAAAGGGAGCATTATAACCGTGCCAATGCAATGCATCTTTTGGAATTAACTGAGTTAATTCTTCTCCTCTTCTTTTCCTCTCATCATGCATCTGCGTGCATGAGTGTATTATGTCATATTCATATTAGATTGGTATCAGAGCATGAGAGTGTGAGCACCAAAATATTTGAAGTGTGTGAGGAACAAGAGAGTTCTCATTTAAAAATTCTTTTTTAAATTTTGTGCTTTTTTTAAGAGAGAGATATAGCAACTAATTACAATATTATTTGGTCCGATCCCAAACTAGATGTGAAACTCGATTTTGGTTATTGGGAAATCTTAATGTCTACACTTTTAAAGGCTCACAATATTTGGAGCTTTGTTGAATAATGATTGCAGTAAGGAGCTGATGAAACTGCTCGTAGGAAGGACCAGTTGGCGCAATCACAAATTCATCAAAGTGTAGATTACGCAATTTTTGGCAAAATAGCAAATGTTAAAATAGCCAAAAAAGTGTGTGACACCTTGAAGTTGTCATACAAAGGAATAGTTGTCATACAAAGGAATAGAAAAAGCTCAAAAATCAAAATTGCAGTCTTTGCGTAGAGAATATGAAAGGCACGAAATGTTTAGCTCATAAACTGTAAAATAATATTTTTCACGTGTCATAGATCTTGTCAATAAAATGAAAGTGTATGGAGAAGACATTCCAAACTATAAGGTGATGGAAAAATTTTTACATACCGTGCCGATGAAGTTTGATCATGTGGTGACTACAATAATAGAGTCTCACGATATGGACACTATGACAGTTGCAGAATTGCAAAGAAGCATTAAAAGCCATGTAAGTAGAATCTTGGAAAAGACGAAAAAAGTAAATGAAGAAGCCTTGAAAAGTCAAGTGAATCTCAACAATGTAATCGAAATCTAGTCAAAATACTCAAAGCAGAGGTCGTGATTTCAACGGTAGAGGAAGGAGAAACTATAGAGGCAGAGGTCAAGACAGTTTTAGAGGAAGAGGACGTGGTAATTTCAGCCAAGGGAGAGATAACAATTTTAGATCACCCAGTCAAGCAAGAGATGAAAATAATTTTGGTGCTACCCACTGAGGAAAAGGCAGAGGTAATAATTAGGAAGAAAGAAATAATTTTAATTATTTTCATTGTGAAAAATTTGGGTACAAAGCTATAGACTACAGATTCAAACATCAAACAAACATGGCAGAAGATCAGTACCAAAATGTTGGTGAGAATTCTGATAACCCACAGTGTTTATTTTTTGCAAACAATACTTTTTTAGAAGATGAAACTATTTGGTATTTAGATACTAGATGTAGTAATCACATGTGTGGTAAGAAAGAGTTATTCTCTTATTTAGATGGAACGGTTAAATCTACCACAAAATTTGGAAACAATGCAAATATTCCAATTTTGAGAAAAGGTCGTATTGCTATGAAGATGAAAGATGGTTCTCAAAATTTAATTTCTAATGTTTTATATGCTCCTGATCTTCATTACAATTTATTGAGTATGGGACAACTTTCAGAGAAAGGTTACAACATGCAAATTCATCATGGTTACTGTAAATTGATTGATAAAAATGGGAGATTTATTGTCGAGGTAAAAATGACTCCAAACTGTCTATTCCTTTTAAAAATCCACTATGAAAAGCCGTCTTATTTAAGTTTTGTGATTCTAAATGATGATTGGTTGTGGCATATGCATTTTGGACATTATCATTTTTCTGGATTGAATTATCTCTCACAGAAAGAATATGTTTCTGTTTTTCCTGTTGTGAATAGTCCTAATGCTGTATGTTAAACTTGTGAAATGGTAAAGAAGCATAGAGAATCATTTCAAACTGGAAAGTTTTGGAGGGCAAGAAAACTGCTAGAGAAAGTCCACTCAAATTTATGTACTGTTAAGGTGCCAACAAATGGTGGTAGCAGGTATTTCATTACATTTATTGATGATTTTAGTAGAAAAACTTGGATATATTTTCTAAAACAAAAATCAGAAGCATGTGATACCTTCAAGACATTTAAGGTGTTTATAGAAAAGTAAAGTGGCAATAAAATTAAAGCATTAAGAACAGACAGAGGTAAAGAATACCTTGCTCGTACAAATTTTTTTGAGTAGCATGGAATCCATTATCAATTGACAACTAGATACACCCCACAACAGAATGGAGTTGCTAAGAAGAAGAAAAAAACGATCATGGACATGGTGAGATGCATGCTAAAGGCTAAACAATTACCTAAAGAATTTCGAGCATAAGCAGTTACTACAGCAGTGTATATTTTAAACAGGTGTCCAACAAAAAGTGTCAGTGACAAGATGTTCGAAGAAGTTTGGAGTGGAAGGAAACCCTCGATTAGGCACCTTAAAGTTTTTAGGTGTATAGCATATGCCCATGTACCAGATTAACTCAAGAAAAAACTAGATGATAAAGGTGAAAAATGTATCTTCATAGGATACAGTTCGAACTCAAAAGCTTACAAGCTTTACAATCCAGAAACCAAAAAAGTGATTAGTAGCCGAGACGTGACGTTTGATGAAAAATGAGTGTGGGATTAGTCCTCAAAGTTCCAAAAGGAGCCAGTAGTAATTTTTGACAATTATGAAGAAGAAGACAGACAAGCAGATCCCATTTCTGATAAGCTAGAATCATCCAACGTACCACAAAGACAACAGTGATTACCAGCTAGATTGGAGAACTATATTGTTGGTAATGATAATGATCTATCTGATAAAGAGATCATTAACTTTGTTTTATTTACACATTGTGAACCAGTGACATTTGAAGAAGCGTCAAATGACCAGAATTGGAGAAAAGCCATGGATGATGAAATTCATGCCATCGAGAAAAATAAAACATAGGAGCTAACAGATTTACCTGCAAATAAAAGGGCAATAAGATTAAAGTGGATTTATAAAAAAAATACAAGCCAAATGGTGAGATTGATCGTTTTAAAGCAAGGTTGGTTGTAAAAGCATATAAACAAAAGCTAGGTATTGATTACTTTGAGATATTTGCTCTTGTTGTAAGATTAGATACAATTCACATGATTATTTCTCTCTCAGCTCAAAATAATTGGATAATATATTAAATGGATGTGAAGTCTACTTTTCTAAATAGAACTTTCGAAGAAGAAATATATGTTGAGCAACCTGCAAGGTATGTAATCGAAAGAAAAGAAGATAAGATATACAAGCTGAATAAGGCGTTGTATGGATTGAAACAGACACTAAAAGCATGGTACAAGAAGATTGATTCTTACCTTGTGTAATATGGTTTTCAAATATGCCTATTTAAGCACACTTTATATATTAAATTTGTCGAGCCTAGAGATACTTTTATTGTGTGCCTTTATGTTGATGATCTAATATTTACTAGCAATCGTCTAAAAGTGATCGCAGAATTCAGGGAGGCCATGATAAGCCACTTTGAAATGACAAATCTAGGCTTAATGCCTTACTTCTTGAGAATTGAAGTAGATCAGTAATATGATAGAATTTTCATCTCTCAGAAGAAATATACTAGTGATATTTTGAAAAAATTCAAGATGGAGAATTCGAAGCCAATTTCCATGCCAATTGAAGAAAAGTTGAAGTTGATAAAAGAAGGTAAAGACAGTTGTGAATCCCACTTTTTACAAAAGCTTAATTGGAAGTAGGGGTAGGCAAACTTGTCCCAGCCCGATTGGCCTGTCCTGACCCGGTGCATAATCGGGCCTGGGTCGGGAATTTTTTTAAAAAAAATTGAAACAAGGTCGGGTTGGAATAATACTTCAAGTCGAGACAGGTTTCGGGATAACCTCTTGGTCCTATCAGGCCCAGTCCAGCCCGAGGTCTATATATAAATATATATAAAGATATGGACTAAATTGAAAAAAATTCTTTTTTTAGGGTCTTTTTATAATTTTAACCAAAATTTTTAAACATATTTTATAAATTATAAATAATTAGAGGGGTCAAAATTTATGTTAGACCTCTCCTAAATATAATTATCACATTCATGTAAGAAAAATAAAATTAAAAATACATTTTTTTCAAGCTTTAACTACTATATTTGTATTTTTTTTCTTATTTTTTTTCATTGAATTCATGTTTTTTCATGTCTATTGTGTAAATTTTTTAAAAAAATATTTAAAAAAATAGTTATATACCCAAAATAATTGAGAAAATATAAAAATATAAATTTTTAAAATTAAAAATTTTTTCTTAAAAAATTAAAAAAAAAATTGGCCCGTGACCCAATTAGCTCGACCCAACCCGATTATAATCTAGCCAAATTCGGGTGGGGCTTGAGACGATTTTTTCATCCCAAAATTAAAATCAGGCCGAGACTTGGGTTGAAGCGAATCCTGGCCCGTCCCGTCCCGTCCCGGCTTATGCCCACCCCTAATTGAAAGTTTATGATATTTGACTGCAACCAAACCAGATATAGTTTTTGGAGTTGGATTGCTTAGTAGATTCATGGAAAAACCACGAGCTTGTCATTTGCAAGGAGCAAAAAGAATTCTTCGATACATTAAAGGCACTCTAACTAATGAAAATTTTTATGCTAATGAAATTGATGTGTAACTTGTAGGCTATATAGATAGTGATTGGACAGGAGATATAGAAACAAGAAAAAGCACGTTAGAGTACGTATTTCATCTTGGATCTGAGGCAATATCCTGGTCTTCAAAGAAACAACCAATTGTTGCTCTCTCTACAACTAAAGTAGAATATATTGCAAGAACCAGTTGTGCTACACAGGCAATATGGCTAAGAAGAATGCTTAATTTACTACATCAAAAGCAGGATGCTCCAACAAAATTATTCTGTGATAATAAGTTTGCTATAGCATTATGCAAAAATCTAGTTTTCCATGGGCGATCTAAGTACATAGACATTTGATTTCACAAAATTCACAAGCTGTTAATTAAAAAGGAAGTAGTAATTAATTATTGTCACACTAAAGAACAAATTGTAGATATTTTTACTAAATAATTAAAGTTTGAGTTGTTTTACAAATTGAAAAAATTATTAGGAATGATAAATTTCTACCAGCTTAATTTAAGGGAGGTAATGTCAGGAAAATAAATTAAGGTTCAGCTATATGTGAAAGGTGACAAGAAGATGCTAAACCAATGCATTAATTGTAGTCGAAAATTATGATGACCTACACATGAGCTGAAGACTAGAATTGAGTGCAGCTTTCTTTACACTCAAGTACTTCATTTTGGGTTGACCACTTTGTGGTCTAATAGGAAGCTTTCCTTTGTATTAAGCTTTTAGTATTTTATTATTTTCTGATTCCTATAAAAGGGAGTATTATAATCGTGCTAATGCATTGCATCTTTTGCAGATTAATTGAGTTAATTCTTCTCCTCTTCTCTTCCTCTCTTTTTGCGTCTATGTGCGTGAGTGTATTATCTCATATTCATATTATTTTATTCTTAATTCTTTTCATTTAAATCATTATTTTTAAAATTTATAATTAAAAAATTATTTTTATTTTATATTTTACATCTTTTAAAATTAAAAAAATTATCAAAACTTAAAATAAAATTGAAAAATGTAGTTCATATAAATTAATCAGGACAATGATATGTACCACCTACACATCCCTAAAAATGTGTAAACAACTTGCACACGGATTTGAAAGGCTCCAATGCAATCTTTGAAGACACTTTGACCACTAATTTAACTAGCATGTGCATTTGGAGGACTCTAACGCAATCTTTGACTACACTTTGGAAGTGGTTAATCCACTAATTTTGGTTTGATTTATTTACGGCTCAATTGAGAATGTTAACAAATATTAGCCCAAAAGGAACATTTCCATTTAGGTATTATAAGAAAAGGATTAATTTATGCAACCTATCTTTGATGGGAGATCCTGTTACCTTTAGTAATGGATTTGATGTCAAGGCAAATGGATCCCCTTCTCAAGATAAAAAATTCAAGGGAGCAAACCTCATATATATATACAAAAGTCACTATGGACTCTTTTAATATTTTTTATACATAATACAGTTATTAAAAAAGAAAAAAAATCAATTGCAGCATGATGTGACGACACAGTTGAGAAGGGGCAACACGGAGGATATTTTAGAGTATATAGAATCTTCTAAAGTGTTCCAAAATGTTCCAAAAGAGATTAGATTACTCTTGAATTTATAAGAAGCCTAGAACTAGAGAATTATAAAAGAATGTATGTAAATATCTCTTATAAATATCTTGTAAAATATTTTAGAGATTAATGTAGACCGTCAGATAGAATCAATCTCCATCATCCATCAAGGAGGTAGGAATAGTATAGAACTTAGGAGAAGCCTATAAATATCTCCACTATCCTTATTTGTAAACATCCAAGAGTTGAGTAATACAAGTTCCTTTTCAAGAGCTCTCTTCTAGCTTTCTAATATCTCATCTTGCCTACTTTGAGGGTTCAGTAGACTTAGTAAGATTAAGAGGGTTGATCAAAGTTAAGGCCGTCATGGTTAAGGATTTGGGTGAAAGTTCCAAGATTGTGACAATGTGGTATCAAAGTGGGCTCTACAATCACTGTCAGGATGGATGGCATCCAACTCCATCGTGGATGGAATAGTGGGTCATTTGTGACGTGGATGTCACGGATTGGGTGGGTGAGTATATCCCAAAAGTCCCACATCGAATAGACTTAGGGTTGGTTCTGGGTATATAAGCGGATGCGCTGTATACCCTAATAGGTTAACCTTTTGGGGAGAGGGTAATGGCCCTGTGACAAGTGTTATTAGAGCGAGCCCCACAATCGTTGTCAAGATGGATGGCGTCCGATTCCACTATGAATGGAATGATGAGTCATTCGTGATATGAATGTCACGGATTGGGTGGGTGAGTATGTCACAACAGTCCTACATTAGACAGACTTGGGGTTGGTTCTGGGTATATAAGAGGGTGCGCTGCACACCTTAATAGGTTAACCTTTTGGAAATAGGGTAATGACCCTATGACAACAAGGAGCATTTTAATTAAGTTGCTACAACTAAAAAAAATAAAAAGTATCACTAAAATGTTCATTTGTCAAGATTTATTTTTGCTTAAATTTTTTTGTTAATAAGAATGCAGAGGATACTTTTTTATGTTCTAATTAATTTTTTTAATAAATAAAAGTTGAATGTGAAACAAATTACTTCACATTTAGAATTTTTTTTTAAATACTACTAAATGTAGAGAAGTTTGCTATGTGTGTAAGTATGTTATAATTGTTTTTTAAAATATTTATTTTTTATTATTATAAAATTATTTTAATAAATGCTCGTTATCATTTTTTGTTATTGATATTTATATATTTATTCATTTACAATAAATAAATAAATTACAAATTTATTGTTCATGTGATAATTTGATAATTTATTTACTAAGATATTATTAAGTGTCATATCTAAAAAATTAGTGTCTAGTATTAGAAAACGTCGAGTTAAAGACATTAAGTGATGTTATTAGGAGAAATAAAAGACATTATATACTTTTTTTTCCTAATCATGCCTAATAAAATTTTAACAAAGTATATTATTTGTTAATAGATTTTTTAAAAAGTGTTATAAATAATATAATTATATAGATGTTCATAACTTCAAAAAAATAGCTCCTTAGGATCTTTCTTATGTTTAATAACATATATCTTAAAATTTATAAAAAAAATCATATTGTACAATTATATAAATTAATTTTTTTATTTATATTATTACAACTCATAAGTTTATTTTTATGATTAAAAACTTATAAATAGATGTTATGTATTAAGTATGAAAATAAAAATTATGTTCTCCTTTCTCACAATATTTTCTCTTACTCTTATTATATTTCTTTTAGTTATTACCATGATAATACAAATCATAGTGGATTGGTAGGTTCAACCGATAAATCAATGAACCAAACTATGATTTAGTACAGAGAAACCTAAAGATCAACAATCTCAAGAACTAATTAATGCTGGTCAAAAATAGGATTTGACCACCAATTTTTGTCGGGAACCATTATTTTATTTGCAGGTTGAAGCAGTCTTTGGCATATTCCATGAAAGTGCTTCCCGCCACTGCAAGTGCTTCTTACCATATATATGCAAACTTATATATATACATATTAATTAATCGAACCCTAAGTTTTTGCAAAGGATTATCATCGCTTCACCTACAAGTGTTAGTCAATATATGAGTGCAAATTTATATGTATATATATACATGTTAATTATTCTTTTCAAAAGAATAGAGCTCATGAATTGAATTTTCACCATATGAAATGTAAGGAATGTTATGACCCAGCCTGCTAAATCAAGTAAGTGAAAATGACATTAAATTTTTATATAAATATAATTATAAATTTATATTAAAATTATATTTATTTATTTATTTATTTATTTATTTATTGTCATCGATTATATCAAGATTTAATTACAATTAAACTAATAAATATTGAACTAATATTTTTTCAATTCAATAACTAATTCAATTTTAAAAGCATTCCTTACTACAGTAGTTCTATAATTATTCAAAACAATGATAAATTGAATGTACCATCTTAACGTCCACACCTCCGTTAAATAATATTAAGTTAAAAATTGGAGGATTATAATGTCTTGTTGTGCGATGTCACTGTTGACCTGTCACCATCTTTTTTTTGTTAGATTAACATAATAATATAATTTAAAGACATGATATACTTTTTTCTTTAACCATGCCTAGTAAGATTTTAACAAAGTATATAAATGTTCAGAACTTCCAAAAAAATAACTCTTTAGAATCCTTCTTATGTTTAATAACATATATCTTAAAATTTATAAAAAATTCATATTGTACAATTATGTAAATTAATTTTTTATTTATATTATTATAATTCATAAGTCTATTTTTATGGTTAGAAACTTATAAAGAAATGTTATGTACTAAGTATAAAATATTTTAAGTGAATGAAAATTTGTTCTCCTTTCTCTCAATTTTTTTAAAACTCTTATTATATTTCTTTTAGTTATTACCATGATAATAAAAACTGAAACAGACTGGCTGGATCAACCAATAAATCGGACCATGATTCAATCCAAAGAAACCTAAAAATTGGATATAAGTTTGCACTTATATATTGACAAACACTTGCAAGTGAAGTGGCAATAATCCTATATGCATATTAATTATTATTTCCAAAAGAATGAAACTCAAAGAATTGAACCCCTAAACATGTGAAATGTTATGACCAAGCTACATCAAGTAGGTGAAAATGGCACCAAATTTGTATATAAATATAGTTATAAATTAATATTAAAATTATAATATATATATATATATATATATACATATATATTCATTTATTATCACCAATTAAATCACAATTCAATTATGATCGAATCAATAAACTTTAAATTAATATCTTGAATTAATATATTTACTGATTTAATAATCTGTCAATTTAAAATATTGATTAATTATTCAAAACAATAACAAATTGAATGTACCATTTTAAACTCCACGCATCCGTTAAATAAGATTAAGTTTATAAAAATTGGAGGATTCTATAATGTCTTGCTGTATGATGTCATTGTTGACCTGTCATCATCTTCTTCTTCTTTTTATTAGATTAACAGAATAATATAATTTAAAGACAACTAATTATTTATCTAGCAAACAAGATGATGACTTGACAATGACACCATACAACGAGGACGCCGTAGAATTTTCCATAGACATTAGTTATATATATCAATGACATTCGAAATACTTTATGCAAAATCCATGGGAACTATAGCTAACCTTAAAAAATGGAAATTTAAACATACTAAATTTAGTTTTTTTTTTTCAGTCAAATTTAACACGAAGGTATATGTAGACCCAGTTCAAAGTCCAACAAATGCTTACGTGGCAAAATAGATGAACGACATCTTCACATGTTAGTTGATAACGGTCTTTTCTCCTGCCCACTCCCGCCAACTATAGTAAATAGGGGTCACAGCCATAGGATACACGGGAAAACCTGATTGATTTTCTTCCGGCATTCCCAAATCGGCACCCACCATCGGCCGGCTCGGTGGGGGTGTCGCTGTCGCCGATGGCTCTCTCACGAACGGCTTCGGATTTAGGAGATGGCTCTGCCGCTGCAGACGCCACCGGTGCAACGGTGATTGCCATTGATAAGGACAAGAACAGCCAACATGCAGTCAAATGGGCCGTGGATCACCTCTTGAAGAACTCTTCTTGCACCCTCATCCATGTTAGCACCAATAGCTTGCATCCCCGTAGGTACTCTTCTCTGTCATCCCCATCGTGACGATCATTATCACCATTATTACCTATTTGACCCTTAGAGGAAACCCATAAGCTTTGGTTAGGTGCCATTATTATGGGTTGGTGTATTAAATACACAGAAGGTGTTTGTGTGTCTCTGATAATATCTGCCTAAAATGTAGAAGAACCCATGGGCTCTGGTTCATGTCATTCTAGGTTAGTGTAATTAATGCACGAAGGGTGTTTATGATCATGTCTGACTAAAACTTATAATAACCCATAAGCTTTGCTTCGATTTCATTCTTGGTTGGTGTATCTATGCACATAGGGTGTTTGTGATAATGTCTGATGAAAACTTGTGAAAATGGATTTTACCGAATTGATACATTGCGTGATACCTCGTTATTAATTTTTTTTTTCCCTTTCATTTTCTTATGCAGATGATGTTGGTGTTGTCCATAAAGAAGGTCTGCCCCCAACAGAAGAAGAATTGCATCAATTTTTTCTTCCCTTTCGAGGATTTTGTGCTCGAAAAGGGGTGAGCTAAACTATTCAATTAATTTCATGAAAGAGTTAGACGCTTTCAACTCTTCATTTCTCACATTTGGTATTCACTACAAACTAGGTTTGAAGTGTATGTGTACGCACGTGTGTGTTTATATATAATTGGTTTATATTTAAGGACATTGAGCATTTCAGATTGCAGCAAAGGAGTTGGTCCTGCATGACCTTGATGTTGCAAGTGCCCTTGCTGATTATATCATTAACAACTCTATCAGAAATGTCGTTGTTGGTGCTTCTCACCGGAATGTTCTTACGAGGTCCATCTCTCCGTATCTCTCTCTCTCTCTCTCTCTCTCACACACACACACACACACAAAGCAAGTATGTCATGGTAACTTATGTATTGACACATATTCATCAATAAGATGGATACTGTGTTGGTTTTTCCAATGCATTGCTCGAGCACTATAAGAATTTTGCCAGAAAACATTGAGGAATGATACAAAAAATTTAGCAATCAGAGAATTGACTCTTCTTTGATCAGCGTCTAAGATATATCTACAACACACAACTTACAAACATTCTGCTCATAATGGTGAGATTATATCAATTGATAGAGGGATTCACAACTTACATGCAAGGTCTCCCTTGCCATTGTTAATAGGAAGCAATCTAGTATTAGAGCCTTGTCTTGATATCCAAATGGGGGAGAATTAGACCATTTGCTTCTTAGTCGAGCAGTGTGTACGAATAATATGTAAATGACGTAATATTTCAGTCTTCCGTATAGAAAATTACACCTCTAATTTGGGCCATTTTCAAAAGGTGGTATATTTACCCGCGTCCCTAACCAACAATCTTTTGACTTGTTCTTAACTGCAGGAAATTTAAAGGTGCAGATGTGCCAACTTACTTAGTCAAATCTTTGCCTGAATCCTGCACAATACATGTTATATCAAAAGGAAAAGTACAGAATATCAAACCGACAGGTCACCATCAAAATATAAGCATCATATTAACTACATCTGTAAAAGACAGTCCCCGGAGATATTCTCAGGCAGACGATTCGCATAAGCTTCCTAATACCCCAGATTCTGAAGGAGAAAACAGGTATATACACCACATATATTAGTAATAGTAACAACTTCTACTATGACAAGAACTATCGGCTCAATGAAGGTTTAACCTAGTGGGGGTGATGTTGTTCAAAATTATTATTAATTCGATTGTAAAATAGGGTAATGGATCATCTAGGATTCTAGATGTTACTCTAGAATTCATTGAGTATGATGGTATGAAGTTGGTGATAACTTCTTTTCACTGTGATTCAAATCCTTTTACCTGCTAAAGGAAAGAGAGAAAGGATGGCAGAGGGTGTTAAGAGTTAAGTGGTCCTATTAACTTCTTGCTTGTCTGACCATGTTCACGGTGCTTTCCTTGATTAAATAATATTTACTTGGCATTTTGATGCCCTCTTGTTTATACAGAAATTCATTCGGTCATGGATGTGGGCAAGGCTCAGCCCTTGATAGAGTATCTAATGGTCAAAATCATAGTGCTATGCAAAAGGTACAACATAAGCTGAACGGAGAAGCTGATTCACCGAGACAATCACTGGAAATCTCCTCACCAAACTCATCAAATCAAAATTCCTATTCCTTCATTAGTGACATGTCAGGGCCGCCTAGTTTTCAATCAAATGATAAGTTACATGAAAACCAAGAAGCATCCGTGAACTCAGACAGTTCCAGGAGCCCATCTTCAAGAACCCCAGTAAGTACTATTTTTTAGAGTGACAGGACCACCTTTGTTTAGAATCATTTGACACTATCAATTATAATAATTCGGCATATGCATTGTATAATCACATCAAAGATTAGGTATGCTTCATCAGTGGTCAATCCTGCCCACATATAACAAGAGGATGAGGCTTGAGTGCTCTATATTGCCCCTCTATTCTGCTTTCACAACCACACAACCTTTTTTTTAATTCGAGTTTGAAAACTAGAGACAGATAAGCACATGATATTTGGCTTTGGTATTCATTTCTGTTAAGCTTGTGATGAAGATGCTAGACTGCAGTTGTGAAAACAACTAGAAGCAATTAATCATATAGAAGTCAAGCTACTAGTTGACTTAAGCGAACCCCGAGCAAATGCTAACAAACCTAAAGGGCCCTTGAGTACAGAACCGCTATTATTCAAAAGTGAACGGTGTAGTTTATCGTGGCATTTTTCTAATATTCTGGATGTACAAGAATTGGTTGATACACATACAAGTAACACCCTTCTTATTTAAGGCATTTTTTCTAATTTAATTTTTTTGGAGATGGTGGTGTAAGGTGCTTGCAATATAGGACGTTGCCCCTTTTATGTGTATGTATGTGACTACGTGTTATAAAAAAGGGATCACCGAATAGGAAGCATACAAATTAGGATCGGGTTTTGGCACATATGCCAAGATATTGTGAAACTTTAACCTTATAATATATTAGTCATTTTCAATTGTATGAATTTAGTTTTAGGTTTTAATTGTATAAAATTTAACCTTATATGAACCTCCATTTTGTGTCTTGTATTTTTTGAATTATGATGGCAATTTATGAGTTTTTATTGATTGCCACCGCTGATGCTTCATTCAAGCTTCAATCATTAAAAACCAAAGTTTGAATCTGACAGAAAACAACTTTCACGCCTATAGCCTACAGACTTTTGAATTAATTTCCATCATAAGAGAATTATTAACATTTCTTTCCTCCTTTGCATGAATAATCGGACAGAAAAGCTTGGAGACCGAAATAAGGAAATTAAAACTGGAACTGAAAAAAACAATGGAGAAGTATAGTTTGGCTTGCAAAGAGGCCATTGAAGCAAAACAGAAGGTAATTTCATACTATATATTCTAATGATATGATGGATTTTAGAATAATCTACTGAAAAAGAAAACTTAAAAAGACTGGTATTTTGTCATTTAGGCAATGGAGCTTAAACATATTAGGGAAGAAGAAGAACGCAACCTAGAAAAAGCTAGGCTCGCTGAAGAGGCTGCATTGGCTCTGACAGAGGTAGAGAGGGAGAAAACCAGGGCTGCACTGGAGTCAGCAGAAATGGCAAAACGCCTCGCAGAAATGGAGACCGAGAAGAGAAAGCATGCAGAAATGAGAGCCGTGCATGAGCAAGAGGAGAGGAAGAAAGCAGTAGATGCACTTGCACAAAATTATATCCAATGTAGAAAATACCATATTTCAGAAATTGAGGTTGCAACGAACTACTTTGAAAATTCTTTGAAAATTGGTGAAGGTGGATACGGACCTGTTTTTAGAGGGGTGCTTGATCACACTGTTGTTGCCATTAAGGTCTTGAGACCAGACATGGCATCTGGGGAGAGGCAATTTTTACAAGAGGTAACCATAATTTTCTTTTGGCTGATTCTTGGAGCGATGAACATTATATTGTGACAAATTTAAGCTTGAAATTTTCTTTCTGATGGCAGAGTAAAATTTTATTTTATCAGATTAGAAACTGTTATTTGCAAAATGATAAATTACAGTAACTCAAATATCCATCGATGAAACAGAGCGGTTAATCTGTGAAAATTTGATCTCATAGAGTTATCATCAAGAAAAGTTCAATGCATGACTCTTAGAAAGACTTAGTCTAGGTTGAGTAACCCTATATCCTCTCTTGCTATAGAGTGTGTTCTTCAGTAGTTAGAACAGTTTTCGGATGTTCCTGATCTCATGATAAAGAACATTGTGCTACTTGTTTTCTCCAACCACATCACAACTCACAAGTAAACCTCCATAGAAGGTGTGACATTTCCACAAGTAGATGACATAATTTAGTTTATGCACTCAAAGGAATAGACGGCAAAAACAAGACTTCCATCTTATTGTCAAAATATATAGTTTGGGCTCAGAACTTGTTCCATCAGTTTATAGTTCTATTTGTTGAGCTCAATAATCTCATGTATCTAGCATCATTAGGCTCATTTCCATTTGACTTCAGTTGCACTTTTGTCATCACCTCCATGTACATTTCATAAAGCACCTGAGTCTAGAGGACTTAAATATCATCGTAATCAATGTTATATATATAATTTGAAATATCAAATATATCAGGATTATGAATCATAGTCTAAGTTATCTTTCTGTTTTAATTATTTCAATGCAGGTTGAAGTTTTGAGCACCATAAGACATCCTAACATGGTTCTCCTCCTAGGTGCTTGCCCAGAGTATGGATGTCTTGTGTATGAATATTTGGAAAATGGCAGCTTGGAAGATCGTCTCTTCCAGAAAGATAACACCCCACCAATTCCATGGAAACTTCGATTCAAAATCGCAGCAGAAATTGCCACTGGCCTTCATTTCCTTCACCAGACAAAACCTGAACCGCTGGTGCATCGTGACCTCAAGCCGGCAAATATCCTTTTAGACAAAAACTACAAGAGCAAGATCAGTGATGTGGGTTTGGCCAGGATTGTTCCCCCATCTGTAGCTGACAAAACCACTCAATATCGGATGACAGCTGCAGCTGGTACATTCTGCTATATTGATCCGGAGTATCAACAAACAGGATTGTTGGGTGTAAAATCAGACGTATATTCGTTAGGTGTATTGCTGCTTCAGATTATTACTGGAAAGCCTCCTATGGGTTTGTCTCACCTGGTTGATAAGGCTATCCAAACAGGCAAATTTCCGGAGGTGCTTGATCCAAGTGTGACAGATTGGCCTGTGGAAGAGGCTTTATCACTTGCTATGTTGGCTTTGAAGTGTTGTGAGTTGAGGAAACGGGACAGACCAAGTCTTGGTTCTGTCATTTTGCCGGAGCTGGATCGACTCAAAGATTTGGAAGGAGACACTGACAGTGACGACAGACCTGTGAGCTAGGTTAGTCAGTCAACCTCTGGACTCACTGAATTTGATGGCAGCTACTTGTGTTTTTGAGTATTTTATATTTGGACAATTCAACAGAATGACCTACTTTTTTAGATGTTTTTTCAACTATCGTAAGATTCTCACACTAATTTTTTAATTATTAAAATGAAAACTTCAATGTGATATCTAATCGGGATAAAAAAGCTCAACTTCTCTAAAGGTAGAGTTCCTTATAGAATTACCTGATTAATTTCTAGTTTACTATATCTAAACAGCCTTCAAAACCAAAACTGTAATGAGAACAAAAAACAGCAAGTTTTATCATGATCAATATGCCATATTTAAGGAACCAAGTTCAAACCTCACATAACAGAGTGCCATTCACCAACCATTCCTTTGACATCATTATTATTATTATTATTATTCCTTTTGGGCTATCCAATTTACAGTTTCTTTCCTGGCATATTCGAAAAAGTAGCTAGACCAAAAAAATAGCATAACTAGAAGATTGTAAGTAAAAGATTAACTCAATTGATCAAAGGAGATGGTATCTCTCATTCGCAATTTGGTTTTGATTGTTGATTTTTCTACAACAAGCTGATGTGCCGATATATATATATATATATAAGTTTGTAAATTGTAAAATAGATTGAAATTGAAAGAAAAAAGCACCAGGAAGTGGCTTTTAAGTTATGATTTTGTATCATGTACAATCAGGAGGGAATGAGTGGCAATCTTAATGTGGAAATGGAAAATTCAAGGTGGATGTATGAGAGAAGAAGGGAGAGGCAACCCTTAAAGTCTCCGACCAACAAATGGAGGAGCACAAGTAAATTGAGGGAACGAGGACTCTTACCACCGACAGGGAAACATGTTGGGGAAATTACGACCGACAAAGATTCTAATGATGGGGGACGCTGCTGGTCATTTGGAGGTTGTTCCATTATTGTCCCACTCTAAAGAAATTCTTCTCATTCTCAGGAGCATGCTAGTTCATTCATTGTCGTCTTTCTGAATTATAGCAAAGGAAACTTGCTCTGGCCACATCAACAGAAGAACCCCATTTATTCATTTATTTTAAGATTGAAAGTTTCATTTTTTTTTAATCAAATTCCTTAATTAAAACATGATAAATATATAATTATTCAATAAATACATATATATATATATATAATTTAATTAAAAATTATATAATTTTTAAAAAAAAATCATGCACTTATCATATTTTAATTAAAGAATATAATAATAATAATATATAAATCTATATATAAATTCTTATAAAATCCAAATTGGCCAAGAAAAAAGAGTTGGTTTCACTTAGTCAAAAAAAAAAAAAAAGAGGTGCACATTCAGGATATATAGAGGGCTGTCTATGTGACGGAGCCACTGTTCAAATATATCATATATCTAAAATCTGTATAATATATTAAAATAACAACCATATTATGTCATGCAATATTTTTCCTCTGAAACTATAATTTTTTTATGAAAATAGTTTTCTTCTTATCAAAAATTTTCCTGTTTGTGAATAATTCTTTTCTATAATTTATTAAAAAAATCCAGAAATTTATATAATATATTAAACAACAAACACTAGTCGTGCAATTGCTCCCTCCAAAAACAATTTCTTTTTTCATGAAAAAAGCTTCTTCATTATATTAAAAAAAATCTTTTTGTGATCAAATTCTTTTCTATAAATTATTAAAAATTCCATATACCCTAATGATATTCTTAGTAATATATTAAAACAACTATTAGCCGTCTCATATCATACAAATATTTACGACTTATATATGAATTTAGTACCTTAATTTGAATATAACTCTATAATTGACATCAATTTCAATGTTTTGCTTCTAAGAAAAAGATATTCATACAATATATTGAGTTACATATTAAATTTTGAAACTTTAATTTTATAGATATTTTGTATAGAAAATTTTCTCATTCAAATAATTTTTTTTTTGCTTTAATAAACTTTAGTTTGCGTTGGTTAATGAGACTTAGAGTGTGTTTAGTTGCGCATTAGAGAGAGAAAAAATCACGTTTATAACTCATTTTATTCAAAAATAACAATTTGTTGTTTTTGACTAAACCACGTGTTTTCTCCCCTGATGCATTGCCAAACACATGCTTAGATAAAAAAGGACTAGTTATAGATTTTTAAGATAAAATTGAACCGACTTTTAAAAATTAAAAAAATTTATTTAAATATAATGGGATATATTGATTGAGGTTTTAAAAAATATACAACTTTAAAAATTATATAAATAATAAATTTGTTTATTTTATTTTTATAATTCAATTATATTATATAATGTGCATCTTTTAATTTTTTTAAAATCATTTATAGGTATAAGAATAGTATGTAGATATATGTCCTCGTGGGAGAGAGATGATGATATAGAAATTATTAGTACTTATGGTTTTTTTTTCTTTTTACCAATTCTTTATTTTCTTTTTATCTCTCTCCAAACATATATTATATATTTATTTGTTAAATGCAAATGATCCAAAAATCCTTCCTTCTTTTCTCCTTCCATTTCCTTGTTTTCCATTTACAAACTATTTGAAATTTATTGTCTCTACCGACAATATGAAATGACCACTATGGAGCCAAACCATTATTTGAGAGGTTCTTCTTAGGATGAAATAAAATGGCAAAAAAGAACTCTAAAACCCAAATCTTTTTATCCTTTTAAATTTGAAGGTTTGAAAAAAAAATGAAATAAATATGTGGTATAATTACAATTGTATCATATGTAGTTAAAAATTTGCTAAAATTACGTTTTAGTATATTAAAAGGGATAATATATAATTTATTACATTTTATTAATGAATTCCTCCATTTTCGTATTAAATTATCAAATAATTGAATGATACATAATTTACAATTTCACTTTTTGTCTTTCCATTTCATTCCTACACGAGTTACTTCCATTATGTTGATCACAGTTATAAGATTTATATCTAAAATATTTTTCATTATAAAAATTGATGGATTATTGTTTTAATTAAATGCTTAGGAATGACATATGTATTTAAAATCGGCGCACAAATTTTTCTTTTTGTAAATAAAAATGAAAACGAGGAATTACATAACATCAAAATCGTTCACGAATGAATTATATCAACAAAACCAATAATATTTTATAAAAACTATTTCATGGCATAATAGTATGAGAATAAAACCAATAATAACGTTTTAACGGCGGTTCCTGTTCCCCGAAGACATTAATACGACAAAAATCAATTAAAAAAATAACGTTTTGACGGCGGTTCAAGTTCTCGGAGACAATAATACGACAAAACTATCCTGAGTTCATTATTGACATTGAGAAAGTGATACTACTGACGACGCTTATTTTTCTAGCACGTGCCCAGCAAAACCGTCACAATTTCGAATCTATAAATTAAATTCCATGGAATAAACTACTTCCGGTTCGACATAGAACCCGGTCCGCATTCCGGTGAATCAAATTGGACCGGATCTCGAACCTCCCCCCAAGTTTCTCGATTCTCTTTCCCAAACTCAAGGAAGTTTCAGAGCTTCGTCTCTCTCTCTCTCTCGCACTGCGTTGCCTCTCTTTCTTTCCGATTTTGATCCTTGAAACCCTAACCCTAGCGTCTGGAAGCCTCTCCAATGGCGTACCAGAACCCCGATCATGATTCAGAATCCAGATTGCAAACCCAAACGCGCCTTTACAACCCCTACAAGGACCTCGAGGTACCTATTCGAAATCTCTACCAGCTTCCGACTTCCCCTGAGTACCTTTTCGTTGAGGAGGCTCGCCGCAAGCGCCGATCCTGGGGTGAGAACCTCACCTTCTACACTGGCTGTGGCTACCTGGCCGGCGCCGTCGGTGGTGCGGGAGTGGGACTCGTTGATGGCGTCAAATCCTTCGAACCTGGCGACACCGTGAAGCTCCGGATTAACCGGGTTCTTAACGCGTCCGGCCATGCGGGTCGGGTTTGGGGCAACCGACTCGGCGTGATCGGGTTGATGTATGCCGGTATCGAGAGTGGGATTCAGGCCGTTAGGGATACTGATGATGTCTGGAATAGTGTGGCGGCGGGGCTTGGCACGGGTGCATTGTATCGAGCCGCGAGAGGGGTGAGATCGGCTGCGGTGGCCGGAGCCGTTGGTGGAGTTGTGGTAGGAGTGGCTGTGACGGCGAAGCAGGCATTGAAACGCTACGTGCCAATATGAAGAGCTTATTTTGTGTGAGCTCTTATTATTTTTTTTCCCCTTTCATATCAATTTTGAGTGATTATTGAAGTTGTAGACAGTAGGTTGCAAACTATTGTTTGAATGCATAATTTCAGCCTGATGATGGCTAACCCTTCCAATGCAATTTTTTGGATTACTTTGTAATGAATAATTTGGATAGATATAATTTTGGATATAGCATCAGGTGTAGCTTCTGAATCCGTGAAAGATTTTGAAAAATATTGTGAAATGTTAGTTGATAGAAGTCAAGTGGGTCGTCAACTTTTGTGAATAAACACTAGCAATATGCACATCCTCCTGAGATTCATGGGTTCAGGGCATCTGTATGTGGGGACGATTATTTATTTTCTGATAGCAGACTGATGCATTACTTTAACGGATGAGATTGCAAATTTACGGGGCTTGGAGTAGAAACTATATATCATTTGATAGACTCTGGTTCTATAGGAGTTTACTCACATTGAAGATCTTTTCTTTTGTAAATTGGGTGATGTATGCGTTATGCGTGAATTTTGCATTATGTATTAACGTTTCAATAATTTTCTTTTTGTTTCTTAGCTGGGCTAGCATAATCAAATGATGTCAAGTTCAAACATTATTTCAGCAATGTTAAATTAGCTTCTAGTAAATTGTCAATGAATGGCATGTCATTTATTCAAATGATTTCTACTAGTGGAAAGGAGATAATTATTCTCTTAATTAGATGGGAGGCATACAATAACTGTGTTATACAACAGATGCCCTCCTATTTAAGTGAAGCCTGATATACCCTACATTTATCCTTAACAATGCTTTGGCCCGAAAAATAAAATAAAATAAAACTTTTACAGTGCTTTCAACGGGTTAATTCTAAATGTATTTAGTAAAGGAAGCTCTTTTCTTCACTGTTGAAAATGCTATTTTGTTGAAAGGAACTCTTTTCCAAATAATTATAAGTCAGCACCATTGATTAGAGTTTTGCACGACTTAACGTAGTTTATGTGGCTGTGGTAATAAGAAACTTTTTTTCTCAAATAAATTGAAATCGGCACCACTGATTAGAATTTTGCTGGAGTTGATAGTTTTTGTGGTTTTGGTAATTGAACTGAACTGTTACCAATCACCATGTACAGTTTGCCCCCAGATTAATCCTTCCAGCCTAGAGTTTATAGCTGATTATTTCTTCTAACTTATAATAATAACATAACAGTATGTCCGGAACTGTAGTTAATGTTGCGTATTCCCCTATCCTTTTTAGTGCACTAAGCACATGAGCATGCTGCTACTTCTGCTTGAGTCAGTTTCTTCCTTGTCTTCCATGCTTCCTAATCGATGCCCATTATTGGTTGTAGGAATTTTTAGCTAAAAGTGAAGCAGAAATATTCTTTTCTTTTTTTTGGGGGGGGGGGGGGGGGGGGGGGGGGAGGAGAAGGAGGAGGAGGAGAGGTTACAAGTGCCGACAAAGGTTTCTTCCAGTAATTTGCAGTGCTTACTGTGTTTGTAATAGGCCTCGGTGCCTTTTGAAAGTATTTGACTAAAAAAAACAAAAGAGGGTATAGACTTGACAGCTTGAAATTTGCTCAAATATATTGTTAAAAAGTTAAATGTTGTGTAGAAGGAATGGAAGGCTATCTCCAGGTTATGTATTATCTGGTAGTTTGCTTGAAGGATCTTGTCTCGATGCTTCCCCTGTTTAGTGAATCATTCTTCTTAATTGTGATACTTGATTTCTGCTACTAAAGATCAAGAAGTATTACTATTACGAAGGCTAAAAATTGAAGCATTCCTTTGGCGTCTGATATTAGCAATTCGTTTTGTAATATTGATGACAAGTAATATTTAAAAAAAAAAAGCCAGCATATGTGAAGACCTAGTAATTAGATCATTGTTTTGCAGTTATGGATTGTAAGAAATATTAGCAATCAGCATGTGGCTGCGCGTGATGTGGTTGATATGAGAATGGCCATGGAAAGAAAATTAGCATCTTACACGTGAAAGGATCGAAGTAGGAGGCTTGGTTAACAGTAATAATTCCCATTGTCTCAATACAAAAATACTAAAGCTTAACATCATTCTGTAGCTGAAATCTATTGGTACCCACTGGAAGATGACACAGCAATATAATGCCTTCATATTAACACATTTATTCCAGAAAAAGAGCAGCATTAACACTCATCAAAACGGTGAACTAAACAAGAAAGGTGAGCATGTCCAAAAGAAAAATGCCAATTATTCACAGCGTCTAACAGAAAAATCTCAGGCAGGTATCTGCCTCTACTATGGGGTAGCACCCTCTTATCAAAGCAAAATTTCAAACGTATTAAATGCCTCTTCCACCCTTGCTTATTCCAAATACAAAATTGCAGATTTCATCTTCTGAGGACAAACTTCAAACTTTGGCTAAGAAAAAAAAAAAAGGTAAAAACTTCAATCAAAGATTGGTCAGGGATACAATCGACCAACCCTAAATGGGTATGTGGAGAAGCCCAGATGAACTATTCTCGTCCCCGCCTTAATAGTCAATTGAAAAGATAATCAAGGACGCCTAGAGTTTAATCTTACAGCAACATCGACTCTGGATTTTCAATATAGCCTTTGAATGCTTTTAGCCATTCAGCACCAATTGCACCTGAACAAACAAAAGAAGATGTACCATTAAAATCTAACGTCACTAATTCATATATAACAAGCTTGATATGACTCAAGTTCCAATCAAGAAGTATTACCATCTATTACACGATGGTCACAGCTGAGAGTTACAGACATGAAGGAAGCAAACTTAAATTCTCCAGCGCCTGAACCTGGTATAACCCTCTTCTCAGCTGTTCAAGTAAATGACAAAGTAGCAAATGTGAAGATATGAACAATGACTGATTCTGGTTAAAAAAATAATTGATGGAAGAACCCTTTAGTATTCTCACCAGATCCAACTGCAAGAATGCCTGATTGAGGTGGATTGATGATGGCACAGAACTGTTTAATGCCAAATGGCCCTCCCAAGTTAGAAACAGTAAATGTGCCTCCCTGCAAAGTGAATCACCGAAAATCCATAAGTCAAAACAAGGTCATCATTTATAGGCCAATAAATATTCATACAACTTCTATCACCTCATAGTCTTGGGGTTTCAAGCTGTTTTCTTTGGCTTTGGATGCCAATTGTTTGACCTCTTCTGCTATCTTTGAGAGGCCTTTCTTGTCTGCATCCTGCAAATATTACCAATAACAGGGCAAGTGAGACCCATAATTGAAACTAAAGCCATAGATGTCTTACCATTAAACAGAGCAAGACTCACCCTGATGACAGGAACAAAAAGTCCATGATCAGTCTGCACGGCAACATTAACATTCACATTATGATACCTGCATAAAACCAAATTAACATGTTACATTGAATGGGATATGCAAATTTGATAGCAACACTCACATATAAAACTGTTGACTTACTGGCGAATATAATCATCTGTCCATGAACTGTTACATTGAGGAACTTTACGAAGAGCCAAGGCAGCAGCCTGAAATAAATTAAGATAAACAAAAGAAATTTAATAAGAGCATATCAATCTACATTTGATACCACATAACAATGAAGGCCTATGCTGAAATTCCCTATTGTTTTTAGCTAGAATCGCGGAAGTTTAGAGGGGTGATGATGTGACTGTGTTGGGCTAACTTCACTTTAGATATTATGTATCTATGTTTTCACAACCTACATAACGACTCTCCATCCTCTGCAATACTGAATTATGTGCAGTAGGAAAGAGAGTAACACGAAGGAATGAAAGTATATATAAAGCTCACTTTCTCTCTCTCCATCCACTCCCTCCTTTCTCTATTCTCTCTCCTAAATTGACAGCATCAACTTACTCTCAAAATTGATAGAATCTGGACTCCTATATAACCTTCCCCAACACTATGCTGCTCTTTAGATCATCATTTCAGCCAAAAATCCATCGAGTCTTTTAATTTTACAAGATGTTACAAACAGAGTATGAAGAAGTCCAGAATGTGGCCAAAAACAGAGAAGTCAGGTTCATGGGAGAAAAACCCATCCAAGCAACCCTTTGAGTCTGACATTATGTTCTGAACTAACGAGTGAAAAGTCATTCAGAGTGATCTTAGAGGTCATAACATTCAACTTGCCTTGGACTTTGAATTGAAAATTTAACAACTAAAAAGAGACAATCTGCACATCACAACCACAAATATATTGCTTAGAGACAAATGTATTACCTTGATTACAAGGTCATTAACTGAAATCCGTGCCCCACCAGATGCTTCTTGCAATGAATTGAGTTGGGTCCGCAAACTACAGATAAGTAGCTTAAATTTTTAAAAAACAGCAGTACCATAGATAGGCCTTTTAATAATAGAGAAACTCACCTCATGAGTTTGTCAACACATGTATCTACTGTTAAATAGTAATGAGGAATAGTTTGTTTTGATAATAGTAGGCGTGAGGCTGTGATCTGTCAAAAATATAAAGAGTTAGTTTCAAGTATACAAACATCACTTGTGCTGTGAAAAATATAGTAATGGAATAACATTACATAAAAGTGAAATAAGGAAAAAGGAAAGGTGCTGGTATAAGAGGACCAAAAAGTCATATAAAAATCATATTCATATGACACAAATAAGAACAAATGAACTAACAGCCAAAACAAAGGCTGGATGCGTACAAATTTAACCATCCAAAAGGATTTTAAAAGAAAAAATGGAAGGAAAAAAAGAGGCCAATGACATTATCTGAAGGAGGCAGGAAAACTGGACATAAACTTTGTCAGCTGTTAGACTAATAGCTATGTCCCTAATTCAAATATTCAATTCCAACAACTGATTAATACTTAAGGTTCCATTTTTCTGTGAAACATAACTTCTTGATCACAACAGAAAGACACAGTCCAAACAGATTGGTCTAGGATTGATGCATTTAACAAAAGTATCAACCAATACGTCTCAGAATATTATGTAATAAGAGGAATTTGATATCCTACCTTCCTTATCTGAGAGACAGGAATGTCAGCGTAATCCAATGCTGCATCTGCAACCTTGGCCTTTGAGGGTGCCGCTGAAACCTCCTTAACGCCAGAAGCTGCATCAGATGGTGAATAATGTTAACCAAATCAAACCAATCAGCTAAGTGCAACACAATACCCTAGAGCTAGCAAGACAAAGGACTCTTCTAGCATATCAAAAAGCCCCACTATGATATGTAGGCAAACAGAAAGAAAGATAGAATAATACCCAAGTAATCATCAATATCACCCTTAACAATGAGCCCTTCAGGTCCTGTTCCTTTAATGCTTGAGAGAGGGACCTATATTGGTGACAAAAACTTGTTATGTAATATATCTTTAAAATGGCTTAGTTCTATTATTTACCAAACAACTTTCAATCATGGCATTTCATTAACTCACATTTTTCTCTTCAGCTAACTTTCTAGCAAAAGGACTAGCAAATATACGATCTCCAGATGAAGGAGATGCACTGGGTTTGGAAACCTTTGGCTCAGGTTCTCGGGCAGGCTCATCTACCACCTCTTTCTTTGGTGGGGGAGGGGCAGATGATTCTTTAGCACTAGCACTAGCACCAGATGCTGAAGGTTGGTAGTCCTTAAACTTAGCAATATCCTCCTCGTCTTCAACAGTTATAGCAATCACCTATGACGAAAACTGTTTGTGTTAAAAAAACTGTTGTCTTCCACATGGCAATAAAGTTTAGGGGTGTAAAGCCATAAAATTTTTCCACGTACAGGCATGCTTTATGGAACACCAAATAGAAATTCCCTCCAAAAAGGGGCTAAAAATTGAAACTTGTAACTAGATAATTTCAATACCTCACCAACTTTGATTTCTTTTGATCCATCACCACGTATTATCTTGGCAAGATAACCTTCCTCCATGCATTCCATTTCAACTGTTGCTTTATCCTTCATAAGTAATATATTCAAGATTTCAAGGCCCACATAATGGTCGTATTTTACAAAATAAGTCTACAGTGTCAATAGTGCAAGAACCCTACAGTTTCAACTTCACAGAGAACTTCACCAGGAGAAACTTTTTCACCTTCTTTCTTTAACCATCTTGCAATGTTACCCTGCATATAATTGTGAATCAGTAGGTAGAAACAATAAGCCACTATATAACAATCTCATAAGCTTCAGAAAGATACATACCTCTGTCATTGTAGGTGAGAGAGAAGGCATTCCAATCTCTTGGTGTGGAGGAAGGTCTGGAAGATATTCACCAGTATTGGTGATGAAACATAAACATTATAATTATACTGGTATCCTTCAAAAACTTACCAATTAAAAAGTGAGGTTGAACAAAAAATGTAAAACCCTGGACACTTTTATTTTTATATCACTCACATATCCAAACAACTTATGTTTCCAGGTAGCAATCAATCAATACATAGAAGCCCCTATAAGGGTAGATACAACAAAGTCACATGTATCATGAATGATAGAGCAGCAGAAGCCTCAGCATGAATTATAAGTGTTCCCATAACTGTTTACAACATAAGAGATAGCTTTAAATGTAGGCATAGCACAGACAAAGGGACTATCAGCAGCTTATCAAACCCCAAGGACAAGGCAAGCCCGAGAGTTCAATACACATGCAAGCATGCCAGATATATAGTCATGCATACCACTGACTTGCACATATCTAATCCCATGAAATGCCGAATAGGTGAACACTGAGCAGAATTCCCATCCAATTCATAACTTATATATTAATAAACCTACTTTGATAGGTCAATGATGCAATAGTTGATCAGAACCTGAGAGTACTTTAAGCACATTTTTGCATTTGTATTTTGTCATAAACGTTCAATTCCCAAAGTTCAATTTGCCAATTTGTAAAATTTTCAAAACCACAACTCTGTTAAGTGTTAACTATAAATTCTTCATTGACAGCACCAAATAGGTTAGGAAGAATCCTCCTTATATTGCAGATCGTTCAATAAGAGCATGCTGTATATATACTCCTCAAGCTATGCCAAGTAACAGAGCTTCTTCAGGTATGATCACTATTTAAGGAATACAAGATTATAATATATAAAATTATGAATACTTTGATAAGATACCCAACAGAAAACTCAGTGAAGAGAGGACTTGGATCACAGAGAAAGTAAGAGACCCAAGTAGCCATGGAATGTACCTGAAGCTGATGCATAACATCTCCTTGACTGTACCTGAGAACTTTTTTTTTTGGGGGGGCGTGGTTGGACAGAAATGAAATAAGTAACATGTATTACCCTATTGAAGCGAGAAAAGTACACAATAAACATGAAAAAATAAACATACTGTGAAATCTCATTGTTGTATAAGGATCCACAGGTGAAACTCGTTGAGATGTTTCTTGTCTGTAAACCAAATGACAATTTCTGCAAAAGATAGAATTTGGCAGTTGCCTCCAGGTCAGCTAAAAAAATCAGCTCAGTAGAATAGATAATGCATAGACAAGGGAAGGAATGGGGTGGTAGAGGAGACAGCAAAACTTCTTTTAACATATTACTCAATTGGCACAAACTTGGCTTAACTCACAATACAGTTGGAGGCAGGCTCAGAAACACTCTTTCTTGTTGGGGACTGGTAACCATGAAATTGGGTTTTGCAAATATCTGAAAAATAGTTTACGCCATTCATAAATATAGTAAATGAAAATTAAGGAACATCAAGAAAGTATAGGCAAATCATAACTTCCTACATTTCATGGTGATAAATTGACTAGAGTGACTTCCTCCCATATCACCGTTAATAATATACCTACCCTTCCAAACACATGCACACAGAATGTCTAGAATTCCACCCTCCAGGCTATGGCATGAATAGCAAACTAATTACAGCCCATGTGTGATGTGTCTATAGCAAAATACGTATTGGACAGTCATCTTTGTTACCACTTGCTCCAGAAAGATACAACTTCAGGCCTCTACCAAGAAAGATAAATATCACTTGACTTGAATACTATAGTCAGACTGCACCAGCATACAACTAGATTTTTTTGGATAGAACCAACACCTGACTATGATTATACTGTCACCAAATTGTAAGTTCTTCATCAATTATAAACACCAGGCAGAGGCAAAAATTAAAACGGAAACCTGATAGAGTAGCAGCTTGATAAAACTTGCCACAACCCTAACGGCTTGTGTTTTTCATTCCCAAGCCTATGGTCAGCCAAACATATTGCAAAACCCAAACCCATAGTATGCAAGGAGAACATAAAGCAACATTTGTTTATCTTAAATAATCATGAATAAATAGAAAAGAAAAATTACATAAAAAATAAACACCAGCCAAGTACCATGATTTCTCTTCATAGAAGGCTGAGCCTCACTAGAAAAACAGCGACCCAAAAGGACACATTCATGGTGTAACAAGTTCGGAGCATTCCTGAACTGCAAAAACACACATATGTCTCACTTCAACATTTTATAAGCAAGATTGAGTAAAGAGGCACCAAAGCAGAAAACCCATTCACGCTGTACTTTAGCAAACCAAGCATCACCCTAAAGCCAAATGTGACATGACAGCATTTAATTTTTTTTTTTTAACTTGAGGGGAAAAAATTACTCAGGTAGACACAGTATACAGGTTCAACACAAGATTTATGTTTATGTCAACATCTTAAAAGAGCATATGTTGAAATAAGCATGATAAGCTGATATTTCATACAACCCTTTCAAAACTCCCCGAACCAAAAAGAAACACAAATGCGCAGACAGACATAGTTATGAGGCAAATATGCATTAGTGACCTGATATAAATAAATTAGAACATCTGTTTATCAACTTGTTTAATGGACATTTCACACAAAAATTAGTCAGCAGAGGTAGCCAAAAATATAAAGAAAATTGAGAAAGGGGAGAAACTCTAAAGTTGTTTATAGGGAAATCCTAGTAACAAAATTATTCACAACAGTGGCTGCAAATAAATCAGCCAATATAATCCAGAAATTATACTTTATAAAATCATCCTAGCGCCGAAAGTAATGAACAAAGAAGTAAAGCACGAAGATAATACTTCTGAGTATAACAACTGCAAAGATTACTCTCATAGATTACAAGGTTTTCCAAGAAGCTAATATATAGTGCAGATATAAAGAGAACGCCTCGAAGAGATCCACAATGACAAAAAATACTTGTGGTTTAATAAGGTACAGGCGAAAAAAAAAAATGCTCCAAGGACCCATTTGCGAATCCGGTGAAATATGATTATAAGCAGTCACATCAAATGCTCAACTTCCGTAAAATCTTAAGATAAAGCTAATATAAAGAAATACAGCCCACAGATTCTAGTTAACAGTTAAAATATACAAATTTGCCAATGGGAGAAGTGCTCATACTCTACTTGTACAAGTTACGATACGACGTGGGAATAGACGCATAATCAAACATACAACAAGAAAGTGCGAAATGAAAAATCCGAAGGATAGCATGATACCTTTCTGGAGTGATTGATTATATGAGATGCGTAAGACATTTTGCTATCGACCCAAAAGAAAGAAATTAACGAAATCGAAAGTAACGAGCAAATGAATGTTTAAAAGGGGTTGAAAGATCGGTTGGATTTGGTTAGGTGGGGTTAAGTCCGTAGGGTTTGCTGGTTTGGTCACAGATCAGAGGTTGATGGTGGAAGCTACCCAGCGACTATAGTGGCTATTTTACCATTTTCATTTTCTTGAACTTTAAATAGTCTCTATCATAAAAATACACTCAAAACTTGGGTCGGGCTTGTCTGCGTAACCTCCACTTGCGTGGAATCTTCAAGCTGTCAAGGTTTCGTGCTTTCTCCCCCTTCATTTTGGGGACACATCGGCATTTTCAGTATATTTAATTTTGAATGAACTACATAGGCTTAAATATTTTTAAAATATACATAATTTCTTTTAATAAAATACTATCTTTTATTTTAATTTAATTTTAAAAATTTTAACTAAAATACTTTTTATTAATTTGAATACATATTTTTTAAACCAACAAAATTAATTTGAGTATTTTTAAAAAAATATTTAAAATTAGATCAAAATAAAAAGTAATTTTTGGTTTTAAATAAGGTTTGGATATATTTTAAAGATAAGGGAAAACTTTATATAATTTTAACAAAATTTATAAAAAAGTTTGTATAATTTACTCTTTACCTTGTTGACATCAAAATGTATGTATTTGTTGTATAAAGTGTTTAATTATAAGATTTTTTAATCAAACAAAAAATAAATAAATTAAAATAAAAGTACAAACTAACTTAATATATCTTTTTTCTTTCTTATAATTTTACTAAATTTTTAAATCAAAATGTGTTAAAGTTATAAAGACTCAAATACAAATATTTAAAATATAGAGATCAAATTGAAAATTCAATGAAACTATATAAAAAAAAATTAACTTATATATAGCTAAAAAATTAAATAAATTACAAGTCATGTAAATTTTGAATAAATAATTTGCTTTCGTGAGACATAGATAAAATTAGGAGATACAGATTTTAAATATTGTATTATTTAACATAATTATAAGTTAATAATTATTTGATTTTAACTGTTTTAAAACTAATTAATAATTTTCCACATCATGAATAATGATTTATTTTGTTAAAATTTTACTTATATGCTACAGTTTTGTAGTCAATATGTGGACGGAGATAAGAGAGTTTTCTGATTTTTTTTGGTTGGTTTTACAGCAGTAAGATATATTATGTAATAGTTCCACATGTAATATAAGTTATATAAATCTCAAATAAATAATTTTTTATGTGTTTAGAATATTCATGGATTATTAGAAATTAAATAGTTAGATGTCTGAGTTGGGTGTATAACAGATGCTTGAGATTTCATTACATGTGATTCCCTGAAAGGTTGAAATCTCAAATAAATATATAATTATTTTTTTAGCTTAGTTTCTAAAATTCCAAATGCACTCTTGAAAAATATTTTAAGGATTAGACTTAAGTGTCATTTTTTATATTTTTTTAATTAAACTATTCAATAAAATTATAATGCGTATAAAAATTTTTAAAATAACTCAATCATATAATATTGAATTGTAAAAATTATATATTTACTTATATTAATTATATACTTAATTACATTATTATTAAAAATCAGCTCTGTTATTATATTATAATTAAAAATTTAATGATAAAAAATAAAAAAATTATATATTTATTTATTTATTTATTTAATATTTTGAACTTAAATCCTCTCAAACTGTGACTTCCTCTCTTTTTTTTTTTTAATTTAGACTCTCGTTTGTCTCGTGGGCGAACACCCCAGAGCACGACGCTATCTGACCAACTGGATCAACTGAAGAAAATTGCTTCCTTTTCAAATTTGGCTTCCTACTCTTTTTTGTTTCGGCGCTTCTTCTCTTCTTTTTTTAATTATATTTTAAATACAACAAAATTTTGAGACACATAATGGAAAAATTTGTCTCCCGTGATCAGGTGTGATGGCATCTATGGAGTCACCTCATTCTCACTCTTCTTCAAACTATCATATTTAAAATTCCTTTGACTTTTTTGTGGATTACCTTTTTTTTTTTTTGGACAAAATGGATTACATGCACCCATGAGCATTCCATTGTGGATCTTTAGAGTAAGGGAGAAGAAGAATGGAAGAGGAATAGGGAGGGGAAAAAATATTAGGTAATATTTATTATTATTATTATTATTATTTAAGTAAATATACAAGTTTTATTTTTTACCAATTTTATTTATTTATTTATTTATTTCTTTTTCTATTCCATTTCTTTCTATTTTAGGATGTTTGCATGGTTGAATTGTTATATATGAAAATGAGAATGAAGTAAAAAAGTAAATAAAATAAATAAAGAATAATCTTAATATTCTTACTTAAAAATATAGTAAACGAGGATAAATATTATTGAATAATAATAACAAGATAATAGATATTTAAAAATAAATATATCACCTTTTCCTGTGCATTACTATGTATTATTGCAACCAAACATAGCCAATTTAGTTCCCCAGCTTTAAAGAACATATACGTATATGTGTGTGTGTGTGTGTGTATATATATATATATATATATGTTAAATGAAGCCCGGTAACTTTGGATTAGGTTTAATTGCACCCAACCCAGTGGCAACCTTGGGTTAGGCTAAATAGCGAATGCACCCAATGTGATTTGTTTTTATAAATTTCACTCAAAAGAATTTCTTTTATCATATATATATATATATATATATATATTCTCTAATTAAAAATATAATAAGCATATGATTTTTTTTATTATATACTTATCATATTTTAATTGAAAATTTTGATAAAAAAATATTAAAAATTATATAAAAGCTTTTTTCTCTGTTTATTTTTATTTTTTGGGTTTTGTTACCCTGCCTCTTGTGATTCTTTTTTTAATGGAAAAAAAATCAGGAGAGGGTTCTGTGGTCATTGTTGGCCCATAACTTCAGCCGTGGGCTTTCTTTGTATAGTTGTGGGCTTTGAAAGAGGGTGAAAGGTTTCATTGAGCCCATGATTGCTGTGGCCTGTGCCCTGTGGGTAGCAGGTTTCACATTTGTACTTTCTTCAACCATTCTTAAGGTACCATTCTCACATCTGTGTATGTCATCACAAGCCCAAGTTCTTCTTCATCTAAGTGTCAATTTTGAGTAATTATCTTTTCAACTCTCTCTCAAGATGCACTTTGCTCCAACTCTATTTCAAATTATATTCATTGTTCTTTGATTTTTTTTTTAATAAATAGGTTTCTTCGTAAACGACTATTTTAATTTGAGAATTTTTTTTCCAATATAATACAAATTTTTTTTTCTGAATAAGTTAGTTTGAGTTTAGATATTTAAAGATTTGATAAAAAAGTGACAAAATTTTAAAGTTATTACCTTGTCGGGATCTAGTTACTAGAATAAATATGATATTTTTGCCTGAATTTAAATGAGTTTTATAGTACCCTACCCCTGTTGATCCTTATCTGAAATGTGAACTGTGAGATGATGGCACAACTAATATTTTTTTTGTTATAATCATTTTATTTTTTCCCATCTTAAAGGTAGATTTGACGTTAGAATAAATTACATGGACTTTTTATATGTTTTGTTCAAATTATACAGATCATTTTTTAATTTTTAAAACATATATCAACCTTCTTTGAACTAAAAGTTATTTTATGCTTTAATTCAATTTTAAATTTTTTATTAAAATATCCTTTATTTAAAATTAGTTAAAATTTTAAATACCTTTTATTCAAAATTTAAAATGGAGATTATTTTGATCAAAAAAATTTAAACTCAAACTCAAATGTAGGATAATTTTGGTTTCAAAGAAAACCTATGTATATTTTAAAAATAAATGAGAAATTCGTATAATTTTAGTAAAACATAGAATAAATTCATGTAATTTACTCTTGATATTATGAATTTAATTTATTTATGAATTTTACTTTTTAAATTTTTTTAATATAAAAAAAGAAGAAAAAAAATCTCACGTGAACTGCTGCAAACTTGTGGTGGCATTGTGTTCAATAGGCCAAGTGTAGAACGGAGTGAAAGGTCCACATATTATTTCACATTCTGATAAAAGCACATGGCTTTGGATCAAAGTCCACAAAGACCACAAGGCTAAGAAAGCTCCACGTCTGTTTTCACCATAATTTCCCAAGCAACAA
The DNA here is from genome assembly GCA_026724425.1 of Erythrophleum ivorense. Taxonomy (NCBI): domain Eukaryota; kingdom Viridiplantae; phylum Streptophyta; class Magnoliopsida; order Fabales; family Fabaceae; genus Erythrophleum; species Erythrophleum ivorense. The sequence continues at coordinate 15,446,198 of JAIUCV010000016.1, forward strand.
AGAAACAGATTCTCAACTTTTGTGTAATTTTCTTTCCGTTCACACCGCTTTGCGTTCTCATCTGGTCCATACTCTCAGTGATTGTGGGACTATGCCCTCTCTCTCTTTTTTTTTTTTTGTGTGGGACAAATAGACTTCAAATATAAAGAGGCACAAAAGGTTCTAAACTTTGTAGTTTTAGGCTCAAAATATAGAAGATATAACATAAGAGTCAATGAGGCAACACACACCTCGTCATAACTCAAATATACAAAGAGAGTAAAGAAGCAACACACCTTGTTACAAGCAAAAATAAATAACACCCTTTGTAGCATAAGAATTGAAAATACACAACAAAAGATTTTATGTACATGTGTTGATAAAATTTTATAAAAATATGTATAACATTATCTGTTAGATACATAAATTTTATATTAAATAATATTTTATTATTAAATTAAGTCATTCGCAAAACAAATCAAACATTAAATTCCAAATTTATTTAACTCATTTATTTAATAAATAAATGAAATTAAATTCAAATTTTTGACAAACTAAATTTAAGTGATTCATAAAATAACTTAGTTCATTCACGATACATTTACATCTTTAAAAAAGGCACAAGGTCTCAAATAGTAGTGGGAACATCGCGGGTTATAAAGATTGAACAAATGAATATTGAAGTATATATATCTCGCCACAAAATGTCAGTCGCACAATTCGTTAAGATTAAGGAAATGAAAAAACAAAAAAAAAAACAGCTTTATTATATTATTCAGGAATCATAGTAATGTACATTAAGTTTCATAAAATTTGTACATTAATTAAAGAAATCCACAAATAGATTATTTAAATCAGTAGGAAGTGGCCTTGGTCAAGGACGTGATGGTTACTGTAGGACCAAGCAAGGGCTTCCCAAGCTTCACTGTGAACGTGTCGTAACGAAGGAAGAGCTCCACCAATGTTACCCTAAGCATCAGCACCACCAGATCTTTCCCGGCGCACTGCTTGTTCTCCTCGGTGGGCCCCTCCGTCTCTCTCCCATTCGACCAATACACGTACTTCAACAACCTCTCTCCCTTCCCGACAAACCTATGGCCCACAAACTCCTCGGGATTCTCGAACACCCTCGGATCCTTCGTAGCCAACGGCTGATATCCAAACACCATCTCGCCTTTCTTTATCTGAAACGCTGCGTCGTGGCTCCGGACCACCACATCCTCCTTAGCCTTCCCGTATTGGAACTGAACTGGCGGGTCCATCCTCAGTACTTCCCACACCACTGACTTGGTCAAAGTCATCTTATCCAACGTCGCTAATGTTACCCCACCTTCTGCCTTTACCACGCTTCTTATCTCGTCCACAAGCTCCTTGTGTAGACCCTCCCCAGCTAATCCCACCCACTTCATCATACTCGGAATTACAATTTTAACCCCAGCGTAAGTGTTAAAGCCCAGAACGAATAGTAAATTATTGCATGCTTCTTCTTTACTAAGCCCTAAACGCTCCGCTTCATCTAATGCCTCCACGGCAGACGTGTAAACGGCGTCGTATAGCCTCCTGTGAAGCCACTTGAGCAGAAACGCAGGAAATGGCACCGTATGGAGGAAGAAATCTTCGATTACATTAATAGGGAAGAAGTACCAGGGTAGTCCAAGGGATCCAAGTGGTGCAACCTGAGGATATACCCATAACTCGAAGTATTTTGGGCCCCAGGATCCGAGTTTTGTTTGGGTCGGATCCTTTCCACAGGAGAGCCGAAACACAAAATTAAAGAGCTCGTTGTCGCTTATGGAGTTGAAATAGGCTTGGCCTTTGTCGGAGACCTTGTCTTCGAGCTTATGAAACATCTCAGACAAGTGGCTTCGGAGAAGTGGGATGACCTGGTCTTTTTTGGAGGAGAGAAGGTAGAAGAAGAAGCGCTTGAGGAGGGCGTGCTTGGGCTCGGAGGGGTCAAGGTAGGAGCAGATGCGGTAGCCGCCGGTGAAAATGGTGGAGGGCATGTAGGTGCCGGTGAAGACGTCGCGCTTCTCAACCTTGGACACGTCGAAGAGGACGGGGAAACTCAGGGCGTCGAGGACGGCGACAACCCTCGGGTTGGAGGCGAGGAAGGGGCCGGGCGGCAAGTTGGTGCGGAAGACGGTGGAGTTGTGCTTGTGGATTCTGGAGGTGAAGAACTTGTCGCGGCCTTGGTTGTAGTAGTAGTCGTAACGGTCAAAAATGGGGCCAAAGAATGGGAGGCCATAGCCTCCGGGGATTGGTCTGAGAGCGAGGTGGTCAGATCGGGAAGTATCGTCGACTGGGGGAGGAGAAGACATTGTTTGATTTGATCAGTAGTGGCTGTAGTCTATGAATATTGAAGAGGTTAATTTCGTGGATTATATATAGAAAGAGAGATATTGAAAGCAAAATGGATCCTGGTGTTTTACTGGTAGATGACATGTGTGTAATGTTCAGGCTAAGTGGTGCGAAGGGGAAGTCTGGAGGTTTTGGACGTGGCGTTAGGAAGAAGAGGCATGCATGTCTAGCAAGTGATGTGGCCTTTTGGACGCGTTGTTAGGACGTGACGTGGACGGATTTTCATCTATCACTGAGTTGATATGGATCGATCCCTTTGTCTAATTTGTCTTTCTTGCATGCAGTCCGAGTGACACTTAGCACTGAGTCAGTATACTAGAGAAAAGTAATAGTAAATATCTCCTAAGTTCCACAAATTAATTATTGATGTAAACGAATAATCACTCTCTGCAAGATTTTTTCTTAATATAAATTTTTTTAATTTAATCTTCTAAAAATAAAATTTCTTAATTTTATCTCCACATTTTTTTAATCAAAATAGTCCTACCTTTAAGCAAAAAAGCACTCTATGTGAAGTAATGATAACTTGCTCATTTTCAATCCCCAAAATAATATAATTTTTGTATTAGAGTCAGATTTTAGAGCCTCAAATTGATGACTTTGATTGAGGGAAAAAATGTTTGGTGACTAAATTAAAATATATTATTTTTAGAAAATCAAGTTAAGAAAACAAATATTTAAAAAAAATTGAAAAGCATTATTTTTAAAAGATTAAATTGATAAGAAAGTAATATTTTAGAGAATGAATCGCTCATTTTCTCTTAATTATTTAATTTTTATTATAATTTATAAATTAATTTTTTAATTTATTAACTATATTATATTTATTTATTTGAATTGATTGAATTACTAAAATATGCATATATATATATATGACGTAATATTAAAAAAATGAAGGGTTTTTGTTATGCAGTAGGAGAATAATAATAATAATAATAGATAACTCCTTTTGGAGGCACTAGCTATTGCTCAGCTTGAGTAGCAGACACCTAGATCCAATATTCAGTCAGCAGCCATCAGTGGGATGCGTGGGATTTTCACGTTTGTGCATCGCTCTTGTCATAGCAACATATGATCCATTTTTCACGTTTGTGTATCAGTCTTGTCATAGCAACATATGAGTTATGCATGTCTTGCACGTAATATTGTCGTGGATTATATTTACAACGAATGGACTGAGTTTTTTTTTTCCCCCTTTAATTCCCTAGCTGTTTTCACATGAATGGCTATTTTTAAATTAATTGATATTGGGCAGTGGGGAACCTAGAATTCTAGGATAGGAGGATAAAGTTAACATTTTTTTTATAAATATACTCTTTATATTTTATATTGATTATTAGGGTGATTAGCTAAAATTTTAATTCATTTTTTGGGTTTAAAAATAAATCTTTTAAATTAATATTAGTATGTTGTTGCCAAAAGTTAGATTCATGAGGTCTATATAAAAATTATTGTCTTGATTTTAATTAATTTTAAAAATTTTATATCTTATTTAACAAAATTATACATTTATAGTATATCATTTAAATAAAATGTTAGAAATTGAAATTACAAATTTACCTATTTTCCTTTATATTAGTAATAAATAATAAAATTATAACATAGCTAATACTTATATGTTAGGAACTTAGCATTTAAGGTTAAAGTAATTGAATTGAGCTTGAAGGTTTGGATATTACACTTTAGAAGCTCATATTTAAAGAGGAAAAAAAAAGATTAAAGAGAAAAAAAGGTAAAGAGGAAGAAAGGAAGATAAGAGAATAAAAGAAAAAATAATTATAAATCCTTTCTTGTGAGAGTTACATACATAATACCTGTGTATTGTGTATATAAATTCAGTAGGTTCAAGTTGGAATATTAAATAATAAAAAATATACATAATACATGAGTAGATTTAGTAAATTTAAATTTTTTAAGAAATATATGGAAACATAACGTGAAAACTCAATAAATATAGAAATAAATTTTTGAAAGTTTGAGGGTAGACATGAATGTGGCTCCGCTATTGATATTACAAATTGTTGGGACAGTTTTTTGAGAAGGTGTTGGCTAACTTGTGGGGTAAATCTGACCGTGATAATAGTTTCGGATGATGACTCTTGGTTCCTATTATATCAGCAATATGAGGAGATGGGATGGTGAGTTAAAAGGATAAGGTCTGGTACCAACTTCTGGTACCAATGCCCAGTGAGATAAAAGATAAGGTTTGGTTGCTGAAGATGCAGAACTGGTAAAGAACTTATTGAACTGCTTCAGCCCTACATGTGGTTATTAGTTTTGGACAATATCTTCATAAAGGGTTATATCTTAAATCGCTCAAGTCTTACTAGAAGATTAACGCCTGAAAAATGGACTCCAAAGTATAATGAGCTAGCTAGCAGAGAATCCTCATAATTAGGCTCTCTTGAAAACTATTACTCCAAAGTTTCAATCCTACTATAGAAATGCTTTCAAGGCATACTTGTGATTAGTACTATCTTGAGGGGAAGAGAGAATATCCCAATTAGATACGAAGCCATTAGGAAACTAATAAAGAAGTTAGGGAAGAATAGCATAAATCGAGGAAAAATTAAACTCATAATGAGAAATAAAGATAACAATTTGTTTTCAGAATTTTGATACATATTTTAAACATAAATGTAATATATATATATTTGGGTTTAATTTATGTCCCGTCCTTTTCCTACTTCTTACTCCTTATTTCAAAGTCTTGTGACTCTTTAGTTTCAAAAGAAAAGAAAGAAGGAGAGAAACTTGAAGAGAGAGAGAGAGAGTGTGTGTGTGTGTGTGTGTATATGTAAGGGTTATAATTTGGTTCATTGGAAAGGGGGTGAGTGAAAATAACAGCGTACATGGATAATGCTAATTAATAGTAACTAAGAAATGACTATTTCATTTAGAATTACATATAGGTGGATTTTTTATATTTTTGTTATCATTTTTTAATAAAATAATAATATTTGAAAAAATATTATATTATTGATAAGTAGTTGTGAAATTTATACACTTATCTATAAAAATAATATATATGTCATGTTATAATTATAAAATCATATATTTATTATATCTTAATTAAAAAATCTAATAATAAAAATATAATATTTTTTCTTTTCAATTAACACGCGTTACAAGGAAAATTAGATTTTATCCTTGTAACAAAGACAATTATAAAATTAATGCATAAACTTTAAATTGTAATAAAATACTTCTTGATAATTTTAGATTAAAATGAAGATGATATATTCCAATTAACTTCTATAACTAGAAATAAACTTTTTGTAAGTTCAACATTGAATTATGCTAACCATTGTTATCACAGTTAAAATCACGTGGCCTGTGGCCATTAATTTTATCTGAGAGTTAAAAGTTAAGGCGGTATTTTGTTAAATTTCAAAACTTAAAATAAATTTTATAATTGAGCTTTAATTCAAGAAATAAAATATCATAAAATATTCCAATTGTATTAATGTGTAAATTGCCCAGCCCAATGCACATTCGTAGTTCAAGTCAGATCCACCCAGGAGACAATATTGACTGTTGCCACTGAATTGATCGTATCAGGATCGACTGTACTAATGAGAATTATTGCAGAGGGTTTAATAGCTTGTTTTCAAGCTTTATTTGTAAGGATTAAAAAATAATGTAAGACATTTAAAAATAATAATTGAAAAAATAAAAATTTTAATTGTGAAAATGAATTATATTTTAAAAATTTTAATTATGTTGCATAGTTAAAATTTTAAAAATATAATTTTTCTATAATATAATTAAAGTTTTTTAAAATATTATTTTCTTTATGGTTAAAATTTTTATCTTTTGAATTATGATTTTCAAATATTCTACATATTTAAAGGAAAAAAAAAAGCCTGAAAACAGGCTGGGGCGCAGAAACTTTATTTACTGAAGACGATGTGTGCTGCAATTAATCAAGTCAAGAGGTCATGCTAATGCTATCATGTTCCTCCTCGAAGGCACCTTTTGGAGGAAAAGGAAAAAGCAAAAAATAATTGACATAATCTCTTTCATATACATTACAAGCTGTCCTTTTTAGATTCTCCTGCTTCTGTGATAATTGTATTAAGAAAAAAGGAAAGAAAGATGTGAAATAATATTTTTTTAAAAATTATGCATATATATTCTTTTCTCCCTACCTCTTTTATATTGTCTTAGTTATCACAACAAATAAATAAAGTTTCTATAGACTGTGTTGTAACCACTCGAACCATATCATTATTGTTAAATTAATAAAATAGGCTTTTTTTTTTTAATTTTAGAGGGGAAGGGGGTCGATGACAAATAACTAAAAGTTAATGATAAAAAATTAAATTAAATTAAATTGGTATGCTTAATCATAAAATTAGTGGATTAACTATGATTTCGATCCATCTGACTTTTGAAATTTTGTGATAGAGATTTATAATGTTTAATAAGCTCTACTTAATTTATTTCGCATAGATACGATGTTATATACAAAATATTTGAACTAATTTTTATATTTTTAAATAGGTTATAATGCAAAGCACCTGACAGAAAACTTTATGGATTACGCTGACCAACAAGAACATAAGCAGAAGTCCAAATAAGCAACTTGATTTCATAGTTTTTTTAACTTTAAGGAGTTTTCAATTTTAGATAGTTTCTTATTTTTAAACAATATTACACGTTTACTTGTTTTCAAAAAATTTACTATTTTAGACATTTTCTTATTTTATTTTCATTTTATTTATGGAGATTAAATGGGTTTCCTTTAAGTTTTAAATAAATACTCTCTTAATATATTTGTAAGCCATTCTTACAAACAAATTAGACAGCCTGTGAAAGATTTAAAGGAGGAAAAAAAGTATGAGAATGATAAGAATTATGGTTGTTCAAGTTATGTCATAAAGAAAGATAATGTTGCCAAAACAAGAAGATAATACTCATCAATGTCAACTATTTTGAATCAGGTGTACTATTGTTAATTAGTTGTTTGATAATACTATCAATAGTGGTAGCCACAAAAACTTTATTAGCAATGGTGAAGGGATGGGAGACTAGGGGGTGTCCTGGTCTTCCTTCAACATTTTGATTTATTTGATATCGGATTCAAGTTTTAGAGATCTAATGGCTATGATTATTTGTTTTGATTATATATTTGAAAAATTGACTATGAATGTGTTGAAATATTTATGTTATGTTAGTCATGCGTCATAATTTAGGTGCTTAATTTTTCTTTCAATTACCATATATGCTTTTTAATTTCAACTCCCTATAATCAAATCCTAACTTTGCCACTGCTTATTAGCAGAGAGATTGTGGAGAAGTTAGGGTTCAAACCAAAAGAAACTTCTAAATTTTTACACAGGCTAACTCGACCAAGGTGACAAAAAAGATTCTAGTGACAAAGAGGTGCAGAATGCATGTTTTCCTTGAAAATATAAGTATGAGATGTTGTCAAAAAATGAGGAACTCAAAAAGAATTTAAAAAAAAAGCAGTTTGAGTTGCATGGGAACACGCCATCCTTAAGAACTATTTCGTCACATTATCATATTAATTGCGAAAGTTTTCCAAAATTAAACAAGCTCTTCTAAGAAAAAAAAAACTCAAGAGACAAAATAGTAGCTAGTTTTGTACGTAACCTAGTAATAAGTGGAGGAAAAGAGAAAGAATATTCAAAGGAATGTATTTAGACATAATTAAATGTATCGTTAAAATAATAATATTTTAATATTAACATTAAAAAGATATTTTGTAAAAGGTTAGTCCACACGACTAATTCGTGCACATGGGACTACAAATCTAAATTTTACATTGCATTTGGACAATTTAACCCAATTTCGTGCGTACGAGCCCACATTTCTTTCAAATCCTTTACAAATTTAATGTAATCTCTTTATATATATAAGCATTTATAATTTTTTATTTCAAATAACGTGAGACTTCCTTTTGAAATACTCATTTTTTACAACATGAGATGTATTCTAACGTTGTAAACAAGGACACCTATCATCCATTATTTGGTAGGTTTTGACAATACTATGTTGTGGCACAATAGGACGAGAGGAAGAATACTTACAAACTGAACGTGTATGGCAACAGGTTTTTGAGTTTTCTTATCCAAATTAGAGTTTTTAACATTTTGCGATTTATGATATTTGGCAAATTCTATTCAATTCATTTCACATAAATATGTTGTTACATACAAAATTTGTCAACTGATTTTTTATTTTAATTATTTTATATTTATTAAATATTTTTTTACAATATATATAATAATTTAATTATAAAAAATATATATTTATTATTTTTCATATATATTTTTAAAAAATTAGTTTGACTTTGATTTAATTGTAATTGAATAACTGAATTGTAAACCTTTGTTTATTACGATGATTCACTGACTGACGCGATATTTTTAAGGATTAGATTTAGACAATTTCTTATATTTTTGTTGATAGGTTTCTTAATTAAAATATCATAAATATAAATTTTAATTAAAATATCACAAGTATATAATTTAAATTAAAAATTATATATTTATTTGTAAGAACTATAAAATTATCATATTATTATTAAAAATTATATTTTATTATATTTTAATTAAAAATTAATAATATAAATATAAATAATTTTGTTTTAAATTAATGCTGAAAAACAAAAGTACCAAATGAATAGACAAGGAGGAAGCATCTTCTATACTCATTTGGTCCGTCATCTCAGTTTGAAAGTTTTTTTCTCAAGTTAAAGATTAAAAATATAAATTAAAATTGAGAACTTAAAAATTGTAATTACAAAAAACGATTATATTTTTTATTTTTTTATTTTTTATCTTACAATTCAAAACTCAAATAAAAAAAAAAAACCCTAAAATAGGGGACCGCACCTCCGCAGTGATCATGCGGATAGACAAGAGCTTGAACCACGAGTATGAGAAGGAACAGAAACCACGTGGAATGGCAGAATCAGAATATTATCAAAATTATACTCACCGAAATGATCTCGTTACTCTCCCTTCCCCTGCACATGTTTTTGTCGCATTTACAAGTACAACCTCTTTTGTTTTCGCATCCAACGTGAATCACATATCCCACTGGACCCCACCACGAAACCAATGAAATATTCAAAAATGTATTTAACAAATAAAAAAAAGAACAAAATTTATATAAAATTAAATTACCTTATTATGAAAGGATACAATTATCTTACTATTTTTTATATTTTTATTTCTAATATATAATTAAAATATAATAAATATATATTTCTTAATAATATAATAAGTATATATATAATTTAATTAAAGAATTATATATTTTTTTTAAAAAAATTATTTGTTATTTTATTATTAAAAAATTATATATTTATTATATTTTAATTAAATTATTAATAAAAAAATTACATGTACATTTTGTTCATTAAAAGAAGCATCCCAAAGATAACATCCATACCAAACGTGACGCATGAGTGCCGACAAATATATATATATATATATATATATATATTATCGGGCTCGTACTTCGATTGATGTGAATGTGTGCGTTGCGCGCACAAAATTGTACTTTATTTGTTTAATGCATTATCATAGGTACTTTAAATGTTTAATATTTGCTTATGGCTAAAATGATGCATTTTATATTATTAAAGTTTATATTACTAGAGTAATCCTATATAATTTTAAAAAGGCAAACTGATAACAACCGACATAAATTTTTAAGATTTTGAAAGCATTTATTATCTTCAAAATTTGTTACTTCATTAAAAATATCACTATACATTAAAAATTATAGAATGGTTTCTTTTTTACTTTGAAAAAAAAATTTATATCCTATACACATTTTGAGCAATATATATTTTCTTTTTATTAAACTAAATTTCCTCATTTATATTTTGCCATATCCATAAGGCTAGCACATATAAATAAATTTTTTGTCCATTTTGTACATTATGTCTCCCTTATGATTTTATCTTTAAATCATGGATACATTATTACCTAAGGGTCTATGGATGTATATATAAAAATATTATAGCGTGTGCTTCAAAATGATAAGAAAATAGATACGGTTGTGATTCATTTCCGAACATTTCTTGTTTGGACGTGAACCCGCTTTGCCATTATGTTACATCTATCCGAAAGAGAGGATCTTATTTGTTTTTACAAATACTTTAAAGTAAAATCATATTTATTGAATATGACATAATATTAAAATTATATTTAAATAATATATTTTATTATATAACAATGTCCATATTGCGACGTATTAATATCTCTATTTGTGTTTTGTCGAACAGTAGTATAGACTTTTTATTTATTTATTTAATCTCAACTGTCTATTTTTATTTTGAAACAAGTAAAATGCAAAATGAATATAATTTTTTTACTTTTTAAAAATTTTAAAATCATCTTCATCTTATATTTTGCTTCTTTAAGGAAAATGATTGAGATTAAAAAAATAATAAGAGATCCAAATCTGTTCAACTGAACAACAAAGAATCTGTGTTGAGGCATGCACCATGAGTTATAATGTGAGACTTATGACTTGTTTGATATATAAAATAAAAATAAAATAAAATAAAAAAGTAAGAAAAAAAAGTGACTTTGAGAATTAAAAAAAAACTTTGTATATTTATTTCATTTAAAAAATAAAAAAAAAATATTACAAAGACATAATAAATAACTTTTTCTTTTTTTACCTTGTGATTCCTGCGACACCAGTCTGTTGATGTATATAATAAATAAATCAGCCATTTCTATAGACTTAATATAAAAATACTAATCAAATCCAATATTGGGTGAATTGTTTAAACAATTAAAAGATCTAGGTGGGGATAATGGGGTATTAAATTGAATTAAGATGGCACATGGAAGTGATGCTCATACCAAACAATTCAAAATGCGAGTCGGCATTGGCAACATGTCCTTAAAGCTGACACATATAAATAAAATTATTGTCCATTTTGTACATTATATCTCCTTTATGGTTTTGTCTTTATATCATGAATGCATTATTACCTAGGGCCGGCTCTATCGATGTGTCTGTATAAATATATATATATATATATATATATATGTATATTAATTATTGTGCATGCTTCAAGATGGTAAGAAAATAAATATGCAAAACAAATCTGAGTTTTTTTTTTTGGTCTTAATACAAAGTTATCACGTGGAAGAAAAATTAAATTACGAGATGTGAATCCTATACATTTATTATTTTCACTCATTTTCAGTGTTACGTCAGATACTTTGTATCTTTTTCCGATGTCATATCATCATTATGGTAGTTGTTGCTAGAAATGCAGAGAACCGTTCTAAAGAGCAAAGTGGAAAATGGTTCAATCAGAGAGGAGAATCTCATAGGTTGATGATTCATCAGGATAGCTACATATTATAAAATTCAAAGTTAATTGCGCATGCGACATATCAAGAAAAGCAATCATAACTAATCAGTTTGATTTTGAAGATGGTTGCCACAACAATTATCGCTAAAATATTTATCAGTTAAATATAAAATTTTTAAATTTTATTAAGATTATATAAACTTTCCATCTATTTTTTATAATATATACACATCTCTATTAAAATCAATAGTAAATTACTCAAATTTCTGAATTTTTAAAAAATTATATAGACTTTCATTCTATTTTTTAAAAATATACATAAACTTTCCTCAAAATAAAAGATAAATTACACACTTTTTTTATAGTTTTTTTAAATTATATAAATTTTTTCTTTATTTTTAGAGAATGCTTGTATATATTTTGAAAATAAAGAGAAGGTATGCATAACTTCAACAAAACTTATGAGGGGCCTGACTAATTTATTTTTTATTTAAAGATAAATTTATGTATATTTTGAAAATAAATGAAAGTTTATATAATTTCAATAAAACTCATAGAAATTTGTGTATATTTTACAAATAAATTAATAATCTATAAGAGATATCTGTATAATTTACTCTAAATTTTGTTTTATACAAAATTAAATATCTAATTTTGTCATCAATCCTGTTAAAATGAGTATATATATAGTTTATATTTTTTTTGGCTTAACTCCAATTAAATTACATTTTTCTACAGTCGAAAGTGTGCCAATTGGGGAAAAAAAGGTGTGTTGATAAATTCTTTCATAATTCACCAAATTTTTTTATAATTTTTATACATATTATTTAATTATTTTATAATGTTTTTTTAATAATTTGAACAAAAAAAATTAAGTAAACATTAAAACTATAAATAATATTATTGTTACTTGTTTTCACTTGTTTTGACTTTAATATTTTTATAATATTTTGAGACTATTATTAGAATTAAGCTAACCATTTTAATTATTAAATATCATCTTAATCCTAACAATGACCTTATGGCTAAGATTATAAAATTATACAAGGTATAACTAAAGCATGCTTTCAAAAATAAAATTATTTTTTGCTTTATGTTGTTAAGATTAAAATTTATGTATTCCATGGAGATCTAGCCTCTCATAACTTTGGTGACTCTCGATTGTGCAAAACCTATTCTAAATCCAAACATAAAAACAAATGCGATCGGGGCGATACTAATTCATCATAAATAAATATCGTTAAAGCATAAGGTAGATTTATAGTTTTCTTACTTTCTCTATATCTCTTTATTTGTCAAATAATCATTTTTGTAATATTATATGAATTACAGTTGAAAAAAATTACAAACTTTTAATATTAGAAATTATTTTTTAATGTCAATATTACACTCTTAACCTATTTATCTTTAATTGTATGATATCAATTTCTTTAAGAAATACAAAAAGTTCAGACACATTTATTTTCCCATCAACCAAAATAGCTAATTATTGATCCTTGTGATAAAAATAAATAGAATAAATTATATAGATTTCTCATGAGTTTTATTAAAATTATATAATTTTTTATTTTTAAAATATACACAGATATCTATTAAAATAAAAATTTTATATTATATTTTAGTTAAAAATTAAAATTTTTGACTAAAATATTATTCATTAATTTAAATATTTTTAACAAAAAAATTAAATAAATAATATTTGAGTTAAAAATTTTAAATTTAAATTAATGTGTATAATAAATTTTTATTTTATGAGATATTTGAGTATGTTTCTAAAAAAAATTTGTGTATTTTAAAATGATTAAAAGAATTATATAATTTATTCAAACAAATAATATATAGTTGTAATTTCTTAATGTACATTGAAAATATTAGAATAAAAAAATTTCTGAAATCACGTGTTCAAATGTACGAATATATTTAATTTCTACGGGTTGCCACATGGATGTTTTTACCTTGAACTTCGATAAAGATAGCAATAGGCAACCAATATATATATATATATATATATATATATATATGTAATGGTATTCTTTCCTAAAAGTAAAGTTGATTCCTAAAATGCGTTCTCTTTTTTCCTGGCTGACCGGTGCCTTTGTGGTTCAGTTTTTTGTTTGAATTACTTCGTCACGGGATTGGGTCTCTTTGATTAATATTAGATAAGTAAATGAAAAGTAAATAAATAAAATAAAAAATAATGTTTGTATTTTTTTGAAAAGAGAAATATTATTAAATAATAATTATAAAAATAAAATAAATATTGTTAAAAAATTACATCACAAAATTTGAACTAAACGGGGGTCATCACGTTTTACACGTTTAGTAATTATTAAATAATAATTATAAAAATACAATAAATATTTTTTACTTTTTGGGAAACTTGACATTTTATAAAATCTTCGAAGCCACATACTAAACGTTGCATATATGTATTTGGATCAAGTTTGCAACAATTTTTTTTTTTTACTTTTTTAAACATAATAATTAGATCTTGATATTCGTAACATCTATAATATTTTATGTATGTATGATTTGATTTGATTAAAATAAATAAATAATGCATAATAATTTTTATCTACAATTTTATCTTAATTTTTTTTTCAAATTTTGTTGGACCAAATAATATATATATATATATATATATATATATGAACCATTGTAAAGTTTACTAATATCAACACTAATTATATTTTTAAATAATAAATAATAAATATTATACGTACAACAAAGGATCCAAATGCATAAAAAGGATCGAAATGCGTAAAATATATTAACTGCTGGATGTTTTAGTCACTTTCAATCGCATGCTAAAATGATAACATTGTTACCCTTTGTTTAATTATTTCCAATCAATCAATAATTTATATAGAAGAATATATTATCCCTTGGAGTTTTGAGTCACTTTCAATCCCATGCTAACATAATAACTTTATTACCTCTTCTTTATTTATTTCCAATGAACCAAACAACCCTTTGTGTTTGGTTTGCATGACATATGATACATGCATGCCACGTGCCTTAATAAGGGATTTGTTTGTCAAATGTTCATAATTATATACGTGTGAAAGGGTAATAGCCACCATTCGTCCTTTTCAAAACGAGTGAGATATTTTGACTTTAACATGCGGAAGGGTACAAACAAAGTCGCATTATTGCCCATCATGAGAGTATATATTTGTTATATAATTTGCTCTCCAATGAAAGATAAATATATTTTATCATAAATATAAATATAAAATAAATAATATTTAGAAAATTTGAATTTAATTTTGGATAAATTTTATGCAAAATAAAAATAGAATCCTGCTAGCTTGAGGATCAGATCCACTGATCCAAAAGAAAGTGTGTTAAGAGTTACAACATAAAAATTTTAATGAGTTTGTAAATATTCAAAGAGCAGAAGTTTAAATTCATTCATTTATTTATCTTCTATATTATTCACTACTACACCATTTCCAGTGATTTTTTTATTTTTATCTTTCTTTAAAATTAATTAAGAATATGTCATGGCGGATAATGAAAGAGAAGAAAAGGAAGCATATTGGTTATTGCATAACGTTATTACTAATTAAGGAAGGTAGCATGTTTTAATGATGCAGATCAGCACATGGTCGATCAGCTATTGCAGCGAGATTACAGGGACGCAAAGACAATAAGATAAAAAAGTGGGTGGCACGCATTATGATTCCCTATAGCAATTTATTGTACATTTAAAAGAAAAAATGATATAAAAAAAACTTAAAAGTATGTATAAGTTTTATTTTCTCTCATCCTATCTACATTTTTTTTTTGGTTCCAAATGCACACCGTGCATTCAATTTTAAAATTTTATATGTATATAGTATTAAAATTTGATATTATGCCTCATAATTTTTAGAATTTGAATTCATTAGGTCTATTAAATTTAATGAATTATAAATATATATATAATTTGACATTTTAATTTGAATCTATTGAATTTATACATGTATTTTCTTTTTTCTTTCTCATTTTCTTATTTTTTCTCCTGCCTTTCTTCCTTTTTTTCCACTTCCCCAATACTTCTCTCTCTCTCTCAATTGTCCTTAACTTTAGTTAAACTTTGCTTTTTTCCCCAAATTGATGATGCCTTGGTATATATAGGTTTTTGCAAATTGCCAATTATAAGTTTTTGTAATGTTTTATAGGCATAGATTTTTACAAAATTGATAGTAATAAGATTTTATACTTTATCCAATAAACTTTTTTGACCCTTCAGGGTACTTTTTTGAGTTGTTTATTAAAATATTATGATGTTTGTCAAGTGATAAGTTGTTTTTTAAATATATTTTTATTATGCATTACATTACATGAGTATTGAGTAGATATACCTTATTAGTATCAAGAGGGTGAAATTGTTGATATTAATATTAAGAATAATTTTTGATACATTATTTATTTAAATTTAAACTTGTTTCTAAGTTTAGGAGAAGAAAAGGTAAAATATTATTAGTAAGTCAATTTTATTTAACTTAATTTAAAAGTTTGAAAGAAAATATTTTATTTAAAAACTATATTATAAAAAAATAAATTTTTGAATAATATATTAAACGATTTTCTTAAAAAAAATTTCTTTTGCATCTCTAATTTAGTATTTTGGCTCTGCCTCTCCCCATCCCACAATATTCGAGTAACAAATTTGGATTTTTTTGTTGGGTGAGTAGGATGATATTCAGAGAAATAAAAATAAAAAGAGATTGAATAAAAAAAGGTTTAATATATATTTTCATTCTTGTGTATCATTTTTTTAATCTATTTTTAATAAAATAATGCACTGAGGAAAAAAAAAACCCAAATTATCTGGTGACACGTCCACCAATAACGAATGGTGTTGAAACGAGGAGTGAGAATACCGAGGCTTTGAACGAGGACTTCTGCTTGGAATTATTTGAGTACCAAAAATGAACTCCCAACTTATATACATTAAATATTATAATATTATTAAACTAAGGGTCACTGCTGGTAAGATTAGATCTAAAAAAGATAGTAAAAAAAGAAAATTCGTACAACTGATCAATATTAATTAAAGTCCTCTCTTCTGTGCAGCGTGGCATGCCTATGTATCTCTCTCTATAAATACCGACGAAAGCTTCAATCGCATCCTCACTAGCTTTTCTAAGCAAAGCATTACTTGTATAAGATCTTTGAGTGTGTGATTGTTTTAAAATTAAGGGAACGATGTTTCCAAACCTAGTGCCCGGTATTAGCAACATATTTGGGAATAATGGGAAAAAGATAAAAGGGACAGTGGTGTTGATGAGGAACAATGTGTTGAATATCGATCTCACCAACGCTGTTTCCACTGTCTTTGATGGCTTCAGTGAGTTTCTTGGCCAAGGTGTCACTCTCCAGTTGGTCAGTTCTGTTCATGCTGATCCTGGTAATTACCATTTCACTTCTAGATTTCTCGTTCTCAGAGAGATTCTTTTCAGTCTTATGTTCCTTGATATCTTCTTCTTCCTTATTATATCAGAAACAAGGAATCAGTCTGTCCGTGTCTGTGTCTTTTTCTGGGTAAATTTGGCTCCGGTTGAGATTTGAACTTGGATTAAACCTTTGGTCCCAGAGATAGACATTCCAGACTGATATGTCTGTGTCTCTGTGTGAGTGTTTAACCCAAACTCGTACTTGAAACAAGGTTTTGTGTTCTATTGTTCTGAAAATAAGCTCCTTTCATGGCTGTCCTCACAGGGTTTCAAGGGAGAAAAAGATTAAAATAGAATCTTAACTTTACCAATGCGTGATCTTTTCGAACTGAACCTTCCTTCTTTTAGTACATGATAAAGCAGAAATTTGAATCTAGTTAAGATCTCTTATTAACTACTTTATTACACCGTTAATCACCGAAATACAACTAGCTAGTGGTTCAAACAAAGCATCTTTGGAATGTACATATGCTTCTGGTCCAGATCTTGGTCTGCTCTTGAAGACCCATGTGTCCAAATCTGAAATTGTTTAATTTATATTTACTCTTTTTGCAGCTATATTTTGTGTTTCTGTTTTTTTATACTGATACTGATAACGATAGTGAAGTTTAATGTTATACTAGTGCAATTTATTCACTTTTTAATTTTGGCATCCATCGTGGTTTTGTTTACTAATCTCCTTTAAATTTTGCTTAAAATATATAATTTTTTAATTTTTTTAAAAATATAAATTCTCCTAAAAAAATTATGTTTTACTTTCATTTAATTTAAATTTCTTACCAAAATATTTTTGTTTAATTTTTTAATTTTAAAAATATATATTGACTTACTAAAAGTTATTTTAATTAAAAATTTTAAAATTAATTAAAGTAGAAGATAATTTTTTATTTCAAGAGATATATATATATTAAAAATAAAAAAGATTGGTGTAACTTGTTTTTTTAAAAATCATAAAAAAGCTAGACTATATAAAAATAATTCAGATATTTTCATTTATTTGATAACAAAATTCAAGTTATATTTTTATTTTTAATAATTGAATAATAATTAATGAATAATATTAAATAATAATTATAAAGATAAAATTAAAATTTTAACAAAATTTCTCTTCCCTTTTTATTTTGCAGCGGGCTACCTAACGGTCCCAAGTGGCTTAGACTAATCTCAAATAATATTTTTTCTGAACAGAAGTGTTAAAACATCTTGTTACATATAGATCGGATTCCTTTACATCAACTTCTTTTTTTTTTTTTTTTCTTATTCCCCCGGCACGAGGTATTAAGGGAAAGGCTAAAATAGAAAGATGATAAGATTTATTTTCCTTTTTCATATTTATTTTCTTTTTTCTTTTTTCTATTTATCTCTACTTATATTATATGCAATGAATCTGTAATTATGAAAGATCGAAGACTTATTTTCCTTTTTCATATTTATTTTCTTTTTTTTTTCCTATTTTTCTCTACTTATGTTATGTGCAGTGAATCTGTAATTATGAAAGATCGAAAACTATATTAATAATCACAGGCGCAAAATTCAAAACCTTTTTTTTTTGTGTATATTTATTTGCAGCAAATGGATCGAAAGGGAAAGTTGGGAAGCGTGCAAGTCTTGAGAGCTGGCTGACCACACTGCCATCTTTAACATCAGGCCAAACTGCATTTTCAGTTCATTTTGATTGGGAAGATGATATAGGGGTTCCAGGAGCATTTATCATAAGGAATAATCATTTGAGTGAGTTTTTCCTTGTAAGTTTGACTCTTGAAGACATTCCAAACCATGGCGACATTCACTTTGACTGCAACTCCTGGGTTTACCCAGCAAGCAAATACAAAAAGGATCGCATTTTCTTCTCAAACAAGGTAATATATCAATTTTCTTTTTTACTTTTCAAGTTTGCATTTTATCATTCACCCAAAAAAAAAGAAAGAGTACATTATATATATATATATATATATATATGTATATATATTGGGCTTTAGTTTAATTCATATCCAAAAGTGACAAAAAAAGTTAAATATTGTAGACATATCTTCCAAGTGAAACACCACAGCCATTGCTAAAGTACAGAGAAGAAGAGTTGGTGAGTTTGAGAGGAGATGGAACAGGAGAGCGCAAAGACTGGGAAAGGATATATGATTATGCCACCTACAACGATTTGGGTGATCCTAACTCTGCAGAGACTGCTCGTCCAACTCTCGGAGGCTCAACCGCATATCCCTACCCTCGCCGGGGAAGAACCGGTAGACCACCAGCAAAGAAAGGTTCGGCTCTTGATAATGTCCAAGTTAGCGGATTGTTAGATTTGATGTTAAATTTTGAATGAAGTAAAATGGAATGACAATATTGCAGAATTTTAATGATTGAAAGACTAAACTTAAAAAAAAATTATTGGAGGCCAAATTGAGAAATCAGCTATTTGTGGGAAGTAAAACTAAATTTTCCTCTAGATTTTTTTTTTATTTTTTTTCTACTTTAACAATTAGCCCATGAATTTTCTAAATTGTCCTGATTCAGAGGATTAATGTATGAAAGTTGCCGAGAGATTTGTTTTTTAACATACTATATGCTGTTGTTTGAACAGATCCAAACTATGAGAGCAGGCTGAGTTCCATTATGTCCTTAAATATTTATGTTCCAAGAGATGAAAAGTTTGGACACCTGAAGATGTCAGACTTTCTTACTTATGGATTGAAGTCTGTATCTCAAAGTCTCCAACCAAAGCTGGACCTTTTAAATAGTGAGTTTGATAGCTTTGAAGAAGTGCGTGACCTCTATGACAAAGGGATTAAGTTACCAGAAGGTATACTAAACAGTATCAGTGACAAGTTGTCTGGACAAATACTCAAGGAAATTTTCAGAACTGATGGTGAACGACTCCTCAAATTTCCAACTCCTCAAGTGATTAAAGGTGTGTGTGTGTGTGTGTGTGTGTGTGTGTGTGTGTATATCTTGCATATCTAAATCCAACTATTAGTGACCATAATGATATTTACTATGCATTTTTTGAACTATGATCATATCTGACACTGATAATTCTTAATTTTATTACTTGGAGCAGAAAACAAATCTGGATGGATGACCGATGAAGAATTTGCAAGAGAAATGCTTGCTGGTGTAAATCCCGGCTTAATTCTTCTCCTTCAAGTGAGTCTAAGTTTATTTGCCTTGAATATTAAACTTTTCATAATTTGATTTATTATTGATGGTTTAATGGAGAGAATCATTGCTTATCACATTTTAACTTTAATTCATTATTGCAGGAATTTCCACCACGAAGCAAGCTTGACAGCAATGTCTATGGTGATCAAACTAGTAAAATAACCAAACAACAGCTAGAGATTAACCTGGGTGGGCTCACTGTAGATGAGGTAATTAATAAGTAATTTTGTGTTCCATAATTTACTTAATGAATCATGTTAAAAGCTTTTTATTGACAATTCTTAAAATGTATTTGGTTGAGTATAGGCTATCAAGAACAAGAAACTGTTCATATTGGATCACCATGATCCAATCATACCATATTTGAGGAGGATAAACTCAACCTCTACAAAGGCATATGCTAGTAGGACAATCCTTTTCTTGAAAGATGATGGAACTCTTAAGCCATTAGCCATTGAATTGAGTAAACCACATCCTGATGGAGACCAATTTGGTGTCATTAGTGAGGTTTACTTACCTGCAGAACATGGTGTGGAGGGCTCCATTTGGCTATTGGCCAAAGCTTATGTTGTCGTGAATGATTCTTGCTATCACCAACTTGTCAGTCACTGGTATGATTTCTGATACAACTAAACTTAGGCAATATATGTATTCTTCATCAAACTTATTTTAATGAATTTGTTCATGATTCACAGGTTAAATACCCATGCAGTGATTGAGCCATTTGTTATTGCAACAAACAGGCAGCTCAGCGTGCTTCACCCTGTTCATAAACTTCTTCTCCCTCACTATCGTGATACTATGAATATCAATGCCCTTGCACGTCAAGCCTTAATCAATGCAGGAGGCATTATAGAATCATCATTTTTGTGGGGAAAGTATGCTTTAGAAATGTCTGCTGTGATTTACAAGGATTGGGTATTTCCTGAACAAGCACTTCCTGCTGATCTTATCAAGAGGTAAATTTTACTATCTATAAGCAAAGATTCTTCGGTGATGATGTATTGAATACAATAGAATTTTGACATTAAAATGTTTCTTTTGGATTGATTTAGGGGAATAGCAGTTGAGGATCCAGCTTTCCCACATGGACTTCGCCTAGTGATTGAAGATTACCCTTATGCTGTAGATGGACTAGACATATGGTCTGCCATCAAGACATGGGTCCAAGACTATATCTCTTTCTACTATAAGACTGATGATGCTATTAAACAGGACTCTGAACTCCAATCCTGGTGGAAAGAACTTGTAGAGATAGGTCATGGGGACAAGAAAAGTGAGCCATGGTGGTTTAAGATGCAGACTCGCGAAGAGCTAATTGAAACTTGCTCTATAGTCATATGGGTCTCTTCAGCCCTTCACGCAGCAGTCAATTTTGGACAATACCCATATGGAGGTTATATTCTGAATCGCCCAACTCTGAGTAGACGATTCATGCCCGAGAAAGGAACACCTGAGTATGATGAGCTAGTGAAAGATCCTCATAAAGCATTCCTGAAAACAATAACTCCAAAGGACAAAACCATTACTGACCTTTCAACTATAGAAATCTTGTCAAGGCATACTTCTGATGAGTTTTACCTTGGGCAGAGAGATAGTCCTAATTGGACATCCGATGTAACACCACTTGAGGCTTTTAAGAAGTTTGGAAGGAAGTTGGAAGAAATTGAGGAAGCAATCGCCAATAGGAACAAAGATGGAAAACTGAGAAATCGATATGGACCAGTTAATATGCCTTACACACTGCTCTATCCTAGTAGTGAAGTTGGGCTAACTGGCAGGGGAATTCCAAATAGTATTTCTATCTGAAGGGTCTATGCTTCCTAGATTGTGCTTGTTGGCTTTCAATAAAAATGAGTGAGAAGGATTCTAAATCCTTTATGCACTTAGAGATGTATGGTTATCATAAGTCATGTATTTGGGTGCTTTGATGTTTGAAAGTAATAAAAGCTATTATGCTTGTACAACCCTAACTCTGCTCCTACGTCGCTCTTGGCTTATAATTAATTAAGTAACAATTTTATTTATTTATTTAATTTCACTAATTTAATTAGAAACTATAGTATTTCTAATAAACCAAGGGCAGGGATTTGGATCAATTAGTTTTAAAAAATATTTTTCACTAATTAAGAATAATAAGTTAGATAGAAAAATTGCGTACTCTCTTCGTTTTTTTTTTTCCTGGCATAAAAAAATTCCACACTCTCTCCTTAAGAATATTTAGTAAATCTATCCTTCAGATAGTAAATGAAAATAAAAATTTCTTCGAATACCCATTCTGGGTGATTATATGCTTGTTGCAAGTAAGACTACGCCATGCCTGGCTCAAGCAACACTTGTCCCAGCCTTGGTTTATGCTAGCAGTGAAGCTGGGTAACTGGCAAGGGAATTTCTATATTTGAAAGGCTCGATGCTCTCTTGATGGTATTTCATGATTTTCAATTAATAATGAATGAAAAGAATTCTAAATTTTTCATTTTACATATTTTGCAAGGCATTTGGCATAAATAAATAAGATAATTTTATAAATAAAAACATTTTAACTTTCAAAAATATTTTTTGAAATTATGCCATCAAGTTAAATTTTTTTTTTTTACATTGTTACATTTGAATGTTTAATTTTTTATTATTTTTTGTTTGTGGCTCAAAATTCGTCCTTTAACCAATTAAAGTGGCATAACCAGCTTGTGCCTATGTATTTGAAAGCTTTGATGTTTGGAAATAATAAACGCAGTAATGTTAATTTGTACGATTCTAGTAACGTAGTGTAAAATCATCAAAATCTGTATTGGTTGAACAAAGGTTTTTTTTTTTTTTTTCCCTTTGATTCTAAGGTTTTCAGCCAGACCTTTGGATTACATAGAATTAATTTTTAAAATTTCTTTTAAAAACGAGATACTATTTTACTAATCTAGCCCTATATTATTTTTTACTATACCATTAGTATCAACACTATAATATTAATATAATAAATTATATTTTACATCGTCATTATTTGGTCTAAAATTAATTTTAGTTTTCTGTGGTTTAATATGCTTCATTTAACGTATTGTGTGTGATTTTCTATTGCTTAATTATTTTATAGTACTCTATTTTTATATAAACTAGGGGCCATTTTCAAATCCAAGCAAAAAAGTCTAAAAAAATTTAAAAAGTTGCCGAAATTTAAATAAAAAAAGAATTAAAAGCAAAAAAAATTAACATACAGAGTTCAAAGCAGAGCTGCACTATTCATGATCATGCGGCTCCATCCTTTTTATATATGCATATGTATTATAGATTTTAATAAAAACACTGATGTGAATATTGAAAAAAGTAATAAATTTATTATCAAAATTATATTTCACTTATATTTTAAATAATTTTGCATTTCATCAAGGTTATTTTTAATATTAAGCTAATAAATTTAATTTTTAAAAATCAAGTTAATTTCAATAACAATTTTAAAATGTTTTAAAATTATTTAAGGTATAAATATTTTAAAATTATTCTATAATTGATATGCCTTAAATTGAAATGAAAGTGTTTACTTTAGAGGCCAAATCATAATATCAAATATCAGAGAGGTGAAATAGTTATTCACCGGAATTTATAAGGTTAAGAAAATATTTTAATCATATATAAATTGGCAAAAGACACTGAGCGGGAGTGAGACGAGCTTTCTTCTTCCTCCTCGATGAACAACAAAATCTCAAACGCAACGCAGTGCTCCAGAGACTGAGCTGACACCGAAGAGGGTTCGCGAAAGTGCAAAAACAGTGAAGAGTAGGGTACCAATGGGAAATCAGAAGCAGAAGTGGACGGCGGAGGAAGAAGAAGCATTACTTGCCGGAATAGCGAAGCATGGTCCCGGCAAGTGGAAAAACATTCTCAAGGATCCCGACTTTGCGCCTTTCCTCACTCACCGTTCCAACATTGACCTCAAGGTTCCTTACTCTTTCACTCCCTTTTCCTTGCTTTCGTTGATAGTTATACTGAATTTATTTAGTGGTGGGATTTCTTAGGGTTCCTCACTCCCTTTAGCTGCTGTTTGGTAAATTATTTTCCCGGAAATTTTGTGTTTTAGTTTCGTTTACCTGAATATATTGTTCGCGTTTCCGTCGGGTTCGTTGATTATTGAGATGACCATGTTGGCCTGACTACTTCACATGATTGATGAAGATGATAGCTTTGGAAATTGTGGGCGTTAGTGAATTTGTAGGTATATCTTTATATGAGTGAATTGATCCTCCCCAGATACATTTTTCAATTTAGTCCTTAAAATTTGAATATTTTATTTTAGTCCTTCAAAAAGGATTTTACTGTGATATCGTGCTCATGTTAGTAATGTAAATTGGTATAGTTGTTAAATGCCTAGTTGTTATTGGAAAATGTTATGACAGGGTGCCAAAACAATATGGTGTTGTGTTATTTAAAGTGTTATGATGCCCTATCATGGGATGTTCTCATCGACAACTAAGCATTTAACAATCAAATCATCTCTATGTTAGATAATGTCACCCATCTTTGTAACTATTTTTTAGTGGCTTAATGTGAGGGCTTATCGAAGACAAAGTACTCTTTGGAAAATTGAAATGAGATGTTTAAACTTTGAGGATCAAATTGAGATAAGGTTCATCTTTTGAGACCAAAATGTCTATTCAATCGTTTTTATTTTGTTGATTATTGTGATAATTTCTATTTGTTCTGTGTACTTTAATACTTGCTTACATTTAAGTATTTGTTGTATTGTTGAAGAAATAATTATTGTAATAACCCCTGCTGGATTTTGTAATGCCTGTTCTGTGCACCACAGGGTGATAGTATGGCTTAACAAAGACAATGTCCTTTAATGATCGGTCTTTGTTGAAGAA
Organism: Erythrophleum ivorense; assembly: GCA_026724425.1. NCBI lineage: Eukaryota > Viridiplantae > Streptophyta > Magnoliopsida > Fabales > Fabaceae > Erythrophleum > Erythrophleum ivorense. The sequence continues at coordinate 15,471,307 of JAIUCV010000016.1, forward strand.
CTGAACAAAGTTGCAGGGATGGACCCATTGAGTATGTGTATGTCACTGTGTCTCTAACACTCTAACCTACAAAAGCCAACAAAAAGGAGAGATAAGGAAAAAGAAAAAAGGAAATAGGAAAGAATGACATCGATTACTAGTACTGGTTAGATGTAGTGTCTCTGTGGACTTAATGGAATTGAAATATCTCATCTGTGAAGCATGAACACTGACATGTACATGTGATACAACATGTACACGGACCACATGAATTAGTCAAACTTCAAAAAATATAGAACATGACACTACATGGCATAAATATATTTTTTAAACTTTCTATTAGCGATATACTTATAGAAAAAAACACAACTCACATTATTCTATATACTAGGTATCTTACACTGTTATTTTCTAAAAAATAAACTACTAAATCAGAAGTTGTTAATCTATATTATTCAAGTTATTCATGTACGACCAAAAAAAATTAGGAAAGAACTTTAATTATCTCATCAAAATGGGTCCTATAGTCTTTCATTCTACCTTTTCTCCCCCCTTTCCCCTTTTTTGGCGTCGTCATTCATTTTTGAGCTATGTTTAGCTCGAGTCCAAGCCATGTTTAGTGTGTGTCCTAAGCCCAAAAAAATCATTTTTTGTTTCCTTCCATTTTGACAAGTCCATATGTGTGTCAGGTGCGTGTCAACAGTGTGTCATGGCGATTTTGGTGTTAGACACACAACATGCCTGAAGATATATGTGTCCGTGTTTTATAGTATCCCATCCTATCTTATTTTTCTACATTTGACAAATTTAAAATTACCCAGCCCAGTGTAGTTTTAATTTTAATGGTTCTGTATCTCAAAAGAAGTTAAATCTCCACATATATTTTATCATTCCTTTTTTTTTTTTTTTTCTTTAAATTCTTTCCACCTGCCAGGATAAATGGAGGAACTTAAGTGTTAATACTGCTGCTCAAGGTTCTAAAGATAAAGCAAGGAATCCAAAGATTAAAGCTATAACTCCTGCCCCAGTTCCCAGTGTTCAAAATGCTGTTTCTGCTGCTCCGGTTCGTCAAAGTGCAGCTTCTGATGCTGTCATGGATGATCCTTCTCAAAAAGCACAGGATGTCAAGCACGCACCACGGTATACTTTCTTTTCTCTTGCTAATTTCTCACTTTTGCAAGTATTGAACGGGTCTTTATTGTATGTCCATGTTGGCCAGTACAATATATCACACTCTCTCTTCACTGTTCATTTTCGTACAGAATAGATTTGTAAATGGAAAATAATGTTATCTTAGAAATCTAGTAACTCTTCTCTTTTGTTATTTTATACACAATTTTTATTGGAATGAATATGACATAAAAATATCATTGATAAGCAATGTTTATTTTGCATTTGGAGGATGCCTTATCCTCCCATTTGGTAACTCTGTTCTTATTTGAAAAAAATTTCTTCTTCCATTAAAGGTTTATTATGAATTAGGCTAAAATGCAAATGAACAACTTCAACATTGACCATTTGGCAAAGACCTTGTGTGGTTTCAGTTTTGTTGATTAGCCCCTTCAACTTTCAGTAGTGGCAAATAACCCTTACTATTCAACGTGATATGCCTATTATCTAATTATTATTTTCCCAATTGTTGAAAATCATATCCTAAAGGATTTTTTGTTGCTTTTTTGTGCATTCTGCCAGGTATAATGGAATGGTTTTTGAAGCTCTGTCAACAATAAAAGATACTAATGGTTCTGACATAAATGCCATTGTTAGTTTCATTGAGGTAAGGTGAAGGTCTAATGGTTGCAATAGCTTTCTATATTCCACAATACTCTTCCAATCAAGATGCTGCATTCTTTTTCTTTTTTTTTGGTTTTTTGGGGGGGGGGGAGTTATCATTATTTGTTTGTTTTATAATGGTTCATCTGACTCTCGTGGTTAATTACTCTTGTTATGGCCTTTTGACTTACATTTAGTCAAACAGTTAAGTTTGTGTTACAGATGCCTTTCTTTTTGTGCCCCCGTCTACCTTGTATGTCATAATATGAAGTGTTTCTTGTCTTTAATTGTTCAGTCAAATTGAGTATTCTCTAGTATGCTTTCTATGCTTGAGTTCACTAGGGGTGATGAACGTGTATAATACTGCAGCAAAGGCATGAGGTTCCTCCAAATTTCAGAAGGGCATTAAGTACAAGGTTGAGGAGGCTTGTTGCTCAAGGGAAAATTGAGAAGGTAAATTAATCTGCTTTGATATTTGTAAAGAAATAAGGATGTAAATTTTCCTTCTTACAACTTTTGAGTATTTTTCTTTAGATGCATGATATTTAATCTTGATACTGACTTTCCTTTGTGTGATAATTCCTTGCTTGGAATAAATAATGTCACTTCCACACAATATAAGAAACTTCTTAGTCAAGTTCTTATCCTTCTTGAAGCATGTTACTTGGGTTGACTTGACTTTAATGCATGTCAGACAAATGATTATGGACTCTTTTTCTTTTTTTAAAGAAATATGTTTGCCTGCTTCTCTTTCTAGTTTAATCTTTTATTTAACAAACTATCCTAAAATTTATGTGAAGCTCCTCTTCAGGTGTGTGTCCTATGACATTTTGTTCTTGGATTTTAGGATTGACATTGTATTTCAATCCTTAATTATGATGGTAATATTTCCTGATAATCCTAACATAATAAAAGCTTGTTATGCTGACTAGTTTTGCCTTGTCAATAGCTCTTAGTTACAATACCATCCTGCAATACTGCTTGGGTTTGATGTGGTTTGTTATTTTTGTGGTGATGGCCTCTTGAATTCAAGCAAGTTTGGGATTCTGCCTCAGGTTGGATTGGCAGTGATACATCTCCTAGAACTTCTTGCAAATAGTTGTAAAATTCAAATGATTTTTTTTAAACTTATTTTAAGAAAGAAAATTTTAATATTCAAACAAAAAGAGAAAAATGGTTTTAACACCTGCATACATTAAAACTTAAAAGCCTCAATCTTCTATCTTCATCACGTTGGTTCCTACAAATAAGATCACTAGTAATGTCATTTGTTTCCAGTTATGTGGAATTTCAAAGGATACTATTTGCTCTGCCCAGAGTGCTTATTACTGGAGGAAGGAATGTCTTGGATGCAGTTTTGTGGCAAAGGATATCATATAGAGGATATTAGGCGAAGGAAGGGAAAAGGTGCAGTTTTTAAATTGGATTTTGAGGAGGCTTATGATCGTGTCATGTGAGTTGGCCTTTTCTTGATAAGGTTTAGAGGCAAAAGGGGATTGCCAAACGTTGGGATTGGAATTAGTGGGTATCTTTCCTCGGCAACCTTTTTTGTGTTTTATGGAAAACCAAATTTCTCGGTTTCAAGGTCAGTGAGTTGTTAGGCTGGGAGATTCTTTATCCCCTTTCTTGTTTTCAGTAATGTTACAATCAACAAGACTATTGGTTATTGCCTAAGGAAATTTTCCTGGCGCACTAGTATTAAAAATGTCTTTTGCAGCAAAATATTTGTTTAGTATTTGGTGCTGCCTCCCAAGCTAGCTGCTCCACTGCTTCCAACAGGCTACAGCCCCACCTTTACTTGCGCATGAGCAAACCTATAAATAAATTCAAGTTGCTATGATCTTGAATTTTGTATTCCTGTTTATGTGGTGCAGATTTCTCAACTCTGGCCAACCCTGCAGGTACAAAATTGTTACAAGATAAAAAGGGACACCCCTTCTGGGGCAAAAGCACCTATAATGAAACAAAAGGATATCTGGCAACATCAACCACCAGCTTCTGGTTTAGTGCCATCTTATGAGACTGCAAAGGTTGCCGCCGATACTGCAGCCTACAGACTTGCTGAAGCTGAGAACAAATCATTTCTGGCTGCTGAGGCAGTCAAGGAGGCAGAAAGACTCTCAAAGTTTGCTGAAGATGCTGATTCAATATTACAGCTAGTGAAAGAGATATATGAACAATGTACTGTGCTGATAAACAGTTCTATCTACATATTAATACCTTTTTTTTTTTCTAATTTCCTATCCTTAACACATAAAATAACCATGGTTCTTGTGGATTTGCTGATGCAGGTTCGCGAGGTGAAACTTTTCTCTTGGCTTAACGTTGGTGAATATAAGGTTGATCATGGATTATTATTGATTTTAATCTCTGTTCATCAGTTTTTTTTAACCTTGTTTTCTGATGTCAGAATGGGGGGGCGCGGGGCGGGGGGGCACATTTGTTTGTTATGGTTACATCATAAGTCATGTTTATATTTGGCTGATGTCTTCCGTACCAAATCCGTTTGGATTTTGGTTCCATGGTGGAAGCAGTAGATATAATCTGATCAAGGATACTTCCTCTTGCAAAGAGGGTATCTCAAAATTGAAGTTAAGCATTTACCTATATCTTAATCATTTAAGTTCTGTCATCCTTAAGCTTCTTCGCAATACTATACTTCGGGACAATACAAAATATCAAAGTGAATCTTAAGATATTAATTTTCGACACATGGCAAATTATAATGTTCCCCAAAATTTTAAAGATGCATATTATATATTTTATACAAAATGTTGACACCCTTGTCTCTAATGTCTTAATACTCAGCTTTTAACTTCTGATGTGATAGATGTTTCTAATGGAATCTAGCAAGAGGTCAGTTATCTACTATCAAACAACTGCTACTTTTGGCTCCGGTTAGCTTTTAGCTTTCATGGAAGCCATTCGTAATACCTGATCAAGTTCTTTTAACTTTGATTTCTCCAGTTTGTGTTCGTTAGGGATTGATCATGTTTAAGATTGTAAAAGTAGCAACATATATGTAATTGGTTGAATACATTGGAAGTAGAGGCCAGACTCCCCCCCCCCCCCCTCATCTTTTTCCTCGAACATCAATTACTTGCATTAGAGAACGAAGAAAAAAAGCAATTTTACGATTAAGGGACACTTTGCAAGTTGATTTAAATCCCAAAAAAAACAGGCCTCTGCAAGATTAAACCTTCTGCCTCAGTATTTTCAGATGAACATTCTAAATTGGGCTGAGTAACATATTCAGCAAAAGTACCACCATACATTACATGTCATGGCACATAATCATAAGCCTTGCTCGAAAGAATGATAGAAGAGAAGCATTAGAACTTAAAAATGACAAAGCAATCAGTATGACCAAAAAAATAATACAGGAATTAGGATTCCTTTAGGTCTACCAGATGAAACATTAACGACACTTAAGAATTGCCTCCAAGGAATTTGCGAAATTTGTTCTTTTGAAAGGAAAAGCAAAATTTAATGTCTAACCGTGGATCACCACATATTATGCAACCATACAAAGTTCATCAGCAAAACCAACATCCACTTCCTAAACCGTTACATAATCAAATTCCAAATTATAGACTACAAGAGCACAAGACCAAGCTCAGATGGCTTCAGCGCACGCCTTATTCGGTAGTTGTAAAGATAATAGTGAAGTTTCCCATCGCCTGGTCCAAACTTAAGTTCCTTCAAGAATGATTCATTTTGCATAACATCCAATGCATTGAAAACATCATAGTCCTGTCTTTTGGCCACAATGAGAGCATCATTCATCAGCTGAAGCAACGGGGTCTTTGTTGAAACATTGTAATAGGAATAAGCTGCTTTCAAATTTGAATAATTTTGGTTGCCAAGGATAGTAGAAGGAAGAGTATAAAAACTGCAAAAGTCAGTGATCTCATGAGTTTCAGGACTTTCAACCAGATAACTATCAACAACATTCTCCTTTGGAAGAAGCCAATGCTCCACATCATTTTCATCAAAATCAGGTGCAACAACAAACTCACTCAAATATTTCCTAAGTAGCCTTGTAACTGCAGGAACATCATGGATTTCCATCTTTCTGAATCCTGGGGTGACTGTTGACTCTGGTAGCTTGTAAAGCTTGATTGTTCTACTCATTGTCATTCGTGCACCAAGCCGAGAGAAGCCAACATCAATTAACTTTTTGGGATTCAAAGATCTGTGCCAGTATTGGCAAGTTGCTATGGGTGTAGGAAGAATCACTCCAGCAGTATAGGCTGCCTGCCAGATATTCTCCAAATGCACCCTCCTGGTCACCTCCTTGATCATGACAGGAGCAAGCCTCTTTGATCTAAGCTTTTTATGTACGCACAGGAAATTAATCTCTGCCATGTTAACAACCTCATCATGAACTCGGATTCTAGCTGGAACACCTGTAATGAAGGCAACCAACTTCTTGGAACTTTTGACACGGACTCCAATGTGCCAACTCCTGAAATAACCAGGAGGTTGCAAAGCCCAGCGCAGAAATTCTTTCGAGTAGTTAAATCTGAACATGTTCTCATCATCCTCAACATAATTGTTAGCAAGAAGGTTATAGACCTCTTGGCATGTCTCCTCAGAGTTGATGTCACACGCAATCCATTCATATAGGTTAGGAAGGTTGTACGGCTCTTGTTTGACCTCAGATAAGGGGGTCGGAGATTCAATAGGACCTTCCGGCAAACTGGTGTCTCCTATATCCTTGAACTGCCCAACTGGTTGGGTTTCCCAAAATTTATGTCTTTTTTCAAGAGAGAGAGATTCTTGAACTTTTTGTGCTAGAGTATCCAGCGCAAGATCACTTTCAGAAGGTGCATTCCCATCTGGGATGGGGTTTTGAGTTTCTTCAGGTGATTCAGTAGATATATTGCTATCAGCCATTTCCAGAAAGGTATCTGAAAGACAATACTACTATTTTTCAAATAAACAAAAATGATAGAAGGAAGCAAACTTTTCACTCAACATCCACTGGCTGTGAAGGATCAAGAAAATAAAGTTTTCCATATTCTCCTGGAAAAGGGGGAAAAAAAATCTGCCCAAATGTATCTAACGAATCTATAATTCACCTCTGAGTTGTCCCCAGTTCCACACAACTCTCTTCATTTTAGCGCCCAGACCAAGTAACTGAACAATTTTATACAGCAATGCAACATGTTCTCAACTACTTAAGGGAACAAAATTGTACCAAGAAAGCATTTTGAGGTAATATACCCAAACAACAGAGTCTCGATCTTTATAGAAAATAATCACTAAACTTAAGAAAGCTTTCATTAATTGCACAATGTTAGAAGGAACTACACACTGGAAGGAAGGTGTAACATAAAGATCAATAATAAGACAAATAAACAAAATTAATCAGGTCTTTGAGGCATACAGAAAAGAATCTTTGATAATCTCAATTTGTAAAAGTGATTAAGAAATATAAAAACAGTTACAATTTCAACCCTAAACTATTTGCATTATTTCATGTTTCAACCACCAAATGGATGATGCTGCAAATACTCTACATCATAAAGCTATGCCCAAAGGGAAGAGGAATAAATTGATAGAGATTTCGAATCCTACAATATGCTAATGATAAAGTTGTTTTTGCAAAGCTGGCATTAAGTCATTCGTATGTCTAGGGTGAACTTCATAATATTTTAAGGCTGCTTCTAGGCTGTAGATTAAATTGGGATAAAGTGAAGCAGTTGCTCATACAAAAGTTTATAAAATTAGTCAACTTGAGTGTTTAGTAGCAAGATGATTCATTTTGCAATGACCTATTGGGGACTTCCTTTACATGCACCTAACAAGGCTATAGAAGTTTGGAGTTCTATTTTGGAGAGACTCTGGCAGGTAGGAACATATCTATCATTAACTTTCAAGTGTTAGCAAATACAATGAATGAATTCTTTTAGAATATTCATAGAGGAGTTCTAGGGATCAAAATCTCAAAAGAATCCAATAAAGCGCTAACAGCATAGTGCCTTTGGAGAAAGGAGTGCTACAGGAAGAATGATTTGCATAAAGGTGCTCAAAGATAGTAACTGAATTTCTCTGTTCAGCCAAGAGCCCTACATATTTTTTGCCAAAGGGCTCATGAAAATAATGCAATCTTTTGACAGGCACCTAAGATTTAGGGATTATGATTACATTTGCACTTAATTGTTGTAGGATCTTTGCCATTGAGATGTGGATTTTAAGAACTGGTTTCTATATATATATATATATATATATATATATATATATATATGCTGTAGAATATACTGATGAAAGCAATCACGTATATTTACACAATGTGTCAAATGTGGTTATATTATATTCTGAAAGCTTGATTCAGCCTATATGAAGCAAACATGTTTCAATGATCAACAGGTTTTTGCAGCTTTTCTGGTACTTTCAGGGGGACGAGGGAGGGAGATGATCAGACCACGGGATATTGAATAAGTAAGCTTTCGTTGATGTGAAGACTGATGAGCTTCTATTTGATTCTATGCAACTTCCATGATGCATTGATCCCTAGGGAATGATAGCATGTAATAGGAGATTCAGCATTCTCTATAAAGTTGATTTTCTCCTTTAGATGAGGACTTTTGATAGCAAATCACTCGAGGAAAGAAAATTTCACCAATTCAGAATAGCTAGCTGCTAAAGTTCAATTAAGTGGTGAGCCATTGTATCACCTGGTTATTTGCTGCTCTTTCTCCTATCCAGTGTGAATGGAGATATTTTCCCTGCTTAGACTGCTGCGAGTAATTTTACATACTTTGAATTATTGGGTTGCCTAGTGGAATAGAATTATGGGGCATGTTAACACTAAATTAAGAGGCAAGCAGCTCCTTAGTGCTTGATGCAGTATTTTGGGATTGAGAAGAATTTAAAAAAACTTATACTAATTCAGATGTAAAGAAGAAATTTTGAGTTCCTTCTTCCTTGGACCATACAAACATCCAGACAGAGTTTGAAGGAATGATTATTTTTCCATATTATTCTGCTAGCATAGTTCATATTCTCGTGTGGACGGGTTGTGCTACCCTTTCAAACTTACTATATTCAACAACCAAATGAAGTGCTAGTGGATCTAAATTTGGATTGTGAGAAGAACAAACAATCCATATAACACACTCGCCGGAACAACTTACGAGGATTGACCTATTAAACCTCCAGACCAGCCAAACATTAGAGAAATACAGCAGCAGGCGGAGGGAAAAATGATAACCCTTCTCATTCATATATAGGCAAGCACCGTGCACGGGGCCAAAATTAGACAACCCACAAATACAGCAATGACAAGTATCCAAGATCTAAGCAACAAGAACGCGCGGAGACAACCTGCAGACCCCTTTCGAAAAAAAACAAAATTTGTGTAGTCTTCTCACTGTACTAAATCCAAACCAACAAAAAGCACATAGCTTCAGAAGCTAAAATTGTTTATATGATCTATGACCCCTATCGGTTTCCTTCGTTTTCAAAGCAAACAAATGGAACCCAAGCGAGATTTTGATGGAAAAAATTGAATACGGAAATAAAAAGTTATTTTTTTACCTCAAATTGCAGTTCGTATGAGGATTAATACATTCAGGGCAAACAATCTAAGCTTCTTGTGGCTCGAATCCGTAAGATCTAATGATCCGTAACAGCTAGCGAAAGAGAGAGAGAGGGTGGAGGCCGAGGACTTGTGCGAGAGGGAAAGCTTTGGAATAACCGAATCGAGGGTGCTAAGAAGTGCGAGCTGCCGGAATAACGCAGTAGTGTCGATACGTTTTTATTATCATATCTATATTTTATGGATAAATTTTTTTTTTAATTTTTATTGCATCTTTAACTTCTCTTACTCTAATTTATTAACTTAAAAGAATTTTAAAATGATTAATTTTTCTAAATTAAAAATTTATTTACATAAAATATGTTTATATAAAATTATAATAAAAAAATAAAATGCCACATATAACTAATAATATAACTTACAATTTATCTAAAGAATATTTTTTTAAATATATTATATTGATTAATATATATAAATGTACTTATCTACAAACAAGGTAAATATCATATAATCTATATCCTTAAAGTACTTATAAAAATTCTCAATTCATACCTAAGTAGGTAAATTTTATGAATAACCATAGAATTCATTAATTGAAGAGTAAATTATAATAACATCATTAATGTTTTAGTTAAATTACATCAAATATTTCTCTTATTTAAAAAATATCATTAAACTCATCTAATATTTAATATATATTACAGATGTCTATTTCCATTTACTTTTTATCAATAAAAATAAATTTTTTATTACATAAGACAGTAACTTTATTTTTAATATGATAATAAAAAGAAATAGATATAAAAATATTCTTAATATGCTATTAAGAAAAATTAAATAATTTTATTTTTATAAAAAATATATATTGTACAAAAAATTAATTTTATTGACATAAAATAAATTAAAATGTTTTTCTAATGCATATAAAATGTCATGAAAGTCAGGTGATATTATTAAAACAAAAGAAGTATTAAGTACAATTTAGTCCATGCCTATAGAAGTTAATATAGTTTACACTCGTTAAAAATATAAAGAATTATAAATTCTATTAATTTTAAATGTGTATAAAAAATCCTATTGTGAACATTAATTTTTTCTAATTATTTAATGATAGAAATAAATACAAAATTAATTCTAAAATATCATTATATCATATTCAATAACAAAATATATAAAATTTAAGTAATTTTTAAATATTTATTATTAAATCTTTTAATAGAAATATCATAAATAAGTTTTTTTTTATCACTTAACATGATATAATTAAATATCTTAAAAAATTTCTATACATTATGTTTTATTAGAAAAATCTGATATTGAATGCGTTAAAAAAGTTTATTTGGATCTTTTCTTTAAAAATATAAAATTAATCCTAATCATATTAATATTGAGTTTTTTTTTGTAAGAAAAAATTAAAATTCCAATCAAAATAACCTCCGAAAGAAGTAAGTTTGATCTTCCTTTAATCTAAATAATATCAAACTTACCATTAGCCAAGCTGATAAGAATGCGATGAAAGTGTGAATACGGTTAAATTTTCAAAAACTGCAATTAATATATATATATATATATATATAATCAAACTAATTGTTGTTTATTTATTAATGGCTAAAAAATAGCCAGCGTGATCTCCTCTACTTCCAATGACGATACATTATTATGGATTCAAATTCTTGCAGCACAATTAGATTAACTACATATAGATTTTACTAATGAATATCTATTTACAAATTATTTATTGCCAATAACAATTAAAATTTTGGCAATTTATCTTTATTATAGTTCTGTACTTTTAAGTATCTCAAAAGAATTAAATAAAATAAAATAAAATTTAAACCATTTAAATTAAATTAAATTTGAATAATTTTTAAGTTACACAAATTTTCGGGCTCATCACTGTAATGAACACTAAATTCAAATTTTAAATAAATTGTAATCGATCTTATTATTTTTTATTTGTGTTTTTTCTTTATTTTTTCATAAATTTCTTTTTTTTTGGGGGCCCCATACCCACGGGGGGCCCACTCTCTAATTTTGTATATTGTTTTAATGCTGGCAAGTTGGTGATTTCCATTGTCATTTAACCTCCTTCAGCAATCACAGGTTATGTCATTTTTACGAAATTTTCTTGGGTGTACTTGATGCACCTTTCAGCAATCACAGATTATGGCATTTTTACAAAATTTTCTTAGGTGCACTTGGTGCATGGTGCACCAAGTGCAACCAATGGATAAGATTTAATTTGTATAAGTGAGGTCTATGTGTAGTACAAGCGGGGTCTACATATAAAATAAATTTTAACCATTAAATGTATAAATGACGTGACGCTCCTGATGCATGTAAGAATTACTCCATTTTTACACACCTTCACATCCAACTCAAATGCCATGTATATATGTTATTCCGATGTTGATGTTGACGCACGTTTCTCTTTTAATCGTCATATAATATGTTTCATTTTTTTTAGAATTTAATAGGTAAGATTTTTACTTCCAAATCAATCCTAATTCATACTCTCCTCCTTATTTTGAAAGTTATTTGGGAAAGACTAAAAGGCTTGAGACTTAAAAAGGTTGATCAAAATCCCTTCTATTTTTTTTTAAATGAGGAATTTGAACATTATAAGATGTTAAAAATAGTCAAAGGTTATATAAGAAAAAGAGGATGCTCTCTTTCCGAAAACAAGAGCCATATGATTTCCCTTCTTGAATGAGTTACGATTTTATATTCCTGAAAATACCAAGTTGTTTAGATGTGATTTTAATTAATTATTAAATATAGAATAATATTTTATTAAATAAATACATAATATATTAATTTATTTAATAATTAATAATTTTTGAAAATAATTTCATTTTTATGTAATTAAGAAGTATAATTATAATAATAATCATATTAAAATATATAATTTATATTTAGTAAATTCAATAATTAATTATATCATAATTAAAGAACACAATGTTTCTTAAAACATAAGATTATCAGTTCTCTTGAATAGAATTGAGTCAACAATTTGTTTGTTATGCAAAATGAAGAGATGAATAGAAAAAAGAAGAAGATAATATTATGTATGAAAAATGATTTTCACATTTATACTTTAATTATATAATAAAAAATATAGATATTATTGAGTAATATATTATACAAATGTAATAAACATTATATATAATTCTAGAGAGTAAATCCCTCTATCTTACAAGTAACCAGAAGTCATGAATGATTAGTCACTAAGGTCTAGTTTGTAACATGAAATAATTTTATAGAAATAGAAATGAAAATGAGTTTTGATAATTATGTTTGATATATTATAAAATGTAACATTTAATTTTATGTTTGATTGAATAAAAGTAATATGAAAATAAAAAGAAACTGAACAAATAACCATAATATCTTTAATTCAAACAAATATAAAAATATTTGCTTTTTTCATTTTAATATGTTTATTTTTTTAAAATTAAAATGCATATAATTCCCTTTAAACTTTAGGTTAGTTGCATATAATTTTGTGACTTAAGTTTAAAATTAATTTCCTAAACTTTCACATTTTGACTATCAACCCCTTGCCATTAAAAGATCTAATAAATCATTAATGAAATATGCTTAGATTAAGCACAAACATATAATTTTTGATGGGGAATTGTGGGTATTTTAATAGTTTTGCCTGCTTAAGGGCAAATTTGTCATTGTACATATAGAATGCATAGCTTTTTTGTTAGTTGACGTCTTCTACATCTCGTCCATCGGCTATTCGATAATTGTCATGTTGAAAGTTCAAATATGAAAAGCCCAAAAAAATCATTTGCTTCCTTCTCCATCAGTAGGCATCCCATCCCCATCTCGAATTCGAACATGTAGCAACAGCCCTAATGATGCGGCTTATTTGGGTTCATCATTGTCAAATCCTAAAGGTTGGTAATGATATTGTGGTGAAATTTTCACTTCTTGACATTGAACCCAAACTTTAGTTGTAGTATTCCCCCCTTTCGAATCCCCCTTCATCATTCTCTTTAATACTTGATCCCTTTCTAAACCCTTTTCTTTTGACTTCTTATCATGTATAGAGCCATGTTAACTAGCAACGATTATGTATCTAACCATAAGATTACTATATTTTGTTGGTTGTGTTATGGCTTACTTTTGTTATGCTGTAGTTTGGGTGGAACTTTTTACTTGAGATTGGTTTATTTGGATGGGAAACCACATGATCTTTTTATGCTATAACTTATATAAGACTTTGCATGGTTTACCTTTGTTATACTTTGATTTATATTAGACTTGGGTTTTGCATTTTAGTCATTGATAAGGAAAACAGAGTATATATTACACTCCAATTGTTGTTTGACTGTTAAAAGTTTGTAAGAGCTATACTTTTTTGTGGGGTTGGTAGACAAATAAGATGTTTGATCTAGGCAATATATAATGATGTATACTTTAGAAATGTATCATCTTCATTAAGGAAAGCTATTAGAACATAAAAATATTATTTGAAAAACAATAAAAGAAAATCCTCTTCTTTTTATCAACATTTTCTTCTATCATTTCCATCTTGTTTGTTTATACTTGAGAAGTGTGACTGGGAGATTATGGGTGGAAGTGAAACAGTAATGAATTGAATTAAGCAATAAATTTTTTTTCATTTATCAGTTGAAAGTGATGGATCTAATTACCTTTTCAGTATTGATTGCTTTCAATTTCTTTCATAACAACTTGATTTGAATCAAAGGTGAGCACATAGAGTACTGAAATTTGAAATATAAATTAAAGGTTTAAAATAATGCAGATGAATACATTTAGGGCACCCAAAACAATGAATCAAATTGGAAACTAAGAAAACTAAAGTAAGAGGTTGAATTTCTAACTTTTGCACAATATCTATAATCTAGAGGGCATCACCTGCAGGTTGCTAATGTTATTTTTTTCCTTTCTATATAGTCTACTAATATGGCAAACATTTCATTAGGATATGCATGTTTGTAATTTCAGGTCCCTCAAAAATCTCTCTCAAGGCAACCAAATCAAGTGTCAAGCTCTAGCAACTCCATTTCCTATGCTTTCTTGGATGCTACAAAGCAACCTTTTCTTTATGCATTTCATAAAACTGGATTTAAGTCCATATATGTCTTTGATTGCCTACAAACCTAAAAGAAGGAGACATACCATTCAGGGAAACAAGAGAGAAGCCAGTACTTAAGTAGAGCTTTAGGCAATGACACTGGGTTTTACAGTATTACAATGCCATGTACATATTCAAAGAGATGCTATAGCATCACCATATTGATCCTTGCTTCTCCTGAGAATGCTTCATCTAGCTATTCCTTCCAAGGGCAGTTTTTAAGGACAAAAAGCATCAAATGTTTTACAATAATGCTAAAACAGAAGAAGATAAGGCCATTCTTTTTAAGACTTGACTTTTGCATGGGGTATTGAGTAGACACAGTATTTGCTTTACTTGAGATTAGTTTATTTGAATGAGAAATTGAAAAAACAATATTTGGTGAAATCAAAGATTAAAAATACCAACTTCCAACTTACAATTTAAATGAATTACATTAACTGACTTTGTAGAGGAATTAAAGAGTAAACAAATTACATTAACCAACTTCTAACTTAGACAAATCCTAAATAAACCATGTTGGCAAATATAACTTCCTAATTTTAACATATTCTAGATTGAGCACATGCTTGGACCAATTTTAAACTTCAAGTCTTTATTCTATCTTTCCAAAACAATAACAATAGTTAAGTTAACTTCACAACCCTGTTCCTCAACCGTGCAATCACCAAGCCTCTATCATCATTCATGGGTGGTTCAATCCACAAGAAAAAATAGCAATTTTCCCTATTCTACAAAGTTCAAAATCAATGATATAAGTACACAGAGTACAACTTGCCACTTGAACCATAAAAGGTAAAATAATTCTGCTATTGCACTGATAGTCGAGTACACTAAATGAAGATGCAACTCTGTATTTCAGTTAACTTCACATATTCTTATAATCTAATCTCAAAATTCAACTGTTAAGTAAAATTATGACACAAACTAAGCACCCATGAATGGGATGTGTCGGAAGAAGTAAAAATTAGCCAACAAGAACTCAATACAGTTGCAGCATATTCTTATTAAAAAAAATCATAATAAAAACTAAACTTTTGTAATAGTACAGAACTTAATATTTTCACATGAAACTAAAATTTTGTAATAGTACAGAACTTAATATGTTTACATGAACTATATTTATATATAGTTTGAGTTGTATCAAACTCTGCTTATGTTGTTCTTTAATGTAAATTATTTTCATAGCTGATCCCAAGCCTAGACAAAAAAGGAGGATTGTGTTAAACAGTTGACAACCAATGTAAAATTTTGTCGAATCTTTATGACATGGATCAACAGTATAATAGAATTAATGCTAGGTCGTTGTCCGAAGGTAATACGCTGTGTAGCTTGAGTACAGTATCAAACAAGCAAGAGCCACTGCATCGATGTCTAGGTGTAGTAAAAAATAAGTAAAGGTTCCCATATTTTTGTGAACGAATGTGGGTAACAAAATTAGTTCACAAAAATAGGATTCGTTTTGAAACTTAGAATATAGTATACTTACAGGTAAATCAATGAAAATAATAGATATTATGATTAGGAGGAGAATTAATTTTATGTGCTTACAAGAAACTAAATAGGTGGAAAAAAAACGAATGAATTAGACACTTGAGGTTTTAAGTTTTGATATACTGGTAAGACTAAATTTAGAAATAAATTAAGTATAATTGTAAATAAGTATTGAAAAAATATTGTAGTAGATGTAAAAGTTTAGGAGACAGAATTACACCGTTAAATTTATAGTAAAAGAAAATTTTTTAATATTATTAGTACTTATACACCACAAGTAGGGTTAGAAAAACATTATAAGATAAAGTTTTAGGAGAATTAAAAAGTTTAGTTCAAGGAATACCTTTAGGAGAAAAGGTTTTTATAGAAAGGGATCTTAATAGTCATGTAGGGAGTGCATTTACACGTTATGAGAGTTCATATGGGATATATGATTTAAGAGAAATAAATGCAAATAGTACAACTATTTTAGACTTTTTATTAGCTTTTGATTTTACTATAGCTAACACTTGTTTTAAAAAACGTAAAGAGTATCTAATCACATATAAAAGTAGGGGAACATGTTCTCAAATTAATTTATTTTTAATAAAGAAAGTAGATAAAAAGTTTTGCATGGATTGCAAGGTTACATTTAGAGAGAATTTGACTACATAACATAGGGTCTTAGTGATGAATATTCGAGTTAATAGGAGAGTAGAGAGCAAAGGCCAAGAGAGGGTATCAAGGATAAAGTGGTAACAATTGAAAGGTGATAAAGAAAAGAGTTTGCAGAAAAAGATTTTGGATGAAAGATCATGGGAGACATAAGGAAGTGTTAATGAGATGTGGGACAAGATGGCTAAAGAGATTAGGAAGGTTACAAAAGAAATATTTGTAGAATCAAAAAGTTTTAGATTTAAAGATAAAGAATCTTAGTAGTGAGATGTAAGCGTACAAGATAAGGTTAAAGTTAAAAGGAAATGTTATAAAGTGTGGTCTTTGTGTAAAAGTGAGAAAAATTAGAAAAAAAAAATAAAGTAGCTAAGAAAGAAACTGAGAAGGCGGTGAACGAAGTGAGAGTTAGTGCATATGATGGGTTATATCAATCATTAGGTACTAGAAATGGGGAAAGAAATATTTATAAGTTTGCAAAAAATAGAGAGAAAAAGACAAGAGATGTGAACTAAATGAAATGCATTAAAAATGAAGAAAGGAAAGTCTTAACCATAGAGTAGGATATTAAGAAGCTTTGAAAAGGATGTATAATGGTAAAGTAGTAGGACCAGATAATATACTTATTGAGGTGTGAAAAGACTTAAAAGTGAAAGGTATAAATTAACTCATAAAGTTATTTAATAAGATTATGAGATCTAAGAGAATGTTGAACGAGTAGAGAGAAAGTACTTTGAATCTTATTTATAAAAATAAGGGAGACATATAAAACTATGCAAATTATAAAGGGATTAAACTCATAAGCCACACTATAAAGTTATAGAAAATGGTTATTGAATGAAGATTAAGACAGGAGATTCAAGTTATAGAGAATCAATTTGGTTTTATGCCTAATGGGTCGACCATAGAAGTGATATATTTATTGCGAAAATTATTGGATAAATATCGAATAAACCAAAAAGACTTACATATGGTGTTCATCAATTTAGAAAAGACATATGATAGTGTGCAAAGAGATGTTTTGTGGAAGGTTTTTGAGAAAAAAGAAGTTTATATTACTTATATTCTAGCAATTCAATATATATATGATGGGGTTACAACTAATGTAAGAACACAAAGTGGACCCACTGAAAAAAAATTTCGATAACTATTGGCTTACATCAAGGGTCAACTCTGAGCCCTTATATTTTTATTTTAATCTTATATGTGCTTATTGAATATATCCAAAAGTTAGCCAGTGCCACAGTGCATACTCTTTGCAAATGATATAATTTTAGTTAGAGAGTCGAAATAAGAAATAAATGAGAAATTAATGATGTAGAGACTAGCTTTGAAAATACATAAATTTAATTTAAATAGAAGTAAAACAGAATATATGGAATATAAATTTAGCAAGAGGCACATTAATTCTAACGTAGAAGTGAAAATAAAAAAAAACATATCATACCACAAGTTACTCGATTTAGGTATTTTGGATCCATCATACAATAGGATTGGAAAATAGAGAAAGATGTAAATTATAGAATTTAAGCGGGATAGATAAAATGGAGAAATGCTTCAGGTGTTATAACAAATAGAAGGGTACCGCTCAAATTTAAGGATAAATTTTAACGAACAATTATAAGATTGACAATGTTGTATAGGACTAAGTGTTGAGCATTAAAAAACCAACAAGAGAATAAGGTCAATATTGCAAAAATAAGAATATTGCATTGAATGAGTGGATATACCAAATAAGATAAAATGAGAAATGAATACATTAAAGAGAAAGTTGGGGTCGCACCTATTATGGAAAAGATGGTAGAATCACGTCTTAAATAATTTGATTATATATGAAGAAGACCTATAGAAGCTTCAGTAAAAAGAGTATATCAGATGGAGAGTAGCCCAACAATTAAAAGTAGATGAAGACCATAAAAAACTATAAGCAAAATTATTAAAAGAATTTAAATTCAAATGGTTTAATTAAGAATATGATTTATAATAGAACTTTATGGTGCCGTTTGATCTATATGTCCGACCCCACCTAGTAAGAAAATATCTATTGTTGTTGTTGTTTTTTTTAGTAGCATTAGAATTGCCAAGAAGGATTTTTTGTTTGTTAACAAATTTTTTTCCCAAACGGAACTAGTTCATTAATTCAAAAAAGAGCTAGTCCTAATTAGTAAATTCAGGACATAAAACTTTGTGACTTAAGGATGATAAACCCAGTGATAATTCAATGTTAGAGAAAGTGGAAATTTCACCCAAAGCAATACCACTACCAACCTTTGCAACTTGAGGATGATGGACCTAGTGACAAAACAATTAGGTACCTCTGCGACTTGATGAGGATGATGAACCTAGGTGAGTTGTGACTTAGAGTCTGTTGTTACATGTTTGAATTTGAGATAGAGATGGAACACCTACCGATGGAGAAGGAAGAAGAAGATTTTTTAGGGCTTTCCAAATTTGAACTTTGAAGAAGACGATTATCGAATAGGGGAGATGGAGGAGATGCAGAAGACATCGGCAATAATAAAGCAAAAGTGCTATGAGTTTTGCATGTTGGGAAAATTACAAAGCAAAAGTGCACAATTCCACGCTAGATGCCAAGTGCTTTTACTTAAATCTGGAATGGCATATTTTGTTAATGATTTAAGATTACTTTAACCCTAGAGGGTTGATAGTCAAAATTTGAAAGTTTAAAGAATTATTTTTAAAATTTAAAAGGTCAAAAAATTATGTACAATGGATCAAAATGCAAAAAAAAAAAAAGTGTATTTTAATATTTTTATAAAACACTCTTAATAAAAATTCTTACAATATTTTTTATATTTTTAATTTGTACAAAATATTTTTAAATACTCTTATATAACATTAAATATTGTCAATAAAAAGCATTAAATTGTGGCTTTTGTTTTTGTAATTTGTATATAATATTTTTCAATACTCTTATAAAATATTAAGATATCCATTATTATTTTTTTATTTTGCAAACAATTATTTTTAAGTTAGCATTAATAGAAAAGAATATTAAAATACAAAATAAAAAGGGTTGGGCTCCCAGGAAACTTTTTTTTTTCATCAAGGGTATAATAATAAAGAAATCTCATTCTAGGAATAGAACCTAATTTCATCACATTTTGGATGGAATCCAGTTCGAGTCAAATAGGGAAATAGAGATTACTTAAACAATGAAATTCAAAATCTAAAACTCCAACCAAAGATGCTGATATGAGAATTCCTATTCCATTCCCAACTCCATGGTGCAAATTCTTACATCCAAAAGGGCTATAAGACTGCCTTTCATTTCTTTGAAAGATTATAACTTGCATCTTAGTAATGGGTTCCTCTAGTGAGCAAAGATGTAGTTTAAGTTTATTCTTCAAGTTGTTACTGAGAAATTTTATATTCTCTTTTTTATTTGAATAACATATGTCTTATCTTTTGGGAAAAAAATCAAGGCTATCATTTTATCGATAAATAAGTAGGTAAATAGATAGATAACTAATGTGAAAAAAATAATAGTAATATAATTAATTTTTTTAATAGTATAGGAGTTTTATTAGTTAAATATTAGGTTTGATTGGGTCATAATTTGAGCTGAAACCTATTTTTGAATCATCCTATATTTGGCTATTTGCTCATTTTTTTTCTCGTACATGAAGGGTAAATGTGGAAACCTAACTTTATTTTATTTTTTATTTTTTGCTTTTGTTTTTCCTCTCCAGTCTCACACTTTAGCTACAAAACCTAAACCTAACTTCATTCGCCTCCCTTCTACTCCGCGGTTCAGATCCGAGGAGTTTGGGAAACCCTAGCTTCCCTTTGGAAACTGCTCTCGAGTTTCAATTCTCTCTTCTTTACTCATTCCTCTTCTCTCTATCGCTACTACACTAGCAAGCATTCAACATTCTTCCGGGTAGCATTTTTTTTCCAACCTGTTGGTGTTATGGACATTGTCATATTGCTGTTTGCCTGTTACCTTCCCCCAATGTTTGATTATTTGTATCAGAACCCACCTGTCTGATTGGAAATGTGTCTTTGTTCTTGAAATGTGCGGTTGATCCCTTTTTTTTTTTTCTTGTGATCTTTTAACCAACCCAGAGATTCCTGATTTGATATTTCGTGATCTATTTCTTGCTAGAGGAAGTGGAATGAAAATATAATCTAAAAGATGTGATTTTTTTTGGATAAAATTTTGCGTTGTGGGATACTACGTTTAGATAGAGTCTGGTGACATAGAAGGTTGATTTGTTATGTTGAAAAATATGTAAACTAGATATGTGCATTGTACTTTCTTTTTGGGTTGCCCCTCGATTTTGGCTGCTTGCGGATCCATTTCATAAATGAGTTATGCTGGGTCCTGGAGGGGTGGGTAAAGCGGTGTCTGACACTGAAAGGTTTACATTCAGGATTGCTGATATCCGTAGGCCCTTTAAAATTTCACCTCCAGATATTAAAATTGCAGAAGTCTAATGCCTGTTCTCCTTCCCATGTGGATTGCAAGTTTGGCTCTTTTGTAACATATTTCTTATGAAAACTGTGCTTTTCTTGTTGGTACATGCTTTAGCTTTACCTTAATGAGAGTAATGATTTCAAAAGCTACCAGCATTTTTTCTCATTCTGTTTTTAACTTTTTAACCTTTTTTCCTTCTTCGTTTCCATCAAGAAAATACCTTAGATAAGAGGAGACCCTTTAATTTTGGTCTCGTGTTATTTCATGAAGTTTTATGGAACTTCCCTTTGTGATGGACAAAGGATGGTTAATTTTTGATTGTAACATTACTATATGCATATTGGTAGGGATTAATTTCAGGTCATCAAATTAGAACTGGAATCCTAGTTGCGCATTATATGTGTTAGGAAAGTTCTCCTTGATGGTCAAGTATATAATTCTAGAAGGTTTTGATGGGATACTACATTTTAATAGTGTTTGGTGGCATGGAAGGTAGATTTTTATGTTAGAATTGTATGATCCAGGGATATGTATAGTTTTTGGAGGGAACTCTTCGATTCTGACTGCTTGTGGACTCATTTCATAAATCAGATATGCTAAATCTTGGAGGAGTGGGCAAAGCAGTGTCTGACACTGAAAGGTTTATATTCAGAATTACTGATATCTCTTGGCCCTCTAAAATTTCACCTCCAGATATTATCATGGCAGAAGTTTAATGCTTGTACTCCTCACCAAGTGGATTGCAAGTTTGGCTCTTTTGTTACATATTTATCATCAAAGTTAGACTTTTATTGTTAGTACTTGCCTTATCTTTACCAGGATGGGTAACCATTTGAAAAGCTACTGTATTAATATTTTTCTTATTGTGTTTTAACTTTTGACGATTTTATTCTTCTTCTCTTTCCCAAGGATATATCTTATTCTAGCTAAGAGGAGACCCTTCTAGTTTTTTATTTGTGTCAATATGTTACATTTGCTATTTCAGAAAGTTTCTTGGAACTTCCCTTTACATAAGTTTTCCATGTTGCAGTTATGGCAGGTTTGGCTCCAGAAGGAACACAATTTGATGCTCGACAATATGATGCTAAAATGAGTGAATTGTAAGTTATTGTGCTTTGTATTCATATTTTTTTATGCTTGAATTCACCATTCATGTACCTTTTCTGGGATTTTGATTTATGGCAAAATAATTGCTCAGGCTTTCTGCTGATGGACAAGAATTTTTCACCTCATATGACGAGGTCTATGATACTTTTGATGCAATGGGATTACAAGAAAATCTTTTGAGAGGCATCTATGCTTATGGTAATAAAGTTATTTTCTTTGCAGTTATCTTAAAGTTATTTACATTTACATGTTCTCATCTGTGTGTGTACATATATAAAACTGTCAGTTGCTGAGTTATAGATTTACCAATCAGGAGTCAAAATTACGTCTATTGCATTTTGACAATGATGTTCTGAGTGTTCACCGTGTTAAAATTAGTTTGTCCCACCCTTTGCATGGGGGTCAGTGGGATGCTTCTGATAACAAATATAATATTTTGAATGGTTTTTGCCAGACAGTTGAATTTAGCATATGCCTGGTCTGAGAGTTCATGAAGGATTAGTTTCTTTTTTTTTAATGATTATATTGGCAATAATCCAGCAAGCAGGGGTTTTTTACTGCAGGTTTAGTGATATCAAAACAATAACAGAGGGTGTGGATTTTTTTTCCTAATTACATATGCTTGGATTTTGTGTGTTTATTTTCTTTTTAATTTGTTTTGGCCAGTTTTTCTAAATTATTCACTTGCTAGAAGAGTGCAAAGTGGGCCAGTGAGATGGAAATCAATGTTTTCTTATTGTTCTTTTGAGAACTGCATACAAGTTCGACGAGCACTAGTAATGTATTCTTTTAGAAAAAAACGAAACTTTTGTTCTTCTTGAATGTTGCTTAACTCTTTTACAAGATCATATGTGTAATTTCTGATTCTTGTTCTGAAGGTTTTGAGAGGCCTTCTGCTATTCAGCAGAGGGGAATTGTTCCTTTCTGCAAAGGTCTTGATGTTATTCAACAGGCTCAGTCTGGAACTGGCAAGACAGCAACATTCTGCTCTGGAATTTTGCAGCAACTTGATTATGGTTTAGTTCAGTGCCAGGCTTTGGTTTTGGCACCAACAAGGGAGCTAGCACAGCAGATTGAGAAGGTTATGCGAGCTCTCGGTGATTACCTTGGTGTTAAGGTTCATGCTTGTGTAGGTGGCACAAGTGTTCGTGAGGATCAGCGCATTCTCCAAGCTGGTGTCCATGTTGTCGTTGGAACTCCTGGTCGTGTGTTTGACATGCTACGGAGGCAGTCTCTTCGTCCAGATCATATAAAGATGTTTGTTTTGGATGAGGCTGATGAAATGCTTTCACGAGGTTTCAAGGACCAGGTTTGTCAATTTTCTTAGTTTCCACTTTTTTGTTTGAACTTGCTTGGCATCCTTCTTTTGATTGTCGTATACATACAGAGTATCCTAATTTCAATATGCATCAGAAATCACCTACACTTTTTTGTAATTTGCAAGGTTAGAGATTTACTTTTATTCATTCTTGCCATGACTAACATTTTAATTTGTATTGCAGATCTACGACATCTTCCAGCTACTGCCAGGTAAAATTCAGGTTGGAGTGTTCTCTGCTACAATGCCTCCAGAAGCTCTTGATATTACCAGGAAGTTCATGAATAAGCCAGTGAGAATCTTGGTAAAGCGTGACGAACTGACCCTTGAGGGTATCAAGCAGTTTTATGTTAATGTTGATAAGGAGGAGTGGAAGCTAGAGACATTATGTGACCTTTATGAAACACTCGCTATCACCCAGAGTGTCATTTTTGTCAACACCAGGCGCAAGGTGGACTGGCTAACTGACAAGATGCGAAGCAATGATCACACAGTATCGGCAACCCATGGTGACATGGACCAAAACACTCGGGATGTTATTATGCGTGAATTTCGCTCTGGCTCATCTAGAGTTCTGATTACCACTGATCTCTTGGCTCGTGGTATTGATGTGCAGCAAGTCTCTCTTGTTATTAACTATGATCTGCCAACCCAACCTGAAAATTACCTTCATCGAATTGGGCGAAGTGGACGATTTGGAAGGAAAGGTGTGGCTATAAATTTTGTGACATTGGATGATGCAAGAATGTTGTCTGACATTCAGAAGTTCTATAACGTAACTATAGAGGAGTTGCCATCAAATGTTGCTGATCTCCTTTGATGAGTTATTGTTTTTTTTTTTGTGAAGTCATCAGGGCTTTTACTTTTTGAAAAGTATTATTATTTTATGTTTTTTTTTAAAATTCATTTTACCCCATTAGAGTTCAAATTCAAAGACATCTGACCATTTTTTTGAATGATCTTACAGAAATTGTTTAAAATAGGGTTTGTCTTACTCTCTATTCTCCTTCCCTTTCTCTTGATCTTTTTCCTATCCAAAACGGGGAAAGCACCGTGTCATGATAACAACCTGGTATAATGAACATCAAAAGTTCTGTTTAATGATAACAACCTGGTATAATGAACATCAAAAGTTCTGGTTAATGTGACTAATGCATGTCTGACATTCTAATTTTAAATGGAGAAACCTTGATGTTTTCTATCAGGTTTTTTTTATTAAAATATATGGAAGAACAATATAACGTGCGGAAGATGTTTTTGAAATAAATAATCATGTAAAAGCATTTGAGAGTTGTGTTTTTATATGAGACCTGCTTAGAATCAATATTTGAAAAATTGGACTAAGTCAGTCAGTTATATTTGGTTGGAGAATATTTGGTTTGAGAATATAGTAATAAAGAGAAGGTAAAATGTAGATAGGTGAGAGTAGGTGAAATAAAAAATAATTATTTTATTTTTGTTTTAAAAAAAATAATTTGATAAATAAAATAATAAATATAAAAATATAATAAATATTATATAAATTATATAAAAAGATTATGTTCATAATGCAGTGAATTAAATGAAGTTTTAATGAATCGACTCTAATTCCAGTCTAGTGGTTACAAAAAAACTCTAGTTTCAGTCTAGTGGCTACAAAAAGACGATAAAAGATCAAGTAAAAATGCACTAATAACAAGTTACTTGGGCTTTGAGTAATTAAACTCATAACCATGGGCTTTCGGTCACCTATTAACCTAATTCTTAAAGGGTTTTATTTATAGCAGATATGCAACGTGGGACAAGAGAGCTTTACTAGCGAGAAAGGAACACAATTTTACTGCCATACCTTTCTATAGCATTCGGTTCAAAGACACCGAGTTGGGCATATAGGTGGGAGAAAAAAAAAGAGTGAGGAGGAAGAGAGGGAACAAAAGGAGAGAGCAAATAGTAGCCATTGTCGACTTAGATGGAAATGGACTGCTTCTCGAAGAGATGAAGGTTATCTGAGGAGGCTTATGGTGGAGAATGCTTGTGTTCTGTGCTTTTCTTGAATTTGGACAGAAAGTTACGTCATGTTGGTAACGTGGAATGTGATGTGCGGATTTGATTTGAGATGCCATTATTACATTCACGTGTTCTTAATGGTAGAACACCCAAACGGAGTGAAAGTGGTTCCTTCTGAATTCTTTTGGGACTCAAGATGGACAAAGTTGGTGCAATCTTTATTTGACTTGTGTTTCCAAAATCCAATCTCTCCCATTACATTTGTATTTCAATTCCAACCTCAACAACATGTTGCTTTAATACCCACAACATACCATGAACTTCTGCACTTCTCTTCCAAATATTTTTCTTGTGTTTCGTTTATAACATAATCGAATTAGTTTTCCGAAGAGGTGGTCAACTACTTGACACTCCTTTTGTTGCATTTCTAAGGTTTCTTCTAGGTAGGCAAGCATGTAGGAGTGACTTCCATAGAATGGGGATGCTCCAAAAGGCCATTTCAAGAGAAGTCCTAAACAACCCCAACACAACTTCTTCCCTTACCTCACTCTATTCTCGTGATCAAGGAACCCCAAACCCCCTCTTTATACAACAAAAGAAAGAAGCTTAATGAAAAGGAGAGAGAAGAGAGGGTGATTCATGTATGCATGAAAGATTGGAAAAGATTCTTTTCCATCATTAGAGATTAGATAGATACAAAGAGGGGAGGTGAAGTGTAAAAGTCTTAATTATGTTTGCATTTGCATTGGTAAATGGTAATAGAACTATGATGTTTTACTTCCCTTCATGAAAAAAACCTTATTATTTATTATGTGAGACTTTTAATATATAAAATTAATATATTTATATGTATATATATAATTATCACCTATTTGATAATAGTTTAACTATAGTTAGATCAATAAATTGTGAATTAATTTTTTATTAATTTAATAATTGGTTTAATTTTACAAATATTATTTAGAACAAACAAAAAATTACATTTAAATTTTGTTCATTTTAAATATCTGATATGACATGAAAAGCTTCTCATAAATTGATTTGTCAACAAAATAATACTATAATTAAAATGTTAAATTTCTTGTTAGTGCTAATATAATAAGTTCCTCCTTAATTTAGATTATTAATTTTGCCCTTGGTACCTGGGTAGATATTAGAGAAAATAAGAATCACATTTATCAAGAAATGATGGATAATATTAAATTTAAACTCCAATCTTGAAAGGCTAACTTGCCTTTCTAAACTATTAGAATGACCCTTATTAGATCGATCTTAAATTCCTCCTAAATTTACCAACAATCTTACATTCACCTTGCCTAAAAGCTTTGCTCCTTGCTTGATGCAAGAAGTAAAATTTTTTTTTAGGGATTTAACAATGGCAAGGTAAAGATGCACTTGTTAGTTAGGAAAAAACTTAGCCTACCACAAAAGGAAGGAGAAATGGGCCTCAAACCTTTTGGCCTTTTCAATTAAACTCTTTTGGCAAAATACAATAGAGAGAACTCTCTTCTGGCCAGAATTTTAAGACCAAAATACTACAAAAGAACTCCTTTAGGCAATCTCTATTCCCACTCTAATGCTTTATGGATATGAAAGGGAATTGCTAAAGTAAGTTCTCTTATCACTTCTTGTCTTGCTTAGCAACTAGGCTTTAGCAAAAATGTATCAATCAACCACCATTTTTGGTGGTCCATGCAATCATATTAGCAACCTCAATCAAGCTAGATAACACAAATCAAGACATTTATGGATCTTATCCTACATAACAAATCAGAGTGGAACTAAAACCTTTTGGAATTAATATATTCTAAAGATGTTAGGAGTCAAATCCTCCGAACACATTTCTTTATCTTGGATAATAAGGACTACTTAGTTTGGATAAGATGTGCTAATGAAACTTATGGTACAAGAAAAGGATATAAATGTTTTAGATTGGAAACTAGCTTTTCTAATCCCAACCCTTCTATAACTTAGGAAAAGCTTCAGCAGATTAAACTTTCATTGAAGTTACTAATATTCACATGAAAACTAATAAAAAGAGTTGTCTCAATAACAAGCATCTTAAAAAATTATCACTTATAAGCCACTCAAAATTGTGTTTTATGTAATTCAACCCCTGAGACCCTTCACCACATCTTCCTTATATGTGACTTTATCTAACCATTTGGTTTGTCTCCTTTTTATCACTTGGAACTAAAAAACTATCAACCACAGGAATAGTTGAGTGGCTTCATCTTTGGATCTATAATGACCATATACCCCAATGGGAGGAAATGACTAAACTCATCATTATAGTTCTACAAGGCATATGGGACACTAAGAATCGGATTGTTCATGAAGGTTTAAGGGTGGACCCCAATATACATTTAAACCAAATCAAAGGTAAGATGCAATTCAACTCCTTATCTTGACAAACAATCAAGCCACCTGCAATAAAACCTCCCCAAGCATGGATAATGAAACCACTAGAGGTCCAAATAGGCCTTTACACAAGGGATGGTCAATTATTGCCCAATTTAGCAAAGAGAAGTGTCAAGGAAGAACAAGACTTAAGGCAGCAATTCCTTACAATCAAATTCTAATAAGACATCTTTAATGTGAACTCCTCAAGAACATGCCCAATAGACTTGTTTCTCTCAGAGCCATTAGGAACATCCTCCTTTGTATTTCTTAGACTGATATTATCCAAGATTCCTAACACTTAATCTCCAATTCCTCTTTGTCAGCAAAAAGCAAGCTTCTTTGTTGAATCTGTACAAGAGAAGGGACAACTTTAGAAACCCTTAAGT
This sequence comes from Erythrophleum ivorense, assembly GCA_026724425.1. Classification (NCBI taxonomy): domain Eukaryota; kingdom Viridiplantae; phylum Streptophyta; class Magnoliopsida; order Fabales; family Fabaceae; genus Erythrophleum; species Erythrophleum ivorense. The sequence continues at coordinate 15,499,504 of JAIUCV010000016.1, forward strand.
AGGATCTTCAACAATTGATACACCCTTTCAATTCTTTTAATGCCAATTATATAGCTTAAGATATCAAAGTTGGACGGTCTGAATTCTTGTTCTCTGCACTTATGATGGTTATTTATGTTATTTATATTAATGTCGTGTTTTAACTAAATTGGTATTTTATATATATATATATATAATTATTAATTTTGTTTCACGTCCACACTTTTTCATCTTTAATTTTGAATCACATGAACATCCTCACAGAAGTAGCATCTCAAGTTTCCCCACTAATTAAGGGAGGAAAAATAGAACAAAGAAAGCACATTTCATTGGTGTTAGTATAATATGAACAACCTCAAACTTAAGGACCCAACCTGAGAAAATAAAGATTTCACTCATGATAAAGGAGCTTTATTGACAGACAATATACAGTTTAGAAATTGCTTTCAGAGCTGAATGATTGAATAGGACACATGCCAAATTTCTTTTGCAATGTAGCCCTTGATTGGGATGGTTGAAGTAACTTTGAAGAGGATTTGCCTCAATGGCGCTACTGCTAGACTGTAGAAAATTTTGAAAGCAAGTATTCAAAGAAAAATATCTACAACTTAGCCAACGAACTCAGCTCTTGACCAAATTGTTGAGTGATTTTTATGTAAATTTAATATATTAAAGATAAATAAATTAAATTAATTATTGGAAACTTGCCTTTTATAAATTTTTTAACATGTTAACATATTTGTTCATAATCAATTTAATCTATTAATATATTACAAATTAGATTTACCTAAAAAAATTTCAATCATTGACACTCTGAAAGAACATCATTTGACATTTATGATTTACTAAGAAAGATAGATAGGTGATTAAATCATTGTGATCTAATAGCGAAATTTAGATACTTCGAAAAGAAATAGTTATTGTCTTTTTGCTTTTCATTACCATAGAGAAACTGTTATTGATGTGAACCATCATCGACATTTAAAAATTTGAGTTCTGACTTTTCTAAGAACAAGGTTTGGTCTTTCGACCAAAATAAAAAAAAGGGGGGATTAGCCTTGGAGTTTTGTGACAAATTAACACAACAATAATAACAAGATGGGGACGCTCCTTGTTACTTTGTGCAAATCGAGATACCATCTTTGTTTTTTAGGCAGACTCACAAAATTTCAAGTCTCTACTAATAGCTTCCTTGCATCTACCTCAATTATAAACACTTCCACGTGTGAAACCCAGTCAAACCCAAAAGTCCTCATGAAATTCTGCTCTGTCAAGCAAAGTTGAATGTGTCACTACCCCACAAGCTCCATTAAAGAAAACAACAGCAGAATAAAGGCTGCATCGTCATCTTCAACTGCTTCTAGTTCAGAAAAGATCTGAATATATAAAAGCAGTAACCTTAGAGAAAGACAAGCAATAGTAAAGCAACCCCTTTGAAAAAACAACTAGAAAAAGCAAAAACCCATCAACGCATTCCTTCAATTTCCACTTTTCTCATCATGGAATTCAGATCCAAATCATGCAGAGATCAAACCCTAAGAAGCATGTAAGATTTGAGATGTTATAGTGCTAATTATGCTGGTTCATCAGCTTGTTCGCCCAATATATGTAAAGGGAAGGAGATGAAAATGAAGAAAGGGATGGTCAATTTTGGGAAATTATCAAAAAGTTGGAGCTTGAGTGACCCAAAGTTGCAGAGGAAGAAGAGGATTGCTGGGTAAAAAGTGTATGCTGTGAAGGGGAAGATGAAAGGGTCTCTGAGGAAGAGCTTCAACTGGATCAAGAACACATACACGCAGTATTGCTGATTTTGATTGTGAAGGGGAAGATGGTAGTGATTAACGGGTACTATGCAGTATTGCTGTGAAGGGGAAGATGGTGGTGATTAACGGGTACTATGCAGTATGAGTCTTAAATTATGTGTTCTGTTGTGATCCTCTTAACTACCAATGAGGCATTATCTGTGAAATTATGTGATTCACTGTTGAATTTCCCAATCCTCAACTTAAATTTAAAGAATTATTATTTACTATTTGAACCAGAAATTAATTACTTCCACTGCACTGTTTTCTTTTAAAACTATGAAAGGAAAAAAATTACTTTGTTTTTGTTCTGTTTTAGCCCTTGATCTTAATAAGGAGTTGTCATAAATTTTTACTGGACTTCATCACTGCCAAACTGAAGAAAAAGGGAAGTTTGAAGGGGAATTTTTCTGCTTTTACAACTCTTTTAATGTCTTTTTGGGTAACAAATTCGTCAGAATTGTTAGAACTATCAAATTGCTCAATGAGTGGAAATATAATTCTCTCCTTTGAAAAGTGCACGCATATTTCAAATATCTGAATGACTAGGATAATTTTTCATCTCAATGTCGTTGTTGAGATAGGATAAACCTTACTTAACCCATATAACCTTAAATCTTATTCCCAATAATAAGATAAAATGAGCGCAATGAAAGTGTAAGGTACACTACAAATAGATTGGTTTAAAAAAGATTAGAGAGAACCAAGTTAAAACTAAAATGGGCACTAATACAGTATCGTACTCTATAAAAGCTAACTGTTCATACATGATAAGATGGCGGAGAAAGCAAGACGATAGATTTATGATGCCCTAATTTTAGACATAAGCTAAAAAGTGTATTGATTGTTTAAGTTATAAAATATAATGAATAGGACTATCAATCTCATGAGAAATGAGGAATGATATTGCATTTATTTTATGCTTTTGAAAAGTATTTTGTTGGTATAAGATTTTATATACCAAAGATGCATGTGAGTTGGTCTAATCTAGTTAGCCTAATTTAACTCGAACGCATTCAATTGGGTGAGACTAAAAAATTTTAAAAAAATTAGGGTCAAGCCAAATACTAGCCTAACTTGATTTTTAAAGAAAAATTATAAGAAATTATATAAGAATTTTAACTTTTTTAAAAATAAAATATAATTTTATAAAAATTTTTATAAAAATATTTTTTTTTGAGGTCATTCTATAATTTTACCTTAAAAAATAGCCCAATCAGCTTGGGATATGGGACTTGGACATTGGGTTTCAAATTTGAAATCCAATGTAGTATTAAATAGCCAAAGCCTAATCCAATCTAAGGTTTGTTCAACTTCTACTATATACAAATGTGTATAATATTTACAATTATTATCCTAAATTTTTTTAATTACTAGTGACATAAACAATGATATTTCTAATTTTTAATGATAAAATATAGAGATAAAAAGACTCAAAACAATGATATAATTTATAATACTACATTTTCATGATCAGTTTTCTGATTCTCAATAATAACAACTTCAATTATCAAGTGTTAACAATATTTCTACTTTATGAATTTTCCATTCTAAACATCTCAAACTAAATCATAAGTATCCTTAATTATTTCATCCGAAACTAACTTAGTTAACTCATAGGTTGCATTAGGCACTTTGAAATCAAGCTACATGAACTCTTCTCTATCAGGGACACATCAAGTTCAAAGTACTTTAGGCATTTATCATGTGAATTGGACACATCATTACATGCAAAATTTAATTGATTACAATACATAAGACATTCAAACAACATCTAAACTTGGCTTCTCCATTGGGACACATCACTAAGCATAAAAAATCATTCACATGTCTCGAGTAAATTATCAAAGGCATTAGATACATAATACATACTCACAAGTTAGAAAGAAGAATTATCATGCCATTGAATTATAGAAATTGACTAACAGTATTTACTAAGAGTATATTAGACCTAACTCAACAACACTAAATTTTCAGTTGACATTGAATATCATAATTATGAGATACAACAAGTATGGCTCATTTACACAAATCATCTAATAATTGATGGGTAGTCAATGTAATTAGAAATAACAACAACAACATCAACAAAAAGACAATCATCACAATGATTGAAAATCAACAAAACAAAATGAGAACTAACAAATAACAACAGTGAGAGGATAATAAAAGTACAAAAATGATGAATCAAGAGAGAACCTTTCTATTGTAGTGGATTAGAGATGGCAAACTCCCTTTCCTTTCTTTTTTAAGTGTGCTTTGTTATTCTCTAGCTCTCCATGAAGAGACCAAAATGGGATGTTTGGGAAGATATATCTAGTTGTTCATGAAGGCTTAGGATGTTTGGGAGTTAGAACAAGATAGAAGAAGGTTGAAATGACTCCTAGTGGGACTAAGGGGAGAATGAGGTTAAGAATAGATATGGGATCATGGATTTTGGGCACTTAACTCTATGCTTGAACTGGCTAAATTGGGTCTCCGCTGTAATTGATTTGGGCACGACATTCTTGAAAACCTTGGCCCGAATTGGGTTCACTATTGTATAGCAGTTGGATGTTGGGCTTAAATGGGGACGAACCTGGGCTTTTTTCCAGTGGATTTGAATTTGTTATGTTGGACTCTTTTGATTTTATCCAAAGTTTCCATAAACTCCAAGTTTAAATCTTGTTAGTAATTCAACTTATCTACAAAATAAAAATAAAACTAAAAATAATTTTTTTTGCAATTAAATCACATAAATTTAATATTTAGGTTAAATAATTTCAAAATAATAAAAATTAATTAATAAAAAATTACAAAGTCCCATACAATAATTAAAAATATATAAAATTCAGATTTATTGACCTACCACTCCTCTTATCTCTCTCTCTTTGACTTCCAATTTAGGTAATAATAAACGACGAGACGTCCATAAAGGCATTTCAGAAAATTACAGCAACCTTTCAAGAGCTATGAGTAAATTGCATTATTTGTTTTCTAACTTATTATTATAATTGTTATTATTACATTACGAAAACCTCATTTGTGGTAAACGCAATTAATCTTCATTAAAAAAATTACAGCAAACTATTATGATATGTTTATAGTAACCCTTTTAAGTTTTTGAAACAACATTGACATTTTCTAAAATAAAAATTTATGATACATTTTAAAATTTTAAAATTTTCATTAAAACATTTTTATTAACTTAAATACATATTTTTTAATTAAAATTTACCTTTTTATATTTAAAGGCATTTTAATTTTACAAAATTAAACTAATATATATTTTTTAAAAAGATAAAAAAATATATAATTTCAGTAAAATTCAAAATAAAGTCGTGTAAATTACTCAAAAAGGAAAAAGAAAAAGAAAAAAAAACTTGTATCCAAACTTCTTGCCTAAATCTAAATTTCCCTTCAGCTTATTTTCCATCAAATTTAAATTCAAGTCATTGAAGCGTCACATATATACTTGATAATTTGTCGAGATTCCTTCTAACGAAAAATTTCCACATTGTAACAATAAATAACCAAGGTATCAACTATAATATTAAAATCGAAGAGAAGAATCATATCTGCAATTTGGCTATATCTCACTAAACGAGGATAGAATTTTCCCAAAATCTTACCATATCTCCAACCACAATCATACAATGTGGTTTATCCCCATGGAATAATTTACTAAAGCATGAGAAATGACTAAACATCAAAGGGAATTCGATTGTAGAGGTGGAGTAAGGCTATGTCAGTACAATACAAAATGTACGAAGACAGGCCTACTAGGCCAAAATAGTCAGTATTATCAGGATTCAGGAAGCCACAAAAGCAAATCTTTATGGTATTCTTCGTATAGTGAACATTCCCAACTTGTTGCAGCTTTCCTCCAAAACAAAGCACAGACAACACTCCATTCGATAGAGTACGTGAAAGTATGAAACTTTTCAGAATTTACAGAGACAAGGGATCACAAGAGGCAGCTCCTAGTACTGCACCCTTTCGTCATTGAAATGCAGGCTCTCAATGCCTCTGAGAGTAGACTCAAAATTCTTGATGTTTGCCGTGCTCCTGCCAGCTGAGGTTCTGTTCTGCTCCACTGATACGATAGGCGAACTTCTTTGCGCACCAGAGATTTTACGGAGTGCTCCTGGACTTGCATCAATGGCAACAGGGCGGAAGGGCTCAGTCTCACTGCCAACAATAACTGCATCCCGACTGCTGGAGACAGCAGCTCGCCTTGAAGATCCACTTGACCGGAAAAAATTAGAACTAGACAACTGCAAAAACCATACACAGAAACTAATAATGTAAGAAATCAACTGTGATATATTGTTAGAAAAGATGTAATCTTAACCAGCAGGATTCCAACTAATATCATAAACCAACTTATCTGACATCGCATTCACTTATAGGATAGGTTACTTATACCAAACACTAAACAGACTACATTCATTTTCTCTGTCCAGAAATCATGGACTACATTCGCATTATATCATTCCAAAAAACTTACTGCAGCAGGTCCAAATATGCGAATTCCCAGAATCAAACGTAACTTGTCAAACAAAATGTTGAATTGTAACGAAAATTATATGACTTGCGTGTTTTAAGCTTCAGCTGTGCACACACAGATAATACTTTATCATCTGTGTCATTACCGAAAAAAATCAAGTTGCAACTTACACCTTCATATGTTTTTCTTCAGAAGACATCTATATTCCTAACAAATACTCATTTCCTTCAATTGGATCAGTGAGTCAGTCGGACAGGTATAATAACGAAAAGGAAGAAATTAAATCAATACAGGAAGAAACTGTCATCCTCCAACTTTCTGCCAAAAAAAAAAGGGGAAAAATGCTCCACAGTCCACAATAAAATATACGCACCATTGCATCTTTTGATGCATTTGAGTCACTTGCAACTGGGGCTTTTTGTCTAGATAAGATGCCATCATTAGCAATGGGTCCAGAATTTCTCCTACGAGTAGGATCTGATGAAGACCAACCAGTGTGTCTGCCATCTTCCCCACCTACAATCAAGTTTACCACATAAAAATAAAAAAATACAAAAAGTAATAACAAAAGGGCATGCGAAGGCCAAGTGAAGACAAAATAATTATTATGTAATTGAGTTTGCACTCATTGTGCAAATATTTTAATAATTTTTATTCACTTGCAATATAAGAAGTCAAACAGTAGTGGCATACTAGAAACTATCTGAAAGAAATTAAAATATATATATGTGTGTGTGTGTGTGTATGTGTGTGTGTGTAGAATGATTAGCAGATTTTAAGAGACCGAGTAGCTACTTTTAATCTTTTTCACAAAGTGCTTAACATGAAAACGTCTTTGTCAAGATAGACAGATAGATAATACATAGGGTGATGTAGAAAGGATAGAAAATATATACCTGAATGTCTATCAGCATTTGCAACAGCTGGTGGCATGCCAGTACTTGGTCCAGCACCAGGAACCTGCAAAAGTCATTTCTACTAAGTTAAACTAATCACAACATCAAAGAGCCAATGAAACCAGATAGCAAACCATCACTTACAATAGCACGGCCAGGAGGAGTAGTGATTTGGGATTGCTGATATTTCAAGATGGTCCAATCAAAGACATAATCAAACTGGAATCCTGGAGGAAGAGAATGGCCAAAAAGGCAAAAAAAAAAAAAGTTAAAACACAACCATCTAGTTCATAGAATGAAACACCATCATAAAGGACTATGCTGCAGCCCAAATAACATAGAAGATAGAAAACAATTAAGGCTTAAACCTTCGCGAATGAAAAGGTCACGGAAAAGTCTTTTCAGATAAGCATAATCTGGCTTATCGTCAAAACGCAGAGACCGACAGTAATGGAAGTACGAAGCAAATTCTGAGGGATATCCACGACAGAGAGACTAATAAAAAAGCAGTGCCCATTCAGTTATAATTTCTTTTTTTAAAAAAAGAAATGTACATAATATGCATCAAATACCATCTTAGCACACAATTTTACCTCAATAGAAGTAGAAACTTTCTTCTCACTGATCTTCTCATACTTCTGCTTCTTATTACCTGCTTTCAGTCCCTGCCAAGGCAGACTACAAAAATAGAATGTCAAAACTGATTGCATAGCAGGTGACAGAAATTTAAGATAACACGACCACAAGAATGTTTACCTTCCTCTTAAAAAATACATAAGAACATATCCAAGTGACTCTAAGTCATCCCTACGGCTTTGCTCTATTAAGGCATTGAGGACATTCTCAAAGGTCAGAATAAATTACCACCATTAGACACCCAAAAAAGAAAGACCAAGAAATACATGCAGCAGGCATACCAATTCCAAGATGAGTATTCATACTAGCATATCTAGCAGTTCCTGTCAAATTCTTATTCTCTCTGCATAGAATTACATGCATGTCAATTTCCAGGAACACCACAAAAGTAAATTGAGAGCCTGGAGCCACAAAAATAAGTGCTTTTGAACATAAACTTGACAGACAATTTTAAATGATTATATATATATATATAATATTAAAGAATAGTTGTGTATAAATAACATCAATGTGTCATGTACTAGTTATACCAACAATAGGATAGTAAAAATGTCCGAATACAATATCTCAGCAGCCATCTTAACGGTTATGCATGTTTAAAATAAATGAATAATTTCCATAAACCTGAGTACATTCAGGGCAGAGTGCATGCTAGATAAGTTTCACATCTTCACTATAGAAGCTCCTATTCTTTGACAGGAAAAAATCTCTTAACTAAAAATTGACGTATAGCAGGTTAACATAACACATCCAGATATAATAAAATATTTTCCAAAATCAACAAAATGGTCCTAAAAGTTAAAACATGTTTGAACTTTGCAACTGTGGTGTGAAAAATCAGATAAAAGAACAATTAACTGATAAACTACCTGTAAGGAATATGCTGATGGGTAGAGGTATCTCTGTACTTCTTTGCAAGACCAAAGTCAATTACGTATACCTATCAATGAGGTAAATTTCAATACATACATACATACAAGAGATGACAGAGTCCAATAGAAACAAGAATTACAAAAAAGCAAGCATTGAACCAATACTTGGTTTGCACGCCTTCCTAAACCCATGAGAAAGTTGTCTGGCTTGATGTCCCGATGTAAAAATGATTTTGAATGAACAAATTCAACTCGGTTTATCTGAAAACAGTTTGTATCATTTCAAATAAAGTAGTGATCAAAAGATGTCCGGACAATACTGGAAATCCTACCATCTGATCAGCAAGCATTAGAACAGTTTTAAGTGACAACTTCCGACCACAGAAATTGAATAAATCTTCAAGACTAGGCCCCAGCAAATCCATCACAAGCACATTGTAGTCTCCTTCAACACCAAACCATCTCACATTTGGGATTCCAGCTGCCAAATAAAGGTGGCAAACCAGAAAATATTTGAGATATGTAAGCAAATTCTATAAGAAATGGAAAAAGTATAAAAGGCAGAAATTTATTGACAGTGGTAATTACTTCCTCCTTGCAGTATTTTATACAACTTCGATTCATACAACAGCTGAGGGTGTTTGGTCTTGACATTTTCCTGATTTAAATTGCAAAACAAAGAAAAAATATACTTAATTAAACACATAACTTGTCCTTAAAACAGTTCTAGAAGAAGTCATATCATCAATGCGATTTCTGACAAACATGAAAAAATCCCTCTATGCAGTATCAGACTTAAAACTAATAACGAAATGAAGCTCTACAAGGAGAAAAAGGGGCAGAGGGAAGAAGCAAAGCATAAGTCCATGCCTCAGAAGCAAATTACAGCAATGGATGGTCAATTCTACAATTACCAGATACTGGATACAGGTCGTAAATCCATTCAACTATCAACGATCATTCAAATAATTGAAAGTTTGAAGTGCATAAACTGCATAAGACTGTACTAGATTTGAGGATGTTATGGGATATGCTTGACATGCTCAAGCAATCTAAATACAAAATCATTGAACTACTATGATATTAATCATTAGAAAAAAAAAAAAGAACATTTGACATGCTTGCTTTTCTAGCTGCATGAAATTAAGCCGCATATAATCCAAGTGAGCAAACTCAGCTGAAAAAATTGAAGTTTAATCATGTGTCATCTGGTTGCCGAAGTAGCTCAATCAAGAAATTACGGCAGAGGACCATCAGGCCGAGGCAGATTCTGAAGAAATGCACTAAGAAGTAAAGTACAATTATCTCCCATCAACTTGACCTTGCTCTACAAAAATGTTTACGATAGCGAAACAACTACATAATTAAATCGTTTTACGCCCCTCAGGCCTTCCATTACATATTCGACACATGAAGCACCTTGATTGCTTCAATTTTACACATGCATCTATTTTTACAATACGATACGATACGATGATTCTCCATATTTCCCAGAAACAAATGCAAGAAACAGCAAAATTACATCCTAATTAGTCCAAGGCAAAGCTAGACTAACTATTGCCCATCAGCCATTTGTGAAAAGTAAATTCTTAATTTTGCCAAAAGGCAAAATACAGTGCAACAACCCCAACTGAAGTAGGTTAAAGTACTCACGAGCTTAATTGCAACCTCTTCATTAGTCTGAATATTAGTACCTGGCAAAAGTATAGCAACAAGTCATCAAAAATTCACAAATTAACAGTAAAAATGGGAAGACCAAAAAGCGCGAGGAAACACAGCACACCAAGATAGATCTCCCCAAACGATCCGCTACCAATCTTCCGGCCAAGACGAAACTTGTTCCCCACTCGAGGCTCCATTCGACAAAATATGATCAACGACCAGGCCTAAACCCTAGAAGCTAAATTACAACTAAGAAAGAAAAAGGTGTAGGAAATCAAACACTAGAACAAAAATTAAAATTGAAAAATGGAAAAATCAAGGATTGGCAACTAGACTTGTGCGACGACTTCAAGTAGCAGTTACAGAAGGAAATCGAAGGATTGGGGATAAGGAAAAGGATAGAAGTGAGAAAAGGGATAGAGTAAAGGGCAAAATTGGAAAAATAACAAGAACTTTCTCTTTTTAAAATTTGAGAGATTGGAAGAAGAGGAGACGAAGAAGAAAGAGAGAGAAGACAGAGGAGGGATCCTCCCAATTCCTCGCAAAGCGCAGACCCTCCTCGCGCTTCAATGCGAATGCGGAATTTCTAGCTGCTTTGATGAAGCAGTCAAGGAGATTTTTTTTCTCTCTCCTAGCCGAGAGCTTTAATTTTTCACAATATCTTTGTATTACTTTTTTTTTTCTAATTTAAGATTTTTTTTATCAATACCAATTTTCAATATTCGAAATATCTGTCTATAGCATTATTTATTTTTTCGCCTTTCAGGAGTCTTTTTTTTCCCAAAGTTTGTTTTATACTTTTCTTCCTTCTATATTAATGGAACCTTCAGGTTGAATTTTTTTCCTTCTGGATTGTGATGTACTATGCTGCTTATTTGCTATTAGCTGCTTTTAGTAGCCCAAATTTGCTGCTCCAAAATCAATTGGTATAAGATCACTGGAATTATAACCATCTGACATGAGAATTAAATCTGATCATTCAGAATTTAACTAAATGTCGACCTCTTCTACTAACATATACAACAACTCCCATTGCTTTTCCATCATAATGAATGGAACTTACAGTTTGTAAACAAACAAGTATAAGCAGGATGTTACATACAACAGCTCCCAAGCTTTTCCTCAATGAATGGGACTACAATTCACCTTTTAGAAGCAAACCAATACAAGCAGGGAAAAGAACGAGAAAAGGGGCTAGAGTGAGAGGGAAAAAAAATTGAGCAAGCCCAAAAATTTCCTAAACTACTAAAAATTATATTTATAAGTTTCATGATGGTGACAAAGCACCAATGGCTGATTGCTTCTTCTGCAGCCTCCCTTTCAACTGCCTGATCTTGGCTTCCACTCTTGCCGTGAATCCAATCTTTGTCTCCTGTCTCGCCTTCGACCGCTCCCTAGTCCACATGTTTTGATCCTCAATGTCCTTCTTGTAGTACTTGATTTCTTGGATGATGTGATGATCCATCGGATTAAAACATCTTTGGAAGGATATGTGGGTAAGATAAGGAAGATTGCATGTGACTGTTACTAAAATGGTTGCTATCCAATAAAGAGGTGCAGGACCAAGTGCTTCAACTAGTATTTGGTAAGCACTCTTGGAGTAGTATGGAGAAATCATGCCATATAGCAGAAGAAATAGGTACCAAGTGACTACACTGCCCCAGACCAATAAGTGTTGGATCCACGTAAAATGGTTCATGGTCAGCGCAATCTGAAGGTTGACTGCCCAAATGATGCAAGTGAACATTGTGGTACCGACAGCAGCCATATCAGCAGTCTGGCCTTCGGCACGGAATGCTTGGTCATAGAAGATGATAACGTTAAGGAAGAATATAATAAGGGAGGAATAGAGACCATTGCCCATCCATCCCAATATTCTATACCAGTCGAAGAACAAATTTTTGGGTCCTTGCTGGTACAGTGCAGGAAACTGCAAAGAGCAACAACTACATCAAGAGGTTGTTGGGTCACCAAAACTTAGACGAAATACAATGGAAGGCATTTTAAGGGGACAAACCTGCAAGCAGACTTCTGATGAAACATCTTGTTCAAAAACTCCAAGTGAGATGACGGGCAGTGAGGTAAGAACAACGTTGAACAATATCATGTACCAGTCATCATAAACCGATTGCCCAGAGAAACCCGTAAAGGCCTCAAAATAGAATATGGTCAGGCCAAATGCTATATTTTTGTAGAAAAAGTAGCATATCTGCATGAATAACAGATCAGTTCAAAAGAAAGTTAGGAATCAATTCATAACATAAAGACTCAAAAAGACATTCCATTGTTAAATGCTATAGCAGACATATCCCCCAAAAAAAAAAAGATGAATGAACAATTACTACCATTTGCGCAATTCTCTTGTAACACCAGTGTCCATGGACTACCAGAAGACGCTCCAAAAACCGAAATTGGGCAATGGCAAAGTCACTGGCCATCACTGCCTGAAAAGAAGTTGCAAATTTGAGTTCCACAAATTCCAAACATTACATGCTTCCAAACAGAAAAGCCTTTGTGTATTTTCTTGCCGGACAAGGATGAAAGTAAGAATTAGAGAGTGTTCATGAGCGGGTCCTACATTTGAAGTATACTACTCTACATGAGACTATTAATGTAACATAGAAAAGTGAATTTAGGAAAGTTAGCCAGCTCTCATACGAAGGAAAACATAAAACTTGATCTAAAATTTGATCAGATGACACTTTCCATGCAGTTCATTTCAAAGCAAAAACTGTAATTTGGAGTAAACAGAGTACGTAGACATTGCTTTTTATCATATAACTCATTGTCAAATTTAAAACATTAGCCAGGGGCCCAACTGAATTTCAGTATTTACTAAATAAAAAGATTGACATTATCACCTAATGGAGAATAGGAAAAGAATAAGAAAGCTATTTTTAGTTATTTGTAAATTATGAATTAAAAATAAATATAAAAAATGATATTTTATTAAAATTAAGATTAAAAATTAATATTTAAATTACTTTATTTTATTAGTTACTTTGTTATCTATAGTCGTCTTTTTGTTGGACTTTAATAACTATTTTTTTGTTAGGATTAGAATTTAATATTATCTTTTATTATTAGAAGTTATCTTTTATTAAGATTAGGATCATGGTTCTATAAATATAAACTTTTGCAATTGTACTAAGAAGAACCTACCTTTGAATAATAAGAAATATTTTTGAAATTTTCTCTCTATTTCTTATATCCCTTCTCTTTTCTTCTATCTTCTCCCCTTCATCAATTTTGGTATCAGGGCAAGGTGGAGTTCCCTAATTGCCTTTTAACCTTTTTCTTTTTTTCATTTTTCTTCATTTTTCCAACCAATTTTTTCATCCCTTATGGGAGTAATATCACTAATTTGGGCTTTTTAAATCGCTCTGTTAAGGTCTACATGGAACAAAATATTCAAACTATCCATTATTTTATTTTGTTAATTACTTTATTATCCTTAGTTATCTTTTTGTTAGGATTAAAATTTCATATTATCTTTTATTATTAGAAGTTGTCTTTTATTAGAATTAAGATTATAATTCTATAAATATAATCCTTTGCAGTTGTAATGGAGAGAACCTAGCCTTGAATAATAAGTATTTTTGAAATTTTCTCTCTATGTCTTCTAATATCTCCTCCCTTTTTCTTCTATCTTCTCCCCCTTTTCTCCCTTGTCCTACATCATCACCCTAACACTGAAAAATGTATCCTTCGATTCCATCAGAAATAAATAACTTTTGACCAGAAGTTCCTCATCACGTCCTGACTGTTATCACCATTAGAAATTAAGAAGATACCAGAGAGCTAAATAATTTTCCTTCAAAACACCCCCTTGTATGGCTAGGGGACTTCACCTTTTCTCTGTTTTGTAGAAGAAATCGATCTGAAAATAATATATATTGACATTGTAAAGAGAGATTCACTTCTCTATAGCATTGCTTATCAGAAGAAGATAACCAAAATGGCTTGAGAAGAAGTCTGCTTCATAGTCTAACTTATGGGGAAGCATGTAAACAAACATGACAGGTTCCCTCTCTCTAACCCCATTTCCTATTTGAAAATACCTAAGGCTATATAAGACTTACGTTTGGTTTGTTCAACTTACATATCCCAAACATGTAAACAAACATAACAGAGAGGTTATCTCTCTCTAACTCAATTCCTATTTTAGAAAATATCAAGAGTAAAGCACATGATGTTGCAACAATACCAGTTAGAGTTTACAATATAAACGCAGTGAAAACTCCATGTGACATCATGCCAAAAGAGCCAGTTCGGTATGTCACTAACCTGCATGCCTTCAACCCCACTAATACCAACACCAATATCTGCTTCTTGAATCATGCCAACATCATTTGCACCATCACCTATTGCTAGAGTGGTCTTCCCAGTTCCTTCTTTCACTAACCTCGTTACCTGATGCCAAACGATTAATGAATTAGACATTGCAGTCACAACTCTGCACAACTGAACTCATGGATCCGTCTGTGTTTAATTGGCCCTACTTTTTCCTATTTAACTCAAATGGATCAATTGTGCAGTTGTACACAATAGTGACCCTAACAAGTGTAATAGTAGTAGCACTATTCATACTCAAAAGTATCAACTATTCATATGCAGAAATATATATATATATATATATATGTGTGTGTGTGTGTATGTATGTATGTATGTATATGTACTTAGTAGAGAGTTCACATATGCACAACTGGAAAAGGAGAAAAGATCCTACCATTGCCTTTTGCTTGGGAGACACACGACAGCAGATGACGGATGCGCATTCAACAGCCAATACCAAAAAGGGCTCCTTCATATCATCTTCTAATGTATACGTCAGAGTTTTACCATCAATAATTAATGCAAATGCAGCATGGGGATCTTTCTCCAGCTTTATCATTTGCGAGGCATTGGTGATTTGGTTCAAAATGTTCTCCTTGATGACCTGAGCAGTTACAAGGAGTAAGTCTAACATCAGACGAATCTTAAGTTCATCAATTAAATTCTTCTGCTCTTTCCTGACATAATTACCTCTTTTTCATTGCTGGTTAATGAATCTGAGTTCATAGTAGTTATACATATCTGCTTCATGCCCTGTCGAAGCAAACTACAAGCAAATCTGCACCACAGAAACAAAAGTTTCATTATACTTGTTTACGGAGGCACTTTTCACTAAGTTCAGAACAGAGATGTAGTAGTATGATGTAATTAAATAATTTGTGGTAGACTGACCCAATGTTGATTGCGGTTTCCATCTTATCACCTGTTAACACCCAGAGCTTGAGACCAGCTTGAGCAAGTTTATCAATGCATTGAGGCACCTGACAAGGACAATAAAGTGAAAATTGCTTGAAGTAGACTAAACAGCAATATATACATATTGACTACAAAAAATGATAAAGCCTACCCCTTTTTGCAGTTTGTCTTCAACGGCAGTAGCCCCAACAAGAATCAACTCTCTCTCCATTATATCTGATAATCGTTCAAGCATTTCCTCTCGATCAGACCCAACAGCTGTTTTGGCTTTCTGGAATTCATTATTCCAAGCAGAGTACTCTTGCTCATCAAGCTTTCTATAAGCCAAGGCTAG
The DNA here is from genome assembly GCA_026724425.1 of Erythrophleum ivorense. NCBI lineage: Eukaryota > Viridiplantae > Streptophyta > Magnoliopsida > Fabales > Fabaceae > Erythrophleum > Erythrophleum ivorense. The sequence goes on from JAIUCV010000016.1 coordinate 15,515,424, forward strand.
TGTTCGCAAACCAGATTCTCCATATTCATTTAAATGTCTAGTAGTAGCCTCCAAATACGTTTTTCCGTTCTTTGACAATCGATCAAATATGATACTACACAGCCAAGTAGGAGACAGAATATGAATGGCAAAGTTTGAAGTAAGATGTTGAAAATCTGTGAGAGTGTGTGTACATGTTCGCAAACTTCTGATCTGGAAGCAAGGAGTTGCTGTGATTAATTATGTAAACTAGTAGCAAGGAGAGTTTAAACTCTACCAAGCCTCAAGAGGATTTGAACTTCCTTCATCATATCTAAATGCTGATTATAGGTCCTACTTGGTTGCGAACATCATGTATTCAGCTGTCAGTACTTAAGATAGGAAACACAGATTCCATAAGCTAACCTGTCTGCCCCCTTGCACATAAGAAGAATGTTGCCGTCCTCATCACGTACAACCACAGACATCCGTTTTCTTTTGCTAGTGAAGTCCAACAGATTCAGGATTTTGTACTCCCTGCACGATCAATCCAAAACCCAAAGAAAAGAAAGAAAAAAGTCAGAAAAAAATGGTGACATAACAATTAAAAGAATTGAAAAGGCAAAAGCATATTTTGAACACCCCCTTCCCCCTTGGACAAAAAAAAAGGCAAAGACGAGGAGAAAATGATAGGCATAAAAGAGTTCATATATTTCCACCTCACCTTTCAACTGGTTGTCCTGAAGGAGACATTTTTTCACGGATGAAAACACTTGACTGATTCCTTCTACAAAACTCAAAACCAAATTCTCTGGCTGCTGCAAGAAAAGCCCCTTCATCAGGTGACTCGGCTTCATATGTAAAACTGCCTATCTCCTCATTCAGCTCAGGAATGGCAGTATGGCAAACTGCCAATACCCGGAAAAACAACAAAAGGACATCAGAATTGGCCTCTTTCAACCAGTTGCAATTCATGAGGCGGTTGTCCTCAAAATTGAATCCCTTTACGGCAGGCTTTTTATTCTCATCACTCTTAGAAGTAACAACAGGCTCCATTTCAATTTCTTCTGCTATTCCATCATTTTCCCATGAACCACGTGCTTTATTCTTAGGCATGGGAAAATTAGAGAGATCTGACTCCTGCTCCTCAAAATCAGAAGCCATCTGCTTTGCTGCAGCAAGTTCAACTTCACTGGAGCGCACTCCATAAGCAGTACCAGCAATGGAGCACTTCAAAAAATCCATCTGATTGCAGGTTAAAGTGCCAGTCTTATCAGAAAGGATAGTGTCTACCTGACCCAACTCTTCATTCAAATTTGATGTTCGTGCATCAGCTGGAGTCCCAGTTTCTTCATCAAACATTTGTAAGTCGTGGTTGATGAAGGTTGCTTGGAGAACCTTCACAACCTCAATTGACACATAAAGTGATATGGGTATCAAATATCCATAAAGAATGAGTGCAGTAATCAGATGACTCATCCCAGCCAATGTAGCATTGTTGGGATCATATTGGTACTCAGTTTCATTGGGCCGTAAGTACCACCACTCTGGGGTTTGCAATTTGGTCTTTATAGCAAATCCTATTGAACTGATCATAGATATTAAAATAAGGACCGTGAAAAGAAGATATATGATATAATCCATCTTTTTTTCTATTCTGCTCCTTTTTGAAGGGGATTTTGTAGAATTCTGCATCACTTTGCTGTCATGACCAGTGAAAATGACCACCCCATAGACATGATCAGTGTTTCTCAGCTTTGAATCTCGGAGGAGAATTTGAAAAGGGTCAATAGGATAAATCTGACGTTCATACTCAATGTTTCCAACAAATGTGTAAAGATTGGGATTTGGGTCTTCACATTGTATTGTTCCTATGAAATCCTTAAAAGCATCATCATTATCCAGAGGCAAGGTAACCTCCAAAGATCTCTTCACTTTCAAGTTCGTTTCACCATCTAAATTCATAGTTTCCACATAGCATATCCCATCCTCATAACTTGATGACAAGAGAAGCAAGTCAGCAGGAAAAAATTGATCCTTCTCTACTTTTACCACATCCCCAACCATTATGTTCTGCCATGCCTTTAAATCAAAAACACCATTGCCTTTATGGACACTAACCTTCCGGTGATTAACTTTGACATCCTGAAGAAACCTGCGCCAATCTTCCAGTGCCTCCTTCGCCATACTAAGCCCCACAACAAATGCCAAAGGAGCAATCATGCTCACCGGCGTGAAGGGTGAAATTGGAGAGGCTGAGAGGCACGCAGCCAAAAGAAAATATATATTAGCAACCCGTCGAAATTGCTCAAAGAGAGCCTTGGGCAAAAACGTGATAACATTGTATTTTGTAGTGGATATATCATTCTTGCAGTAATATAGAGGTTTCTTTTCATGCAGAAGAGGCTGGTTGCAATGAACAGTTCGTGAGAACCCTGGACCTGCAAGTGGATGGGCCCCCTCCTCAGTGGTTCTCGGTCGAAGGCAAGCAAATGTGTAAAGATTGCTCCTCCGGATCCTTGCCCTTATTCTCCCCCGAGCCATTTAGCTGGATTTCAGCTCAAGGTGCCCCTTAAAACCTTGCTCTTAACAATTAAACGTGCCCCTTGCACCAATTTTCTTCTTCTATGACCTAATAAGTCACAAACAGATTGATATCATTAACTTTAGTACATAAACATGATAATTTGAGGAAAACAATAATATATCAAAGCGAATAACTCAACAAAAGAAATATCATTTCGTGTGTAAAAACCGAAAAAGGTCAAATCAGATCAAAGAGCAACTATTGAAATTGGCATTCAATTACTCGCATAGCCATATATGAGAAATCTCCGAAGATGATCTAGAATGTTAAAAGGAAAAAGATGAAACAAAAGAAGAAAAAAGAACTAAGAAAATTTGACGAGCTAGCAATTCCAGCGACTGCGACTACCAAGATCGTAACGAAGAGCAATGTCCTCAATTTCAAATCCTTTGACACCCATTTCCATTTCCAGGTCTAGAATTTGGGAGAAATCAAATTGATGAGCTAATTCATTTTTTTTCCTTAGAAAAATTATAAAGACACGCCTTTGTTGGTTTTTCTTTTTTCAAGTAACCAAATTTAAAAGGGAAAAAAAAAAGAAATACAACTAAAGCAATTAAATGATCATTAATGCAAGCATAGATTCCCCATACTGAAAACCTCCAAAGGGGAAAAGAATATCTTTTCACAAAAACGAGGCTACTCAGAAGCCAGAACGTTGAATTTTGAAAATACAAAAATCATCCTCAAAATCAAGCAAGTAAAACGCACCGAAGTTCGGGGCCCTCGTCCATCTTCGGGACGGACAAAGACGGAGCAATGTGGGAGAGACTAAGGCAGCTGCGAGGAGTTGCAGATCGAGGAAGAGGAAGGAGACAAAGACCAGAGAGAGAAAGCTCGATGAAGAAAGAGAGAGAGAGAGAGACAGAGACAGAGAGAAAGAAACAAGGAGAGAAGACAGGGTTTTAGGCCAAAGAGAGAACGAGACCTTTCTCTCTCACTCCTCTCTCTCTCTCTCTCTCTCTCTCTCTCTCTCTCTAACTCTACCTTCCCTCATTCAATTCCAAAATTTCCAATGTCAGAAATTTTCGGCCCTCCTTTTACTGTTATTTATATTTTCGGAAAAATCCGCTTCATTTTTCGTAAGTTTACCTGAATTTTTTGAGATTTTATTTACTAAATTTAGGAATAAATCTTAGATATTTATTATCTGATTTTTCAATAAAAGTATTAATAGCAGACATATTTTTACAATTCAGAATCTCATAATTTTATTTTTAAATTTTTTTATTATATTTTTATTGAAGATAATATTTAAAATATTACTTAAATTCACTTTTTGTGATTGGCTAATGAGTCTGGCAAAGTAAGGAGAGAAGATGTCATGTCAAAAGTTCAGAGAGAGGGTTGGGTCCCACGATGTCCTGCGTGGTGAGTCCTGAAGTTGAGAGCCAAATGGTAATAATAGTGGTGGCAGGCCAGCAAAAATTACTACATTTTAATTAAATTATATTCAATATTTTTTATTTTTAAAATTAAAATATTTTTATTTATTTTTAAAAACAAAATTAATTTTTTATACGTATTGTATGTCTTTTAAAAATAAAACTATTTAATTATTTTTAATTAAAAATAAAATTATAATCTTATATAAGAGTTTAATATTAACTGAATTATTATTTTTATTATATTACAAATAAAATTATAATTTCATAATGTATAGAAGTGAATTTTTTATAAAAATAAATTAAATAAAAATTTTTACAATATAAATAAAATTATTTAAAAATTTGGAATAATATAAGGAACAATTTAATTAAATATTAAAATAATTTAATCTTTTGTTTTTCTTACCGGGTAGTTAGACAAGTGTGCCCAGTGTTTGCCAGATTGCTCGAAAATGTTAGGGAAAAATTTATATGTTTTATACTTTTATTGTTAAATTTTTATAATAAATATATGATTTTTTAATAATAATATAATAAATGTATAATTTTTATAAATAATAAATTATGTACTTATTATATTATTATTAAAAAATTATATATTTATTATATTTTAATTAAAAAAATCAACAATAAAAATATAAAAGATTAGATATAAATATAGTCAAAAGAGCTATTCGTGCAGCGAACAAATGTGGGTGGGGCCGAACTCGAACCAAATCTCATCTCATAGATTTTATGATGACTTCTTTATTTAAATAAAAGATGTCATTTCCATGTATTTCTTCAATTCAAATATATTAAAAAAAAGTTATATTTTAATTTAAATAAAAAATTATAATTTCATTTCCTTTCTTTTCTTCTTATTTTTTTTCTTCTAAACAAACCAATAAAATTCTTTCTAAATAAATTGTATTAAAAAATGGTATATTAAAATTTTTCTTTATAATAAATAAATTTTTTTATTAATCTTAATGTGAGCTAAATTAATAATAAATTTTGATTTTTTTATAACTTAACAAGAGAATTGCTTTCTTTTTACTTTTTCTTTAAATTCCATTTCAAATCACAGAAGGGTTGACATGTGGAGAATTTGAACTCAATCTATCCACTATTAGATTTCTTAGATATCTATATATCACTATTTGTTTATGTAAATTAAAATATGTCAAATTAGGACGAAAAAAAAAAAAGACATTTGATTGAGCATTATAAGTGGTAAATAGTCTTTTCTTTTTGTCATTTTTTTCATATTTTTAGCAACAGAAAAAGTCTTCATTCATCACTAATAGGCTCTGTACAAAAGATTATGTAGATTTTTTAATTAATTAATTAATTAATTACATATATATATACATATGCTTTTCAATGTTAATATGGCAAAAAAAAAAAGAAATGACTCAAACACTCTGTCATCAAAATTTTTTTTATATACTTAAAATTTTATTTTTTTATATACTTAAAATTTTATTTTATTTATTAAGGGATTACGGCATATGAGATGCCACGACTCATTTTTTTTATTATTTTTTAATTGAGTCACGATATCTAAGATGTCGCGACTCAATTTATAATTTTTTATTAATATTTAATTTATTTATATTTTTAATTTGTTTAAAAAATAAATTTATATTTAATATATTTATTATTAAATTTGAAATTATTTATAAAAGTATAAATTAAAATTTTTATTTTTTTAGATTTAATAATAATTGAAATTATTTTAATTAATTTTAAAATATATAATTTATTATTATGATTATTTCTTCAATATTTTAATTTTTTTATTTCAAATAAATTATTAGATTTATTATTTTTTAAAAAAATTGAATTGAATTATTTTTATTTTTATTTTTATTTATCATCTAATTTTTAAATTTAAATTTTTTATATTTATTTCATCTAATTTTTTTAATTTCTTCATTTAAATCAATTATAGAATTTAAAATTTTTTCACAAAATTTTGAATTTAAAATTTGTATTCTTTGTAGTTATTATATATATATATATATATATTAATTCGTTAACTTCTTCAAAATCTTTAATTTTTAGTCTTTAAATGTTTATGTTTTTGGAATGAAAAAAAAATTACAATTGTAGGTTTCTTTTTTTATTTTTTGGATACACAATATTTGTTTTTTTTTTTTACTTCGTCCTTTGTATTGAAAGAATAAGAAAAAATGATATGATTCAATTTCAAATTTATTTGAATGTAGCCGATAACAACGAGGCTAACAAATTAATGTGTATTCAAATCATAAGAACTAGTAATCGATAATATGTTTATATTGGTGACGTTATAGACATTCAAGAATTGGAAATTAAAGATTTAAAAAAAGTTAATGAATTAATATATATATATAATAATTATAAAGAATTTAAATTTTAAATTCAAAATTTTGTAAAAAAAATTTAAATTCTGTAATTAATTTAAATGACGAAATTAAAAAAATTGGATGAAATAAATATAGAAAATTTAAATTTAAAAATTAGATGATAAATAAAAATAAAAATAATTCAATTCAATTTTTTTAAAAAATAATAAATCTAATAATTTATTTGAAATAAAAAAATTTAAAAATGTTGAAGAAATAATCATAATAATAAATTATATATTTTAAAATTAATTAAAATAATTTCAATTATCATTAAAATTAAAAAAATAAAAATTTTAATTTATACTTTTATAAATAATTTTAAATTTAATAATAAATATATTAAATTTAAATTTTTTTAAATAAATTAAAAAATATAAATAAATTAAATTTTAATAAAAAATTATAAATTAAATTATAATATTTGAAATGTCGTGACTCATTAATATAAAAAATAAAAAATAAAATATTAAATATATTACAAAAAATTTTGACGGCAGGACATTTGGAACATTTTTTTTTTTATCATATTAACGTCGAAAATCCTATATACATACATATTATCTTCTAGGATGGCTTGTACAGAGAATCAATTACAGAAAGTCTGAAACTGAATGAGTCTCTGATTTGAAAATATATGTAGATTATGTTGTGCCAGTAAATGACAGAACAGGGCCTGCAATTTTTAAGAATTCAGATTATTCAGATTGGACAGCTGTTGATTAATGGGGCCCACTCGGGCAGAGAACCCCACTCTATGCCACGTGGCCATGTCTTTAACATTTTCAGATCCAACTATATTTGACCTTCTTTAATAAGGTGGAGACCCGTTTGGGAGTTACGCGGGAAAATATTTCAATATCCTTAATTTATTTTGATCATATTTAATAAGTACTCAGAAATTTATTTATTCATCTATGAAATATTGAAAATTGCTTATTGTGATGCAAAGTTTGGTAGAGCTATAATAATATTCATCTTCTTTTAATTTATAGTTTTTATCCCATCAATTAATATTAAATTAAAAGTTATAATATAAGAGTGAATTAATCATTCACTCTCAAGATATGTCTAAACTATATAGGGCTCCTATATATTTTGGATAATTAAACTTTTCTCCTAAAAATGTATAAATTATACTGTTCTTCTCCCTATTATAAACAAAATTTTATTCATTTCCTTTGAAATTAAAAAATACATTACATTTACTTTTTCAAAAAATTATAATAAAGGATAAATAACAAATATATTTATTTTGAACGAGATACCTTTATATATATTATTTATATAATATAATAAATACTATATATATATTACTAATATAAAATAGTCACTTTTTAAAATTTAAAAATTATAAGGTCATTTGATAAAGAATAAATAAATATCAAAATAAAAAATATTCACAAAATACTTTTTTAAAATTAATTAGTTCAAAAATAATAATTAATAATATTTATTTTTAACAAGAACACTTGTATAATATATAGTAATAAATAAAAGTGTTGTTATAAATTTAATAAAATTATATAATAAATGTAATTTATAATATTTAACACAAAATAAATTGTAATGGAATAAAAAATTAAAAAATATATTGTTTTAATAAATTATATTTTTAATAAAAGGAATCAATATCATCCTTTCATCTTCTAGTTTTTTTTTCAGAAGTGTGTGTGTATATATATATATCATAACAAAAGATCAGGCTATCAATGTGATAAAATGAACACCTTATTGTATATTTTTTGTCACTAAGCTTTATGAACATAAATAATGATGAATTAAAAAAAAAATCATATTTTTTGTTATTTAATATTATGTGTATATAAAGAGATACAAATAGTTTTTATCAACAATATTTTCAGCATAAAAATATTTCATAGATAATTTAAATAAAAATCTAAATCTTAATCATGAACAAAAGCTGAAAATACTTTCCTTTTAAAAGAATTTATGCAGAATATTTTTTTGAATTTCTTTACCCAAAAAATAAAAAAATAAAACCATCCATGTAACGTTGCTTGTCTCAATCTCAAAGCACTTTTTGTCATTCCTACAGTAGCTTCCCCATTAAGTAAGGGTCTAAAAGCACTAAACAAGCGAACCCCTTTGTCGGCCAATACGAAGTTTCTTCGAACGATCAAATTAAATGGCCAAAAAGAAAGTCGCCATAAGATATATCATTGTACTCCACAATGAAACGAAGGATCGATTACACTTTCTTATTTTTATATTACATTTATCTAGATTCATTTAAACATAATATTTTCTTATCATTACTATTAAATTAATTCAAAGGAAACATATGTCCTTTTAAAAAAAGAAGTCTAACTCGTGAATAAATGAAAATATAAATTAAAAAAATTTATAATCTATTTAAATACTTCACCACTAAATAAGCTAAATTAACAATATTTGTTCAATGATTTATTTTAGTTTATCATAGTAAGGGGTATTGGTAAACTTTGTTCACCATATTTCTTTTGGATGATTTCAATGAGGCATCTTTTTAATTAAGTGCATATAAAATTTTATACGCAAAGTGTTTTTTGAAAAAAAAATCAAATAAGGTTTATAGCATCTAACTAATTAAGTTAATTTTTTAGCATGATTTAGTTTTTTAATGTAAGATTTACTTTTGATAATTCAGGGATTTGAACGTTTTTTCAGATAATGATTGGTTGATATTCTTTTTGCTCTATTTAAAATAAAATCAGAGTGCACTGATTGTTGATTTGTTCCCCCTAGGTTAAGCATACTTGTGAGGGCTTGAATGCTATAAAGTGAGAGCCTACATAGCTTTTATAATGTGTTGAGGGGATAATGGCTTCCACGTCATTACCAATATAAATATCCAAACACAGCTTTTGTAATTCTCTCCTTTTTGTGGATTTGGTTTCTCAGCAATAAGGTGTTTATGATGTGCGGTGGCTTGATTAGTTCGATTTTATTTTGTTATATCAAATGAGTTGGGTCGGCCAAAAATAGGGCAACATCAAGCAGTTGGCCAGTTTGGTCTAGTATAAACTAGTTATATTAATTTTAAAAAAATTATTTTATAATAATTTTTATATAAATTTGATTTTTTTAGAGTATAATTTTTATTAACTTCTTTTTTAAAAAGTCTAACCATATGGCTCATGTTTGTAGTAGATCGAGTTATGTTGGATTTGAGTATTAGGGTTAGAAAATAAAACTTGGGGCAAAATTGGTATTAGGGATGGACCTAAAAAATTTGATAGCTGCCTTCCTCCTCCAAAAAGTTATTTTATTAAGTCCGATTCAATTAGTATTAAAATAAAAAAGGGTTTAAGAACTAAAACTATATAAATGTTATTGCATATTTTACTCCCTAAAAAATGAAAATAGATTGTCTACTATTCAAGTTAGAGTAATCTAAATTGTCCATATAGATTAGGGTGGTTCAAAATTTAGTTTTTTTTTAATTATTTGTTGTTCTGATATTTTTTTAATTTTGCATAAAACAAAACCAAAATAAAGTCAGTGTTTCAACTTTCATTATTAGACAATTTTATTTATTGGAAGTTTAAAAAATATTGTTATTTTATGTTTTGATTTTTTTAATAAACAAAAAAAGCAAAAATAAAGAAATGGATTGTTAAAATAAAAAATATAAACAATCTAAATTTATATAAAAAAGTGCAAATTGCTCTAATATTGGTGGTAAGTTCCGATGAATGCTTTAACATGCTGAGCATCTTACTTTGGAAAGGTGATAACCTGAATAAAGACCAATTTTTTGTTATAATGAAAAGCGTGTGTTGAGATAAGTTCATATTGAAAACGATATCTCAGCAATCATGCACTCTTTGGAATTTCCATAAAGAAATAAATATTTTAATTAATTAATTAATTGTTTTATAAAAGGAATTTGGAAACCAAAGTGCCGGCCCACTGGCCAATTTACAATTCCAAAATAGACGTTCACGTTACTAGTGGAGTGTGTTAAGCGTCAACTATTAATTGCGGAAATATTTAATTTTTTGATCTGCTTTTAAGATGCGATTTTTTTTTTTCAAAGTGGCGAAGTTATTAAGAATGTGAACGAGATTAAAAAATTATTAAAAATTTTAAATATTGTTATCATTTTTTAATGAAAATATTTAATTTTTATTTAAAAAATTAGATTATGTGCTGCTGAATTGTATAGTTTCATTATATAAAATGTTTTTATTGAATACTTTAATAATAAATAAATTAGAAATTACACTTCATTTTTATCATAAAAAAACTAGAGAAAAAAAATGAAAATGAGGGGTTTTTTTTCTTTTACTATTCAAAAATGACCACTGAATAAAAATATATCTAAAAATGGGAATGAATAAAATATCAATTTTTGTAAAGTTTAGTTGGGAAAAAACCAAAAAAAAAAAAAAGGGATAGAATGCTTGAGAATTATTTAAGTTTGGACCTAGGATTCATTCGGTACATTATATAAGATAAAATGTAATAAAATTTTAAAAGTATATAATATTTGGTCTAATATTATATAAGATAATATATCATATAAGATAATAATATTTTATATTTAATTATATACTACATAATAATAGATAAGATAAAAATTAATTATTTTAATAAAAATATTATTTATTTAAAAATATATTATATTTATTTAAATGTATTATGTTATGTTAATTTCTGAAAAAATAAAATTTTTCCATCATTTATAGGAAAAAAATTATATATTAAGAGCAGAATACACAAAGAACTACTTACTTTTATCCTCTATTTGATATTGTATGACGATCAACATATAAAACATTTTAAGCATAATTCCATTTTATTCTTCCACTTTATTTGTCGTTATAATGAACCAAACATCCTCGAAGTCCCCTTCTTTAAAGCAATAGCAATTGTGGCTATAGAAAGATACCGATACCTGCAAATTCTCCAACCCGCGTTGTCGTTTGAGATTTGAAATTGAAAAGACATTTCTTGGATGGAATCACGCAAGGGGAAAAGGCGCAATTATAGGCAGAAGAATATTTTTTAATAGTAGATTACGCAGAGTTTTTTAAAATTTGGTTGAAATTACATTTTTTATTTTTAAAATATACAAATTTTTTTTATAAAATCAAAATTTACTCTATATTTTAATTTAATTTTAAAATTTTTAATTAAAATATTTTTATCAATTTAAATATATATATTTATCTAAAAAATTAAATAAAAAGTAATTTAATCATAAAATTTAAAATTAGATTAAATAGTAGGATTTTTTTTTTAGTTTTAAGAGAGACTTGTATATATTTTTAAAAAAATTGTATAATTTAAGCAAAATTAGGGAAGATCTATGTTTTTTTTTTCAATTTCGTAAAGCTTGAAAGTGATGTAGAGAAGAAAAAGAAGGGATGTTCCAATGGGTTAGATGGCATTTTCAGTTTTCATACCCAAAATTTCTAATTTCCTAACAACCATGTTAGTTTTCTTGTAGTTAGGACAGATGGATGTTCCAAAGTCTAAGCTAAAATTGTATGAACACCGTCTTATCCTCTCTGGCTTCCTTAAATTAAGAAATAGTTCTCTTGTGAGGTGGTCAACTACCGGTTGTTGCCGGCAATTTTGTCACAACTGTTCTGTCCATTTTTCTTTTCTGAAAAAACATACAATATGTGTGAACCTTACATTTAAGAAATAAGTGAGATGCAAATGAGATGATAGTTCGCATTTTACATATAATAATGATAAAGTTGGAAGATTATCTTCTTTCTAATGTCTGTATGAGAAAAATTGAAAGATTGTTTTTATTTTGTATTTTATTTTTTTAAATAATAAAAAATAGGTGGCTGGATTCAATTAATAGGAATAAATAAAGACTTCAGATGCTATGCTACTGCTTGCACATGCACAGTAAAAGATCTTTATTCGTGTTTCTACATCTTTGTCATATTGGAATGAGTTGGGCCCTATATGTGTGTTACATTTGTCTATACGGTTCAATTGATAAATTACATATATATATATATATATATATGTTCCTGGCCTGCTGGTTAGCATGATTCTGTAATCTAGTGTCCAGGGCAGGCTCAATCTTGCAATATTTCATGTGCGACAACATCTTGAATGATGTTGGCTGTGTTGAGGTTTAAATCGCTTACTAATTACAATCTTTCATTTGGATATTTTATATGGTCATGTTCTTATATTGTCTTTTCATTATCGCATTGTTGTAAATCTGTATAGACCCTAAAGTATCATAGAATAGGGACTTTAATTAGTAAAATTTGATTGACCACTAAGTTTAATATTGGCTAGTGAGAAATATTTATGTAAATTCAATTTAGAGAATATAAATCCTAGACGCAAGTGTTAATGAGTACACTTTGATTGGTTATTTTGGATTAAGAGCTTCTTGTTTACACTTGACAAAAAATGGAAGAGGTACAAAAAGAGGAAATCCCAGATCAGCAGAAGGGCATGATGATGCTCATATTTGAGTAGCTCAACAAACTGGGGGATAAGAACTGTCACGAAAAGGCAAAGAAACAAAAATTGATCATTCAAATGTAGCTAACTCATTTTAGCAAGTGAAAACATCATTTTAGAAGGGTTCTTGTCAACTGTTCTCTAGCTGTGGCCCAGGCTTGAGTTAAAGTCTGCAATAAAAGAAATTCACTGTCAGATTCCAGATGGAAGAAACATGTCTTTTGTCATCCTAAAACTTAGTCCATCAAAAGTCAAAACTTACTTATACAAAACCAAATTAGGCTTGCAAAAATGTGCTGTTGGATAATCTATAATTAGATGTCTAAAATCTAATGTGAAGTTTAATATGTGTATAGTACCATAATGAAATAATAAAAAAACTTCTGGTTTATAAGGCAAGTTTTGTATCTTTGTCACGTAAAATCAATGGAAAGACTTAAAAAGTTATTTATGTGTTTGCTATTAAGTTTTTTAATAAGTCAGCATTAAATGATTGACACTCCAAAAAAAAATTCTTTCATGTGTTATAATTTTATTGAATAATTTGATAGTAACGAAAAACCACACCTAAGAATTTTCCAAAATCAATAGGGAAGCAACCGTCATTGGTGGAGATTAAGCTGAAAGATTGTTGTAATACCTGATCAGACAGGGGCGCATCAGCATCCAAGTTGTGGGAAGTCACTTTCTCAGCAATAAGTGATCCATTTGTTTCGAGTATCAACCTTAAATGAAAAAAAAGCTTAAATCAAACTTCTATCAGAATTCAGATGAAACCAAAAATGACCTTCTATGAGGATGAAAATTTGAAGTTAAGAAACAAATGCACACCCTCCATCAACAATCTCGTCAAGACATAAAAGAACAAGATCTAAGTTCTCTAGTGCCTCTCTTTTGTCAACGTTGTTCCTGTGAAAGGGACAGAGAGGAATACACAAAACAGAAGCATGAGCCAAGGGAAAACGGCAGACTGATTAAAACTAGGTAGCAAAATATGACCAAAAATACCTCAACAGAAGGGTGATTGCCTCCAAGAAACCCTGAAGAACTGAAGCTAAAATGAGCTCATTTTCATCATCGCCTCCAGTGACAAAGAAATGCAGATCTTGTACAAATTTGTAGATAATGACATTGTTCTCAAGTAAAGTTATCTCAGCTGCAGACATTGTAAATTATGTATATCAGTTATGAAAAACCAGTATAAACATGACTATCTATGCCATATCCATCAACACTTTCAAGAGGTAAATGTCAAAATATTGCTGGAATCATCTTTCACAAAAAGAGCTTGATTCTCTCTGTCATGACAATAACAACAGATAACCGCACCACTTTGGTACATTGAGAAGTATATGAGGGCTGCACCTTGATTGCCCAAAAAGGAATCAGAATTAAAGAATAATCATAAACCTTAGGTTATTTCCCACCCATCATATATTATAACTAATAAGAACTGACTAACGGTGCCACTATTGACTGACTAATCAGGCTTTCAATCTTATTGGTTGCTGGTTTACCCGCATAAAAGTGCTCGACCAAAAGATTTCATGGTTGATGACATTGCGGCCATCCATTAAGAGTTTTGTTTGTCCTATTAATTTTGTTACAGAGATATTTGAAATGTAAGGCAACAATCAGAGATGATTGAACGCCTGAAGCAAAAAATGCCCTATTCTATCTTCTAAACTTAATATGCTCCTGACAGAGATGGAGGCTTGTCAGATTGTTTCATAAGAACTTAGATAACTAATTTGTTTATTGATGTATGACATCAACTTATGAGATACTCCATTTGTGTTTCTTCTTTAGATTTTGTTTTTAGTACAAGATATTCCATTTTCGTCCATTATATAAGAAGGTAAAAATTAACCGAGCAGTTTATCATTTAGTCTAAAGTCCAACATTACAACTTATATACTCATTGAGTTTAAAAAAAAAAAAAGGCATTTCTGAAGTGAAAGTAAAATAAATAGTGCACATAAATAAATGCCAAATACAAAAGAAAAGTATTTGTCAAAGATCATTTCAGTCAACTTTTATTAATATCTCTAACAGCATTAAAGACCTACATATATATATATATATATTAAACATTAAAAATCATGCTAGTTAGGCATGGGCATAGCCACACCAGCACACACACCCAATACAGAATTATGTAACTTCTTATAATGTGTGCCTGCTAAACTGTAAAAGACTCTGTTGCATACCTTCTGCCCGAGCATTTGTCTTGACAGTCTTACTAAACACATACTTCTCAAATGCTAACTTTGAGCTGTTTGTTGGCCAGTCATCTGTATAGTACTTGACTGCTACACGCTTTCCTTCTGCGTCTAGAAGAAGAATATTCTTGATCGATGGACATGACCCCTATAGATGAAAATATACACCGATTCATGTGATGAAAGCAGTACTGAAACTGCTACCAAAACCTCTCCACTCTCTCTAAAAGAATAAAAAATGATAAGCGTAAAGGCAACATCAAAGAAAGTTTCAATGTTAACTTAGAAGAATCAACAAATGAATTGCTCAAGATGTCCAAGCAGATACACAGAACAACCTGATATTATATGTCATTTGATATCAATTAACCGAATTTCAATATGTGAAACCACGGTGCAATTCTAGAGTATTTCCTTATTCAAGAGATTCAATAAGATTTCCAGCATTCAGCTTCCACCTACCACTAACCATCAAACTTTAGTGTAAATCAAAGAGAAGAATGAATCTCTTTCTCCATCACCAACTCTCCTATTACCCGGTGCCATGCTTCCAGCTTCCACAAATTAATCAAAACCCAGTCACAGCTTTATAAATTGGTGAAATCTTGGTTGAGTTTAAGCGCCCATGCTTTATAATCAAACACTAATTAATACTTGTCATGAGAAATGAACCATTAATTACAAGTTCTAATTAAAGAAAAAAAGAGGATAGATGTTTTTAAGGGATCTGAATTCTGAAATAGCAAGAAACAAATATCTCAAATTTAAACCTTATTCACAGATATCTTTGTTCAACTTCTCAATCGCGTCAAGATTCAACCAGCTGTGTTAGGACGACTGGAAAAACCATAACATAACAAAAATTACGTGGAATTTCTAACTTATGGGAGCAAGCTGAACGGGACTTTGTGTTAAGGATCGATTCTAATATCAGAGACTTCAAATTTTCATTCCTTTGTTTCATGCAACCTAGCAAGAAATACCAGATGCATCACAGCATCTGCAATCTTTAGATACTGCATTGTGATTAATGTGCAGATCAGGTCATGATGAGAAATATGGCATGAAAAATATGAAAATGATCAGAATTTGAATGTATAAGTTACAGGATTTAGTAGAGAGAGAAATGCACACTTACATGGGACGCCATTTCTGAGTGCAGAAGCGTTACAGTTCGTGTGACTCGGGAGATCTGTCAAGTTGATGGAATTGGCGGACCGTTGCGTGTTAACGAAGGAGGGCAATTTGGTAAATATAAAATTGCCGCTCTAAAATAGTGAAGTGGTCTAATTTTCACCTTGAAAATAGCCGAAAGTGGATCAATTTCAATTCAACGCAAACAAATTTACAAAAATATATATATATAAAAAGAGAAGAACATATTTTGCTACAAAATGTCTAGTACAATAAGCATAGAAAAAAATTAATTTTACTCCATTTGAGTTCCATTTATTTAGTATAACATTTTATTTGTTTTATTAATTTAATTTTTAAAAATAATAAGTATCAAATCAAATTATTTTTTTAAATGATTAATTTTGTTGTAAATTATGTTAACTATAAAAATATATATATGTGACATTTAAGCAAATATTTATGTTAGCCTCTAAAATTTTATATTAAAAAAATTAACTCATCTAATATATAGAAAAAAGAAGTTAACCTACCTGAGCACTCAAATCTTAATATATATATATATATATATCTTAGTTTTTTTTTATTTTTAAATTTTTATACTTCCTTTATTCCAAAAAATAAAAACTCATATGAGCAAATTTGATGATATGAAGTTAAAAAATAAAAAGTAGCAACAAGATAGAATTGCAAATATTTGGATATTCAAGTGGATATCGAAATATCAAAAACCTAATTATATCGAGAAGTTGTAGAAAGAGTGAATTGCAAGCTTCAATTTGAAAAATCTATATTGCTCTTAGAGGTAAGTAGATTGACTCTAATAAAATCAATCATTAGTTTTACATTGATTTACCATTTTATTATATTTTGAGTTATTCAAAAAGTATTGCCATAAAATAAACATAAAAATTTTGATTTTTTTTTTTTTGGTTATGGAAATTCCAAAGCCAAAGCCTCATTTTCTTAAATGGCTGGATATATGTGCTTTTCAAAGTATTAGAGGACTTAGTATCAAGCAAACTTAGAATTTAAATAAGACTTTATTGGCTAAGCATGTTTAGAGATTGGTTATAGATGATTTTAGGTCTTTCTTTGCTCATATTCAGAGACAAAAAGCATTATAAAGATATTGGTTCAGGTAAATTAAGTCCATTTGACTACAACTTGAACGTGAAGGGGCATTCAAAAATCTGAATATATCATTTGTGATCATCTTGAGTAGCAAGTAGGGGATGGTAGCTCAATTTCTTTTTACAATCATTTTTTATGGCCAATGCAACTAGATACATCTTTGTTATTTTATAACGTTGGTGACTTCATTTTGCATGATCATAGATCTTGGAACAATTAAGCTTTTACACAACTTTATTTCTCAGCATTTGTTCATTAAATAATTCAAACTCCTTTTTTTGTCATTGGTTAGATGGATAAATTAACTTAGAAAAACAGTTATATTGGTAACTATATAGTTGCGGATAGTTATCGGCTTCTGATTGAAAGTTCAATTTCTCCTATATCTTGGCCATTTGTGGCATGAGATTACTTATGGAAGGTTTGACTTGCATTTCAAGTTATTTTATTCATTTAAAATTATTATAGAATGCTTTTCCTTGCACATTGAATCTCAATGTTCATCATATATTGATTGAATCACACTACTTATTTTGTTTCTTATCAGAGAAAACAACGAACCATTTATTGTACAATGTCTATCTGCTCACGCAATTTGGTTTGCGTCTCCTTTAGCATTGTGTGTTGATCAACTGTATTCTTTGAATATTGCTACATAGTTGCAAACTTGGCTTTCACAATATAGTAGTTCACAGACCAGGTGGAAGATTTCATGATGTTTATATTTTTTTATACTTTATGTGGTGTGGTATTATCGAAATCATATTATTTTGTAAGATCTACACCTTGTGCCATAATATGCTATTAATATGATCAACAGGTTATATTGACAATATCGAAAGATTAATTAACCTGCATGTTTGAGGATGAAATCTTTTGTTTATACTTTTGCTCAACCACATCGATTTATAGCTCATGGTGATGGCTGGCAGATTCTTTATTGGTTTGAATTGTGTAACACTAAATAATGAAAACACAGGGTTTTAGTTTTAACCCGATTTTGGATTATCTTATTCAAGAAATGGGTATGGTTGGATAAGCTTACATAGCCATGTACTAGAGCTTCGTTAAAGGCTGTTAGACATTCCTTCCAGTATATTTTCCAACAACAATTTGTTCAACAACCTAAACGTTTTGCATTGCGGCTTTTTATGTCCGCATAATTCCATTACTAAGTATTGAACTTGCAGATGCAGAGTTAGGATTCTATGGAAGAGGATTCTTCTCTCTCCAACATCCTCCATTAGTGAAATTTCACAATACCTTGTCATCAGATCTGAAAATAGATACAGAATGATTTTCAGAAGTTGGTGAGAAGATTCATCTCATATGAAGTTTTGCTCATACCAAATGATCTTTACTTGGAAATTGACTTTACAGTATAGAATCCTATAATTCTGCATTGTAGTATAACTTTTCCAATGTTATAAAAAGTTTATTGTATTTTAAAAAAATATTAAACTAATTTGTTAGCAATTATTTTTAAAGACTAAATTAGGAAATAAAGTGCTAATTTATCTTTTATAATTTTTTATGAATACTCTATTAACTTTAATTGACAAATAATATAAATTATAGATGTGCAATTTTAACCGAGAAATGGAATAACTTTGGTGTCACTTCTGGTGAGAGGCATCGCTCTTTGTTCAGTTACTTTGGACGAAGCAGCTCACTGTTTTCCTCCTGAGCGGCGGCTCCGGCGTCTTCTGCCGGTGAGTTTCATTGTTTCTATTTTCTATTGTTTCATCGTTTAGAGAAACATAGTTCAGGATTTCAATGGGAGGTACGATCTGGTGCCTTCATCGCTCAAACTAGCCCCTATAGTTTCTGGCAGCTAGGTTTTAGCCCTTGTGTATGTGTGGTAGCATTGTAATTTCATCTATTTATGAATCTTGTTTATACTGCCTCAGAGCTAGATATTGAGGGTTGCTTCCATTTGTGTCTGTATGTTCAAAATTCAACCTTGCTGCATTTTCAACTAATGCAAGAACGAAAAAGATTCTATTGTTAAATACGTATTAAGAAGAATGCATATAGGGTTTCTTCTTATTAGGGAATATCAGAAGTTGTTTCACATACTTTGCAGAAGAATTAATTGTTGAATTAAGAGAATATTTTTGAAGTAAATAACATTATTTTAAATATAGATTGGATATTTTGCATGTTACAGTTAACTAACAATGGAATGTGAGGACAGAGGGGGATGGAGCTTAAATCAGTTTAGCTTCATGAGGAAACAGCTATTCTCAAGTCATGACGTTGCATAGGTTCATTATCATCTGCAAGTTCATTTCCTGATGTGGGCACATAGCTGCCAGTTTCTGTTTAGGACAAAACTACCTAAGTTAATTGTTTGCTGTGAAATTCTTCTATAAAAATATAATACATGGATTTTTTTCTTTTTAACAATTCAGTACCACCTTATTGACTTTTTGAAAAAAGTCCCTCGTCAGGTTATAATTCTATTGAAGAACTTGATCAAGATACCTGGGTCTTTTTTCCTTTAGTTTAACCCCACCCTTGAGGAGAGTCTATTTACAAGGAATGTTGGAATTAAAGTGGAATGCCCCCTGTCCATCCTTTTAAGAAAGTAGGATTTTGGATTCTGAGCAAGAAGTTATATAGAAAGTTACTTATAGCAGATGAGATGAGTTCAAACTTTGGTTCATTTATGTAGATTTATATCAATGTTTAACCAATTTTATCTATGTATCGTTCTTTCTTCCTAAATTTATATAAATAATGTTGCAGAGATAGACAGAGTCATGGCAATGAACCATGCCAGGTTGGTAAGAGGCATCCTTGTTACCAAGGAGGCTGTTGGAGTTGCTTGCCATCGAACTTTTGCCACTGGTAAGGCAAAGAAAGGATCTAAAGGGGGTGCAGCGGCTGATACACCAAAAGTTTCAACACTTAGCAAAGAAGTCAAGTCAACTACTGTAGTTGGTGCCAACATCCTCAAGGATGGAGCAGATCCAAAGATACTGCCTGATTCTGAATACCCTGATTGGTTGTGGCACCTGCTCGATAAACGCCCAGCGTTAAGTGAATTGAGAAGGAAGAATATTGAAACACTTCCATATGAAGATCTAAAACGCTTTGTTAAGCTGGACAACCGAGCAAGAATTAAAGAAAATAACTCTGTCAAGGCCAAGAACTGATTTTAAAATAGGAAAAACAGAGAAGAGGGTAAGGGATGTTATTTCTTTAAGTACTGTGAATCTGTCTTCTGGGATTTTTCAGTGATGAACTTTCAGTTATAGAGATTGTTATGTAGGAAAAACATAAAATGAAGACATGTTTAGCATTGTTTTTAGCTTCTTTTCTATTTTCAATCTCACTTTACCTGGGATGTTTTAGAAGATTACAATTTATAAGTTTTGTTGATTGAAAAGATCTGTTGAAAGCAGCATAATGCAGAAACTAGTTGTCCTTCACTTTATGAGTTTTGTATCTGATTCTTGATATTCTCTCTCTTTCATTCAGTAATAGATTACCAATTGCTGTAGCCATTGTCGTTTATTAATCATGGCCACCCCGAGTTCTGTAGTAGGATTAGATTTCTAAATGACAATTTTATGTAAAATCTGATATCAAGCTTAGAATTATTGATCACAATTTATATATCTTTGAAGGACTTTTACTTTTGCAGGTGACTTTGAATGTTTAGACCTGAGACTTGTTATATGAACCTTAGCTAAGACAGCTCACCAAATATAAATATAATCTTCCCGGCAGCACTTTGTGCAAAGATTAGATTTATTTCCTTCTTACCAGAAAGGGCCACTAAACTTGTTTAATTTCACTTCTGGTTATGCGGTGCATAGGTTTGAGAGACACTAGCTTCTGGCTATGCTTGGAGACCACAGCATATCAGGATCATCCCTTGTGTTCAGGTCAGAATAGAATTCAAGGCGCCAAGCCTTTAATAGACATTTGCCCCTTTACCAAAATGCTCTATGTATGAGAGAACAAAAACAGAGAAAAATTCTTCACGAATCAGAGAGAGTAATTAATCAAGTAAGGCTAAAACAGCCAAAAATGGTATAGGATCAGGCTAAATTAGGGGCCCCACAATTGATAGATGCTTTTGTGTTGTCTAAGAATGTTTTAGTTAATACGGTAAAAGAATATTTCAGTTCATCAGTTACTTTTCTCTCTTATCTATTAGAGATTCATTCGAGCTATAATTGATTGGTGTTCCAAGTGTGCAAACGATGTAGGTCAGTGGTTCAGGCTGCTCATCCCCCAAGAAACATTTTCCTTAATCAAAGATAAACAGAGGCCGAGCGAACGATATCGGTCAGGGGCTCTGGGCTTACTCATGTAATTTCGAATTTTGCAATATAGCTGATGATGTAATATGTTTGTTTTGGACTCTTCTAGCTTACAACTATTTAAGGATAACTGTTTTTAATGATATATTACATCAACGCACCCACATGATAATATGATGGAGAATAACCAGTACAAAGTATTAGTAAAAGTTTTAACCTTACTTGTTTACTACAATCACTAACAATATGAATAAAAACCGTTATCCACAACTCTTTATGGGTAGCGTAAAAGGATTATCTTTCTATTTTTTCTGCTGTCTTGTCCAGTTTTGTTAAAAGTTCGGATTTTAAGTAGGGGTAAGTTGGTTATTGAAACTTGAAAGTACAATGACAGATATCATTTTTTTTTTTCCAAAAAACACTTTAAGATTCAACCAGAGAATGAATGCACGGGAGGTAGAAATGCTAAACGGATAATCCTTATCAAGAATCGTAGATCAATATTTCTTTTTTCTCTCTTATATTTTTTTTTCATCATTTTCTGAACCTGGCCTATCCATCTATAGCAATGCATGTCTTATTAGTTAATACAGAGCATTTGCATTTCACTTATCTCAAAATTATGTGTTCGAGAGAGTCGACAAGCACAATATTAAGTGGGAAGTCTGAACTGTCTACCAGGTTGGCACTGATATTTTACTAGCAGTCATAATAATGAGCTTCTTAAATTACTTTGGATTACTTTAAACTCGAGGTTTGTACAAAGGGATAATAAATATGAACCCCAAAGAAGAGTGTATGAACAAAAATGTTCAGGGGCTGTAGAAGGAAGGACCACACTTGCATTTCCAGCTCTCTGGCTCATAATTTGCATATTGGATTCCCATATGGTTGTGTCTGCTGGTGCTGGGCACTTGAATGGCTTCACATGGAGTGCATCCATTACACTTATGCTCACAAATTGGTGGAGTTGATCCTATTTTGCTAACTCCTCTATTGTAGGTTTCTTGCATGGTCTGTGACATTAAACCCTGTAACAGAGGGAAGAAAGAGACACTATTTAATATAGGTCACAAGGACCACTCTGAGATTGCTGCTCCAAGAAATTCTTGAGTCGATATATAATGAATCAGGTGACTGTGCAAGGAACCAGTTGAAAGTTCATCAAAGTGCGTGTCACACCGCGAACTTCTATTGCCTCTTTACACAGCTAGTTAGTGCAAGTTTCACCGAAATAAAGGTGGTAGGTCCGATGATATATCTATTTTGATGAATTTTTATTGAATCTTTGCACAGCCAATTGGTGAAAGAAGTGTAAAAAATTTCCCGCTCTAGACATACACATGGGAAAAAAATCATACCTGTTTTGGTTCTGGAGTATATAGAGAAGAATGTGGAGCCTCTTCTGGGCCTGTTAAAAGCAGAGCGAGCGGATTTCATAAGAGAAACGAATGAAGCATATCAGTCAAAGCAAAAAAGAGGTATTTGATTTGAGTCTAAGAGCAATATTTACTGTGAAGTAATGCTTAGTGGGGAAATGGACTGAAATTTCCGTTGAAACTGAGGATTATAAACAAACACACAAGTGTAACAGGAAGTACTAGTGAAACTTCAAAAGGGTGTTTAAGAGGCTAACCTGGATGATGGAGAATGGTATGAGTTGGAAGAAAAGGTATTCTTGCTGCAGAAACCCAACTCACTAGTTGCAGTGCTAGCATGAAACAACAGAATCTTCTCTTCATATTTCTTCTTTCGTTTCTTTTCAAATGGGCTAATGATGAAAGTGATGATGATGGAAACTCACAATAAGAGGCCAGGTATTACATTTACATTTACATTGTTGGCTGGAATTTATAAGAAGGGGAAAAAAGGCTACCACCAAGTGAGCTTCCGATTCCCAAAAACTGAAAAACTTGCTTGCGTTACTCTTGTTACAATCTTTGTATTGGCGAGGAGAGATTTTTGCTTCACAAGCAAGTGACGCTTCTGGTTTCTTGTGCACAGTAAAAAACCTCAGCAGGTTTCACCTTCATTTGACAACTCACCAAGAAGAAAGAAGGGACTCCTACGACTAGCCTACCCTCTCTCTCTCTCTCTCTCTCTCTCTTCTCCTGCCTCTGACCTTCGCTTGCTTACCTTCTAATACAAGCCACAAAACTCTCTCTGTTAAATCAATCCAAAAGTAAAAAAGAAGTACGACGTTTTGGTAATCCACATGTCCAGAATAACAGCACCTTTTTGGAGTAAGATTGCACTCTCCATTTAATTTTTTTTGTTAACTTTAAAAAAGAAATAAATAAAATATATATGACGTATTATTCACATGAGATATATTATTTAAATAAATTATACATATTATATATTGATAATAGATAGACAAATCCAATCTTTTAGGTCTAAAACCCCTACCACACTTTATTGGTGCATTTTTGCCACTGATTAAGAAATTAAGGTATAATTAATAAAAGTTTCTTATGTGTTTCTTCTTGTCCAGTAACAATAGTAAAAACCAACGCTTTGACTAATTAACTATCACTATGATGAGAAGCTGTTTGTTAATTGCACTACAAAAATTTACCAAATAATGATTGATTGTTGGTATATTTTAAAATCATTACTGGTATAATGAGATATTGTTATTAAATGTATCAGTACACTTAATTTCTTGATATGCACCATAAAATTCATCCTATCTTATACTTCATCTTTTTAAAAAATAAAATAAAATAAATATATAATGTGACATTTAAAAATATATTTATATTTTATATCTTTGACTTCATTTTTCCTTATAAATTAGTTTTTTAAAATGTAGGTTTAGTTATACTATTATATTAAATTAATTTTTTAAAATAAAATAAATATACAATTTAATAAAAAAAAGTGTAACCAATTACAAATTTTATAAGAAAAATATGTTAAGAGATATATATATTGTATTATATTTACCCAAAAAACCTGCCACGCCTAGGCTGTATAGCTTTGGGATAATAAATAGAATTTTGTGATGCTTTCATTGCCACATATGGAACAAAGAAATGAATGGCAGAACTGGCAGCGTCAGAGTGAAAAGAAAATTTGAATGAATGGAATAAATAAGCTTCACTTTCTTTGGGATGGTTGTTGGGGAACAGACAAACTCTCCTTACCAATACCCAATCTGGGCCGTTCATTTACTATATCACGCTGATTTTGGACTCTCCCATCACCTGCTCGATAATTTTTCCGCATTCAATAGCAGTAGGTACGGATTACACCATTCACTACCCAAAGATGTTTAAATTCTAACTCATAAATTTTTTGATATCTCATCTTAAGAAGTCTATCTTGAAAAAATATCTCTTATTATGGTTACGAGAATGAAAAGAATTTTTATTTTATTTTATTTTATTGTAATATTTGTCATATTATTATTATTTTATAATATTTATTCTTATCATATAAATCTCTGCATTTTTACCTTTGACAAAAGAGACAGGAAAAATTACACTTTTTAAATTATAAAATTAGTATATATATTTTACAGTGTAATAAAATATTGTATTAATTTTAAATTAAAATAAAACATTAAATTTAATTAAAATTAATTACAACAAGTTACATAATTCTCAAATGACCTTTAATATGTGTATAATCATTTCAACCTGATCCTAGTATATGAAAATTATTGAAGCCAAAAAGAAATTGTTATACTTAATTTTAAATAAAATTTAACATTATAATCTAAATCAAAGTTAGAAAATTATTATATTTTAAAATTTATATATCAATTTTGCAACTAAATCATAATCAAAAGAGTTAGATCATAATTTCTTAGAGAAGAGACAGGAGGGCATGAGCATTTGAAGTTTAAACCATCCTTAGAATCAAATTGGAATTGGTCAAAAATTAATGAATTAGTTACTAAACTAATTTAGTTTATCTATAAAATTAGCATGCTAATAAACTGATTAAAAACTAGCCAAATCAATCAAAATTAGATTCGATCCAAGGTTCAACAAATTTTAAATGTTTTATTTTTAGATTCTTTCTAATTTTATTTTAGACAAGTCTAAAAAATAAAAAATATAAAACAACAAAAGAAAAAAGAGTTGAAATATCAAATTTGGCTAAAATTATTTTTTATCAATATTTAAAATTAATAATTAATAATATTTAAAATTTATTAATATTTATTTATTATATTAAAATGTTAATATATAAAATTTTTAAAAATATATATTTAATTATAATTCAACTATAATTAAATTATTAAATTATAAATTAATACTTTTATTACTTCAACAACCAAAGCATTTAACAAAAAAAAAAAGTTTAAACATAAGGGGCAGATTGAGTTCAGTACTGGTAAGACGCCATTTAGGTGAGAGTGACTGTGGACTCTCTGGGGGCATTAAAAAGGCGAGGATTCTTGTACTGTAATAGCAGAGTGTATGAGAATAAAAGCTGAGATTAGCAGAGTAAGACAGACAATTGATGAGCTGTTATAGTCAACTTGACGTGAATGGTTCGTTCATCAGTATTGCACCTAAATAAAGTTTTCAGCTTCAGCTAGATGGATCGTATAGTACCATTCTATTGTCTGTGAATTACTTATATACCTGTGTGATTAAAGTGAACAGATACTTCAATTTAGTGTGGTGCATAGTCAAGCTAGCTCGCGGCTTCTACCTCTGTCGCCTAGAAACTGATCCGTATTAAGATAGGCTCCTAAAAATGCACACTAGTTCAGCACATAAGTTGGAGCAGGAAATATGGTAAGAACAACACTTTTGACAAGTAAATATTCTCATGGTAAAATTTTAAATATGCTAAATTAATGGGTATAGATTAACCCTGTTTGGCTAATAATGGAATGCCTATGTTAACTTGAAAAGAAAATCGTTATCACTCAAAATTATGATAGAGATTATGTTTTTTTATATCAACTTGAGTTTAACATTTTTTTTAAAAAGAATACTTTAAGAGTAAAATTTTTTAATTATATTAAGTTGAAGTGCGAGAATGTACTTATGGGATTATCCAAGGAGAAGATTTAACCCCCCCCCCCCCAAAATCAATAATTGTAATAAAAATAATCGTCATCCCAACATTTTAAAAAGGTAAAATAAAAGCCTTTGTAGATATTCATTTTACCATAGGAATAAGGTCGTTTAAGTATAAAATCATGAACTATCACATGATCTTTTTTTGTTTAGATAAATTTAACCTAAACAAAGTTTAAAAAATACCGATAATCGTAATTAAAAAAAATCATAATCTCAACATTTAAGAAAGTATAGAATCATGAATTATCAATAAAATTTTCTCCTCATTAATGATGATCACTTCCCTACTTTATTGCTACGGAAGGTGTTTTGTCTTGGGGGCACGTAAGTCAAGATTCAAGAGTAAATAAATTAAAAAAATTATTAGGTATAATCCAGCGACAAACAACTTGTATAACGCATGGGTTCAAGGTGATTGTTAATGTTAGTTTTATTGAATCTCAAATGCGTTATTGGTTCAATCAACACAACAGAAAAGTATAAAGAGCACAAAATTCACTTGTCAATCTTATATTTTGTTAACATACCATTCTTCTTTTTATTTGTAGCCTCCGTGTCCTTAGCTTATTTTTGGAGCACTCGAAACATATCCCACTATGCTCAACCAGGAATGAGATTCCAAATGATGCAAATGGAAAATTTGGGACATCATATGTGCAAGATGAATATAATTTTCAATACATCAAACCTGCTTATCGCATAGATAATACCAAATAGTCAAATACTATGAACTTTATATATATATATATATATACACACACACACACACACCTCAAGATCAAATACACATAAAATACTAACAGTAATGATAACAATGTCTTCTAATGTCAGCCAGAGAGCTATGGCTATGATTATGAAAATTAGATTAAATCACCCAGTTAAACTGATAAATCAATCATTGAATCAATTCATTTGACTATCAAAACTAATTAAAGAAAAACCAATCATGAATTAATCGATTTAGTATTAAACTTATCAAAATCAACTTTTATTTTATTTTATTTTTTTGTTTAAAATAGAAATTTGATATTTATTAATAAAAATTTACATTTTATAAATTTTACTTAACTCATTTCACATAAAATTATTAACATATAGAAAGTGTTTTAACTATCTTTTTATTTTAAAATATTCATATCTATTTTAAATATTATCTTATAATATATTTATTGATTTAATTGTCAAATAATATATATTTATATATTTTAATATATATTTTTTGAAAAACAATTCAACTCCCATTCAATTTCGATTGGATTATTGAATCTTAAATCGCTTTTTATTTCAATTTAATATATGGTCTAGTTTTTAAAACATTGATTATAACTCAAAATAGCTCCTTGATGCCAAAATTGCCACAGCCCATAGTGTAGGCCATAAAGCCAAAACCCTGTTGAAATTTTGAAGTGGCTTATCAATCATTGAATAGCAAACTACTACTTCCATGTGTATTATTTAAGTTCATCATAAAGGAGTTAGAAGAAGATGAAGTAACAATACAGGCGTGCCCTCGTCAATACATTCATTCTAACTACTTTTAACTGCCAAGCATGGCAGTTTATTAAGAAAGGAATTCCATGATGCATTTAGCAGATTCTAATCCAAATTCAGATCAAAACCAAGAGTTCACAACAATATCTAGAGAAGAGAACCAAAAAAATGCGTACATATTTTTGTGCAGTCTTGAGTTCTGGACTCTAGTTAGGGAGATCTGATCTTGTCACTTTCCAGATGTCTATGACTGACTTATAGTGAATATTAAATAATGTCATGACCACCTGAAAACAATGTCTATTCTTCATAATTTTGTCCTCTTGTGATATATCAGAGTTCAATTAGAAAAACATAGGAATCAGTGGCAAGCAGCTACAACAAGAGACACAAGGTCCCAACAAGTTATATTTGCATTTTAGCATTGAACTATATGATCAAAAATAAAAAAAATCGAAATAATATGAGCATCAAGGGTCGCCTATTAATATGAAATATCAAAGTTCCTAAAAGCAAGAGTGCTTTTGGTCTATCTCTCTAACTGATTCTGGTGATACAACTGATCTTCACCATTACACTTACACGATGCAGTTTATACAAATGAACAAGATGAAGCAATTCATGAACTTAAGCCTAGTTAAAACTTGAAAACTAATCTGAGAACAACCTCAGCCAAAGCCTTTTAACGAAACTATAATTATAGAACCAGTGCCGTTAGCTGTCAAAGTACAGCTGACCATATGTAACCAGAGTTTCCAAGAGTCACCAATATGGTATCCTTACTTTCTGTTTGGTATGCAGAATTGCTAGGAATGGAAATGAAAATGAAAAAGAAAAAGTTAATTTTGTGTATGAGAAATGACTCTTATATTTTTATTTTAAAAAAATAAGAAAAAAGGATAAATATGGGTGAATAATGATTGCAAGGGCATAATAATAGACGTTACATATAATTATGAAAACAGAATCCATTTCCTACGGCCATGCCAAACGACTGTGGTCTGGTTGGTTATATTCTATGGAAAGTTTCACCTCTCAAAAGGTCAAGCTTTTTTACCATTAGATGCATTTTGTGATTTCAACCTCTTCAGAGATAGAGCTATCCATAGAATTGCCCTAAATTCTATGTGATCAAAAGCCTGCCTAAAGATATTGTCCTAGCTTATGATCACATACAATTCTCACAACAATAAATTTGCACAAAGAAATAATGGAGTAAAGAAAAGGAAAATTTCAGCATTCAAAGATATAACTGAATAAACAAAAAGTACAGAATCATCTCCTTTCCATATCTAAATAAAAACAATTGAAAGCTTGAAATAAATTTTTTTTCAAAAAAAGTTTTGATGTTTTAACACAACCAAGACAATTCCTCACAAACTTTGTTACAACATGGAGGTAAAACCCACCCCTCACTTTGATGACTCATGACTGTCAGATTCTTTCTTCGGATGAATTGCCTCAACTACTGCCTCAATCTCTTCCTTCACCCGTTCAAACACACTGGGAGCTTTGACTTCATCAACATCAGTTTTCTCATCAATGTCATCACTCGTTCCGTGAGTTTCCTTGTGATGGCGAGGTGTTTTATCATGGTGAAATACTGCCTCAATCTCCTCCTTTACTCGCTCAACAATGTTTGGGGATTTGACATCTTTTTCTTCCAAAATGTAGAAGTAAAAGTCAGAAATCCATTCAAACAAAATTCAATTGCCATATACATACTACATATGTGTATACACACAAAAGAAGCTTGAGCGAATAATTACATCATGTTTTAGTAATACAAAAGATACATCAGAAACTGGGAAACATTTTCAAAAAAAAAGAAAAGGAATCGATGCAGTATAGATACACAGGACAATCTCATGAGAATGAATCCTAATAATAATTTTAAAAAGGATAGACATTAGCACAAAGAAAATCGCTGTGCACCAAAAGGGGGGAGAGAGAGAGAGATAAAACAAGTCATGGAAACTCCACAGAATTCAAAAACAATAATGGACGACTGCAATAAATGGACGGTTCTTACTCTAAAAGACAAAGGGCATATTGTATTCTAATCAGGTTGAACCAAAATTTCAATTTCCAGCGAATGTTATGACCTTTGTACAGAAAACCCACGACAAAGATGAACTTAATAATAGATCAACGGTTAATGGATGAAGATGAAGATACTTGATCTAATATACACACAAATGAGGTATACTATGCACACATGATACCCGAAAGCATATAAACATGACGCTTCCATGATGATACCTGAAAGCGAGTCTTTTGGCTTCGGTTCCATTTCTGCCATTGAAATTCTACAACACACTTGAGGGCTGAAAAGCAATATGTGAGTTTTTCTTCTCTTCGGAGATTCTTAAGATGGACAAGCCCATGGGCCAAAATTTTGGGCTTCAAGAGCTGTATGGGCCTTCCCAAGCTTTGTCCAAATTGTTGGCCCACTATGGTTTTGGACATTTTCTCTTTCGAATTCAATGTGTCATTTCAGTCCAAAAAATCCAACATGGCATATGGACCCAAAAAAGTAATGTGGAAAGTCTGAAACGAGAATCCAATATAACATACATAATGTCAAAAAAAGCAATGCAACAAATCCAATATGGCTGCCTTTGACCAAGTGGAAAAAAAAAAGTGAATTGATATTTTGGTCATTAAAGATAAATCATGTTTCACGTAAGTCCCTCAAAGATTAAGTATTTAAATGTCTCATTTTAATCTTTTAAAGATTTTTTGTTTCATTTTAAAATGATCATCATGTTAAGTTCAATAATAAAAAATTAACAGGATGAATAACCTGGCCAAACAAAATAAGTGATATAACTGCTAAATGTTTATGTAGCGATCAAAATGCTATATTTTATAAACTTTGAAGATTTGAACACATAATTTATAAGAGTATTTATGTAACATTTTGATGGGCACGTAAGCATATTGGCCATATTACTCATTCTCTTCTTGTTTTTTAAATTGATGCTTCACTTCTGTGTCATCTCATTGAGCAAAATTACTTGTTTAGTTAATTAATGTAAATAGGCTTCACATGAATATTATTTTAAAATAAAGGCAACCTTTCAAAGATTAAAATAAGTCGCTTAATTTTTGGGATAATTTTAAAAGACTAAACTGAAACATAATTTAAAAGAGTAAAAAGTTACTCAATAAGAAAAGTTCAAACAAATGACTCTTTTTATCTTGACTTATAGAAGTAATATTTTTTTCCCTAATGACTTTTTTTGTTTCCTTTCTTCCGCCTGTTATAAAAAAAAGTCTATTCACTCAAAAAAAAAAAATCCAATATGGCATAATTTGAAAAGGTTCTAGTAATTATAAAGTAAACGACGCAAAATATAGCTAAATTACACTTAATATTTATTTTATTTCAAATTACACTTGATTGATCTTTTAACATTTTAATATATATATATATATATATATATATATATTCTCTAGAAACATCTTTAGTTTATTTTCTTCAAATAAGTTAAGTTCTTGCTCAACATGATATTATAATTTTATTTTTAATATGATAATAAAAAATAAAATAATATTATTTATTAAAAAATACATATTGTGTAAAAAATTCATTTTATGCATAGAAAATAAATTATATGAGAGTCAAGTATAATTTTAAAAAAATATTCAATATAATTTAACCAATATTTTTAAAAAAATTAGTGTAATTTACTATATCTATAACACTATTTCTACTATTACTGCTTCACGTAAGAACTATGGCATTCTATAAACACACGCACATAAACAAACTTCATAACTAAAGCTGATTTAATGAGTTTGATTAACCCTATATAAGTTTTTTTTATTATTAAAATTAAGATGTAAACGGTGGTACATTTACATATAAATTTAAATTGGATCATATTATCCATATAATTCATGCAATTAATTACAATTATTTAAAAAGAAGAAAGAAAGATTGGATATTTCTATATAGACAAAAATGTATTTTGGGTCCCTTAATTTTATGTAAGGTTTTATTTTTATCTTTTAACTTTATTGAGTTTTAATTTGATCTTTTAATTTTACCTTAAATTTCACTTTTATCTCTTAATTTTTTTAGTTTAAATTTGATTTCTTAAATTTCACTTTGTCTCTTAATTTCATTTGGTTTTAATTTGATCTATTAATTTATTTCAAGTTTCATTTTTTTCTTTTATTTTTATTTTATTCTAGCTTAATCCTTAATTTTCAAAAACTATTTATTTTTTCCTCAAACACCATGAAATTAAAATGCTTTAAATATTTAGATTTTGTATGAATTAAAAGTAAAGATCATTAGAAAGCAAATTGGGCTAGTAACTTCCAAATGAGGAAAGCAAAGATGAAAATAAATTCGACTATTGAGTACCACTCAATATAATTCGTGGAAGGATAACATATAGAATTACACTTTCAAATAGAAATTATTATATTTCATAGACTTACTTATATCAATAGATAAATGAAAAAATAAAAATGAAAAGGGAAAAAATATTTGAGTAATTTTTGAAAATTAAGAACTAAATTAAAAAAAAATAAAATTAATGAACAAAAATTAAAATTGAAATATAAGTTAAAAGACTAAATTGAAACTAAATTAAATTAAGGGACAGAAATAAAATTTAAAATAAAGTTAAAATATCAAATTGAAACTAAATGAAAGTATGAGATAAAAGTAAAATTTAAAATAAAGTTAAATGATTAAATTAGAACTAAATGAAATTAAAAGACAAAAGTAAAATTTGAGTTAAAATTAGGAGAACAAAAGTGTATTTTTGCCTTCTATATTTATTAAGTAGAGCTATTTATGTAAGTATTAATAATTGTAAGGGGGAAGTGATGTAAATAAATGATATTGGAAAGATTGTAGTGATTAATCCTCTGCATGCTAGTACAGCGCATGCATCACATGAAATGGTGCTTCGTCAACAACAAGCAGATGATTCACGACAGTGGTCCATGGAATTAAATAAAGCCCACTGCCGAAATGTCGAGGTTTTTGGTCTGAGTCACACACACATACACATACACACCCTTCAACGTTTAATTTGTAATCTGAGGAAATTATGGAAACTTAATCAATACTCGGAAACATAGTCTTCCTTGCTCAAGCGTGTTGAAGAATTTGACGTTTAAACTCCATGCAAGAAGGGGAAGACGAAGAAGAAATATATTTTTTGGTCTGTTTTTCCATTTTCAAAGTCTCTAACTTCAAAACCATGTATTCAACATTGACTTGTGACAACGATGTGTTGCTGTCTGCTTGCATCCCAGGAGACACTCTTGATCATGATATCTTGGATTACATTGTCTCGTTGCTTATAAATTCACATTCTTATGAAATATATTCAAAGCATTACTATGCCGATTTGATATGTTATTCTAAATTTGGTTAAAACAACTACATTTTTCCTACATTTAATCAATATATACACACACACACACACACAAAAGAGGCATAAGTTCTTAAGAGTTAAGAATGGGTAGACTTGTTAAAATCGATAAAATTCATTTCGTCCATGTAACACAATAAAATGGTGGGTTGGATTTAGTTTTACTAATATATATATATATATATATATATATATACATCAAAGATTGTTTTGGCTTGATCTATTTAACTTATAAGTTAAAAGAGCTAATTCAGATATCTGGCAAGTTAGCCATTTTTAAAAAACTAATCCTGTAACCTAACTTAACAATGATACTTATTTTTTGGTTTCATCCAATACAATATATCCACCCACTTGATAAAAAAATTTGAAGAATCTTATGTTTTCAAATTTCATTGCTTGTTTTACTTTGTTTTAGTTATTTTTGTTTGATAATATTTAAACTAATTAAGTAATTATTTTTGTTTGATGACAATGATGTTAATGATTGAAATTTGAACGAATTATTTAAGTATTTGAGGTAGTTGTCTAGACTTTGAATATTTTAAATTGTTACATATTGTAATGTTAAATGTCATGTTATTTTTTGAATAAATTAAATGGCTCAGTTTGTTTAACTATATTAGTGAATTAGATTAACATTTTTTTTCATCTAATTAACAAATAAGCCAACTTAACTTGACCCATTTAACTTGTAACCCATGACAAATCAACCTGTATGGGTTAGGTTAACTCATTTTCACAATTCTAATAATGAGAAAAAAATGTGTAATAAGACCTGAATTTAGATATATCAAGTTTCTTGACAATGATGTCCAAAGAAAATACTGCTTAAACTAAGACTCTTGGGTTAACATTAAAAGTTAAAACAAGTTGATTCAAACACTGTTTGATTTAATAAAGAAAACTATAGGTTTAAAATTTAAGAAATTATTCAATTTATACATATATCTAAATATGCATGTATTTTACCATATAGCGTGATCAAACATGCGTGCATGTGTTTCTTGGTGTATTTTGAAAGGTTTGCTTTGACATAATCTACCGTTACAAAGAATAAGTTCGATTATATGACCTAAAATGGATTTTGAATTAAATTGATTGTTTGTTTAAACATTCTTCTCATCTTCGAACTAATAAAGTCACGTCTGTATTGATTTCTTTGCAATTGTAACTCTAATAGTAGACATGTTCATTCCTATAATTTAGAAAATATGCTGCTTAATCTAATTTTATAATAATGTTGTTTTATGATTATACTAATAATTAAACTTTTTATGCTTCAAATTCTTTGTTAATTTTTATAGTTTCATTATAATTTTAAGTGGATGTTATATTTTACAGTCTCATGGGTCAGTATGTAAAACTCTCAAGTTAGCAAACATTTCTCACTACGCCATGCTTTTTGAACATTATTATAAACATTTATATTTTAACTAGTTATAATCTCATAATTAACTGTCATTTGATTAGTCAATTTTATTAACCTTGTAACCATTGTTATAAACTCAAATGATATTAGTTAACTAAATTGTCCTGGATTGTGATAGCAAACACTATTCATATGAATTTTCAAAGTGTAATTTTTTTTGAGAGATAATTTAATTTTATGATTTTAATTTATTATAAGAAATTATTCTCTTCTTCCTTAAATCTGAAAACAAATTTACCATACTCATTTTGACCAAAGTATTCTTAATAATAAAAAAATAAATTTTTATTAAAAATATAATTTATTAAAAAATATATTTCTCAAAACTTTTATTTCAATGCTATTTGATTTTATCAAAATAATAAACTTAATTTGTTTTAATTTTTTTACATTTATAATTATACTTATGTTGCCTAGATATATATTTAAT
The DNA here is from genome assembly GCA_026724425.1 of Erythrophleum ivorense. Taxonomy (NCBI): domain Eukaryota; kingdom Viridiplantae; phylum Streptophyta; class Magnoliopsida; order Fabales; family Fabaceae; genus Erythrophleum; species Erythrophleum ivorense. Next base: position 15,550,749 of record JAIUCV010000016.1, read on the forward strand.
AAACATATTTTTTTATTAATTATTACCTTTTAATTGATTAAATTCTTTTAAGAAATGTTTTTTCTGCTATGTTCTTTGTTTTTAAGTAATTAATTATTTTAATTGAATAATATAAATTTTTCTAAATTGAAAAGGTAAGTATTTTACAGTTTGATAATTTAGAAAACTAGTTATTTTAGCTATTTGAGAGTATTTTTGTTAAAATAAATTTATTTGTAACTCAATTTTTTTATTTTAAGGGATTGTAGAGTAATTTTTTTAAACACAGAAAAGCTGTGCATTTAAATAAAAATAATAATTTACTTAAAAATGTAATTGTAAATATTTAAAAAACATAGAATTCAACTAATTACTTAAAAATGTAGTTCAATCAATTGCCTTGAAAAACATTTTGCATAATGCATGTGTGGTAAGGGAATAGAAATTTGTGTAATATTTATTATATTTTTATTATATTAAATAATGTTCATTTTATTAATTATTTTTTTAAATAATGTTATAAGAATTATTTTCTATCCACAAAATTATCTTTTTTTTTTTCTTTCTATTATTGTTCATTTTGTATACTAAAAGAGACCAATTCTTAGTTTTCATTTCTGTTTTTATTTTTTAAAATTGAATTTTATTTGCAAGCATTTAGTATTTTTTAACAAATATGTTTATTATATGAAGTTCACAATTTGTTCATTTTTTAAAATCAAATTGACGAGAGTAATTACCATAAATTTTATTTGATTTTCTAGTTTAATTTTTAGTAGGTGATAATATTTATAAGATTGGGCATTTTTTTTCTTGCAAAATTACAAAAAATGCTATTTACTATTAAATATAAAGACTATAAAATTCTTTTGAACGTTTGATGTTTTTAACCCATTTTAAAAGCAAAAGACTCCCCCCCCCCCTCCCCAAAACAAAAAAAAAAAGATAATTTAAAAATTTAAACGCACCCTAATCTGAGCTTTCCATTAACCAATATTTGGTCTATCAGTGTTTTTTTATTTTTATAAAAATTAAAAAAAAATGATCCATTAAACTACGTGCAAGCCTGAGTGCATATCAGCAATTAATGGGAGTACATTTCACGGCTGGACTTAAATCAGAAGAAAAACAAAATTCCATACCAAAACTTCCTCGACGCGCAATTAATTGCAACTTTTTTTTTTTTTTTTTTCCGTTTAACTAGTTTATTTGACCGCGATCCCTTTTTTATCTTTCCTTCTGTATAAGTAGTACCAAAATTTTGAAACTCACATGAACACACTGTCACACTTTTCATCGCCATCATTCTCCCTTACACCAATTGTTTGTGAAAAATCGCCAACACTAACAAGTCACACCAAAGTTTCTTGCTTTTGACTATTTCTCTTCCTTCCGCATTAACGCGTAACCATTTCAGATTCCCCAAGTCACTAACAAAGCCATCAATATATACACATGTGTATGCATGTCCATGCCCCGATTTGAACTCTTCAATTCAATTCAAACTCCTCGTGGGTTCTGCAAGTCTCCCCAGTTTTCAATTTTCTATTCAAATTAACCCAATTTTTGGGACTTTTGCAAGTCACACTTTTTTTTTTTCCCCATTCAAACCAAACCGGGTTATAGGTAGCAGACTTCCAAGGGAGGGGACTCCATTTTCTGCAGTTCTTGTCTTTTACGTATTTGAAGGATACACATTAAGTAAACTTCCACCCCTTTCATGTCTTCCAGTCCTTATGCTGTATAAAAAGAGAAGGGTAACTGCCCATTTCGAAGATTATACTCGGGTTCTTTCTTCTTACACAGACAGCGTTTTAAAAGAAGCTGACTTGGATAAACTTTCATTTCAGGTGACCTTTCTCATTCTTCTGTTTCTTCAGCTTTTGGTACTTTTTAATTTCTAAGGCTGTGGTTTTTTTGGTTGTCTCCTTAGCCTCAATCTTCAGTTTTGGATCTCATAATTGAGGGTGGGAGCTTACATTTGAGTTACTTATAGCGTTGCAGCTATCAATATTTCTATGCCTCTGTTGTGTTTGTGCTTTTATTCCAATGAATTAGTTTATCAGAATTCAGATAGAAAGAAGACTAAAATTGTACTGAGAATTACTTGCTCATGATTTGAATGTTCTACAACCTTCATGTGTGTGTAAGATGAAGTAGTTTATCTTCTGTTCGGTTTGAGTTATAGCCTTACAGGTATCAATATTTCTATGGCTCTGTTCTGTTTGCACTTTTGAACCACTGAAGTGGTTCATCAGAATTCAGACAGAAAGAAGACTCGAATTGTAGTGAAAAATGATGTCTCTGTTCTGAGAATTGCTTGCTCATGATTTGATTGTTCTGCAACCTGCATTTGCATGTAAGATTTAGTCCACCATTAAGGGTCAATGCTAATAGTCAATGCCAAATGGCCTTCCTCTTAAATTTCCACCATTGAAGAAAATTCTAAAATGCTATGTTTCTTCCTTTTTGCAGAGGAATGGAAATGGTAGCGATTAGACCTGTGGACTTTGAGTCTAAGGAAGGAGAGATCACATTGAGAACAAGTAGCTTCAAGAAGCGCAGTTTCAGTGATTTCTATAAACCTGATGAGCTAGATGAGGTTATTACTGAAGAATCTAGGTGTCTGAAGAGAAGGAAGGTGGCAAATCTGAAGCTCCAAACCCAATTCTCGTTCAAATGTCAAGTTTCACAGAACTCCCATTTGGAGGGGCAACTTGAGGACTTGTCTAATAAACAAAGCCCCACAGCTCTGTTACCAAAACCAGAAATTTGGTTCTCTCCAAAGTCAATTGGCGAGCTTGACGTAGCTGCAATTAAGGTGCAGAAAGTTTACAAGAGTTATAGGACAAGAAGAAATCTAGCAGATTGTGCAGTTGTTTGTGAGGAGCTATGGTTTGTTCTATACTAAGCTTATGCTTCTTTCTCTATTTTGCTTAAAAAAATTTATGCTTGTTAATTTAGTAATGAGTGGTGGGCCAATAAGAATTGACTCTCCTCATAAAAGGGTGTTTTCAAGCAGAGTTGATGGTCAACTCTCTTTAGGGAGGATTCTTGTACCTATCTTTTGGATGGGTTATGAGTATTATTTTTATGTTAATCTCTATACTAAAATGCCCAATATATGTGTTATGGATTTGATAAATATAAGTGTGGAATTAAAAAAAAATTTGTGATGACTTAGAATCTTTAAAAAATTTATAAATTAGATTGAATGATAGAAACTTAAATTTAAAATCTAAAATATTTAATAATTAACAAAATCGTAACTTTTTATTTGATTAGAACCTTAACTTATATTATATCATTTTAAAAAATTTGTTTTGACTGTGGCAATTGAATTTATTTTGTTGGGGTTTTTTTGTGCCCTAAAATTTTTTTTTATGTTTTAAGGTTATTTTAATTATTTTCTTATTTTGAGGTATTTGTTTCCTATTTGATTACATTATTTTATTTTCTTTTTATATAGAGGTCGTTTAGAAGTTATATCCTTATTTATTAAATTTGAGTCAGGCTTTTTTTTTTTAATCTTCTATATAAATACTTGATTAGGTTTTTCTGCCTTCTATATAAATACCCTATATTTTCTTATTTTATGATATTATTTTATTTTCTTTTTATTTCAAAATTGTTTAAAAGTTATTTTCTTATTTATTATAATTAGAGCTTTGTAGCTTTTATATAAATACCTTGAATTATTCAATAAACTTGTTCTTGTCTGTGTTTTTTCATAAGCAAACGTGTTTAATTTTTATTGGTGTGTTTTTGCTACATCATGTAAATACCACAGATATCCTAATTGATAGTTTTAAAATAAACTTTTCAAATTAGAAAAAAAAAAGTAATTAGTGCTAGGTGTTGACTGTTGCAGGTGGAAGGCTTTAGACTATGCAACTCTTAACCGATGCTCTATATCACATTTTGACTCTGATAAATCAGAAACAGCTGTTTCTAGATGGGCAAGAGCAGGGACGATGGCTGCTAAGGTACCCCTTTTCGTATTGGAAGCAAACCTACAAACTTTTTACCACTTTGACTAATTTGCTAAGACTGGAATGTCTTCTGACGTCATTTACTTCCACATTTGGGCCCATATTATTCGTAGTCTTTAAACCATATTTTCATTGTCTGAAAGATAATTAACTTAACATCACGGGCCTTCCAATTTGATCTTTGACTAAGAGAAAAAATATAGAGAGACGAATTCAAAATTTTCAATCTCTTATTTCGACAAAATTTCTTTTGGGGTCCGGTTGAACAATTATAAATATACTTTTTTCTGTTTGGTAGGTGGGAAAAGGTTTGTCCAAAGATGATAAGGCACAGAAATTAGCTCTAAGGCACTGGCTTGAAGCAGTAAGTTCATACGTCTACATCTTCACCATTATCTGGTTCTTAAACTCCCTTTTCCTAAAATTTCGACATAGATCTATCCAGGCTAAGACTTCTCTTGTGTAATGCAGATTGATCCCCGTCATCGCTATGGGCACAACCTTCACTTATACTATGATGTCTGGTTTCACAGCCAGAGCTCTCAACCTTTTTTCTACTGGTAAATATGAACAGGACAAGTGCTAGTATACATAGATGGACGAATCTTAAGTTTCTTTTGTGTCTCTTATTAAGCTTTCTAATAAAAATATTACGTATCAATACCTTTCTACAACTCAACATCATATTATTGGTTCTTTCCAAAAAATTCATCTATATGGCATAATTTTATTAGAGACGCTAATAGCAGACACTCAAGTGCTAAATTTAAATTTGAGAAATACTTAAGTATATATAATTTACCATATAGCTGCATAATAAACCAGCAAATGAACATCTACCAAAATGGATTTTGTAGGCGGTAACATTCAGTGAAACTCCTACTTTAGTAAATTTTTATTAGTTTATTGTACAGCCACATCGTACATTCTATATGTACCTAACTTTTTTACTTTAAATTTTCTCCTATATAGGTTCTTGTAGAAGCTAAATGACTGAATAAACTTTTGATCCATAGTTTTCTTCTTTCTTATTGGCATCTTAATTACTTCAAGGTTGGATGTTGGAGATGGTAAAGAAGTAAATCTTGAGGAGTGCCCAAGAAGTGAATTACATAAACAGTGCATAAAGTATCTTGGACCTGTAAGTCACTTCACCTCATGATACTGGCATAGCCACATATAATTACACTTAAAAATTTTTTGTTGATGAAAGTAAAGGCATGTGCAATATAATGCTTTGACTTTGTCCTAAATAGTATTCTTATTAAATTAAAGGAGTTTTTCAAGCTTTTCTCAAAAGTTTTAACTCTACATATTGATATGCATAAAGTCACCAAAAACTTTTGCAAAAAGAAATTCAAGCTGGTTGGTTGGTTGCTTGGAATTGCAGAAACAGAGAGAGGCATATGAAGTGATTGTAAAGTGTGGAATGCTAGTTCATAAACAAAGCCAGGCACTGGTACACACTCATGAGGGATCCAAGTGGATTTTTGTTCTAAGTACATCTAGAACCTTGTACATTGGGGAGAAGAAGAAAGGCCAATTTCAGCACTCCAGTTTTCTAGCTGGTGGGGCTACCATTGCATCTGGAAGATTGGTTGCTCTGAATGGAGTTCTTGATGTGAGAATCATGCTTCACACGTGCATAAGTACATACATATCATTGATAATTTTAAAACATGCACCATGGAAAAAATGGAGTTATATTTTTTTTAATAGAACTCTGTAATTTTTATGTTCATTTGCATCTTGTTCAGGCTATATGGCCTTATAGTGGTCATTACCGTCCAACGGAGAAGAACTTTAAGGAATTTATTGGCTTCTTGGAAGAGCATAATGTGGACTTGACAAATGTAAAGGTAAAACAAGAATCTAAAATAGCTATTTCCATGGAAGGCCTTATTTGGAAAAAAAAATTCTTCGATAGACCCCGTTTAAAAAAATAGTTAGACTGAGTTAATGATTATATAATATATATATTTATCTATATAAGAATGTTAGGTGCACTTCCGAGTCCACCTTGACTTGTTTGTTATGTATATTTTCATAATTAACTTGTTTACCCATTTTTTATAAGAATCTTACCACATTTGGCTTAGAACCCCAATATTTTGCAGAACTCTACATTAATCTGTTTGAAATGCCTTATGCAGAGATATGCAGTTGATGACGATGTGCCTTCTTCTCTACCAGTTGAGGAGGTACAGCAATCTGATTCCACAGAAGGTAATGCGGGTCCCAGTGACCCTGCTATTTCCAATGGTTTTAATGAAGAAAAAGTGGTGGGTCACCATGGAACCAAGGTGGAAGCTTCTTCACAGTATAAAATGAGCAACAAGTCTTTGTCAAGCAAATGGACCACTGGAGCCGGTCCTCGGATTGGTTGTGTCAGAGAATACCCAACAAAACTCCAAGTTCAGGCACTTGAACAGCTTAATCTATCTCCTAGGGTCACACATCAAAAATTTTCCATGAAATTACCTATTCCCTCTCCAAGACCTACTTCAAAATTCCACTTGTCACCTAGGCTTGTGCATATGGGAGTTCCAAGCCCAAGGGTTCATAATCATGATACTCCTTCAAATTAACAATAATACCTTTTTAGATCTCTGATTCATGTTATCATGGTTCAATGTTTGAGGGGTTAGGTGCATAGGCACTTTTTCAGCCTTTTAGTTTGGACCATTGGGATAAAATATAGGACTTTAGGAGGATAAAGGGACAGAAAGTAGTAGCTAACCCAATATTTGTTTTACTTCATTTTTTTTTTCTTCCTTTGGTTTCTTGGCCAAATCTGTTGGTCATTTAGCATCTGCTGAATATTTTTTTCTCCCTTTCAAAATGTTTACCCAATAAGTTTTGGGGTTGAGTCAATATTCCATTCTTGTAATTCAGATAATGTTCATTCCACAGCTTTGTTTCCTTTTTTCCAATTTCTTTTCCTCCTACCTCTATCCTTTTTCTCTTTCTGCAGAGTTTTCCAAGCAATGACCATGACCAGCATCATCATATTCAACATACAGATAATATGGACATAATGAGCTAGCATGATGTCTTCAAACCACATATTAAGGAGTTCCAATTTCATGATATAAAATCTAAGATATTATAATATTTAAAATTTTAAAAATATTAAATTTCATGATTTTTTATAATATAAGATATCACTCAAAATGGTAATGTTCTATACCATCAAATGTATTAGACACCCATATATCAACTAAATATAAGATCTTTTTTAATATTTAAGATACCATACAAAAATAACAAAATGCTAGACGTATAGTTTTGAAGCGTCATGGAATGCTTTGATTGGTAAGAGTGATGATGTGCTGTATTTGATTCGCCAAGGCATTTCTAAGTCAAGATTTGTTTTGTTTTTCTTATTCTTCTGAGCAGTCAAGATTTGGTTTGGCTGAGAGAACGCAATTAAATGCATCAGGATGATGGTTCAAACTGACCAAAAATCTCAAAAGTGAGGCATTGAATCTGAGTTGGAGTCAAACGTCCTGTTTATGACTTGGACTCAAAGTTGCCAACAAATTGCCTTGTAGAGCTATAATAGTGAAAAATTCTTCATCATGATGACTAATCGATGAGATCTTACTTAATCTATTTACTTACCTTCCTTTCCAAGCTAAGTGAAATTAAGCCAAAGAAATAATTAAAGCAAAGAAAATGCCCTTACTCTCTCTCTTAGATTTTATATACATAAGTTGTTCTAAAATTTGTCAAACCAAACTTCACCCATTAATACCCACATTTTTCTTTTACGTTTTTTCTTTCATCAAATGCATTAAAAATGTACAGCTATTTTTTATGCCTTTAAAATTTGCACCCTCTTTCTCTACAATAAAAATTTCAATTTGAGAAAAAGGAATTAAAAGACAGTTAATTAATTAAATAATTAGATAGCCCTTAATTTCTTAGGGTATGAGTCATTTATCTAATTAATTATTCTTAGAATGAAAATTTTAAATTGTGATTTTCAAAAATGAAAGTTATCTCAAGTTCAATACTAATTAATGCGGAATTATAATTAATGCATACGATCATTTTCATGCAAGAGTTTCATGAATACTAAAATTGTTTTGGAAAAATTTCTCTTATCCCCTCAATTTTTTGTTTCCTTTTGCTTTTTCTAAAGAAAATTTAGGTTAACAATTTAACATAATCCCATATCCTTTATTTCATCTTATACGTGTCATAAATAATCAAATTTGTCAATAAAATCATTGTTAAAATGGTTCTAATTGTGTTGAGATGGTGTCTCATATAACTATAGGCTGCATTAGTTGCTCAATTTTTGAAAACCTTAACTTGACACCTAAACTTATTTGAATAAAAAGTTATGGAAAAAAATTATAAGATAACTATTAGAGTTAATAATTATATAAAACACCATTTCAATATAGTTAGAGTTATCTCATGATTTGGTTGACCAACTTGGCGATTTCGAACATTTATTAGACAAAATAAAAGATAAAGGATCATTTTGACTTGTTCCAAACTTGAGGGACAAATTTGTAACTTTAGATAAAATTCAGGGACCAAAATAATAATTTAATAAAAAATTATTAGAATACTGCATGTTTTGTGGGCTTATATTCAAGGGTTGTTTCCTTGGCCCATTTATTTTTCTCCCGACAATCCAAGACTCACTCAGCCCAATCTACCAATGAAATGGGCCTCTGTATTATTTCTGCATCAAAACGGCATCATCTGCTTGCTGACTTCGATGGTTGCATTTATGACTTGTTACAAATCGGAGTAGGACGTGACGTAAGAAAAGGAAAAAGAAAAAGTCAATTTGTATCCGTTATGGTTTCTTTCATATATTCCCTTCTTCTTTTCATTACATGTTTTCAAATTTCAAAACTCTCTTCCTCTCTCTCTACCTTTCATAATTTGCCTAATGCCTTAATTAAACCGGCAGAAGCAGAAGAAACAACCCCATAATAAGAAAAACCAAACCTAGAAAACTCAGAACACCTTAATCTACTCCTTTGCTCTGCGAAAACTAGTTCATTTCTGTTTTCTCCAATGGGTACTTCAGGAAAGTGGTTAAAATCACTCATTTCTTCAAAAAAGCCCCCCCAAAATGATCAAGTAAGAAACTTAGCTCATTAAACCTCACATTCTGTTTCATACTCCATCCTCCTGCTTTTGGGTTCTCATGATGTTATTTAATATTTTTCTGTTCTTGGGTTTTTCAGGAAAAGGCTGGTGGTGATAACAGTAAGAAGAAATGGAGGCTATGGAGGAGCTCTTCGGAAGGCATGGGATCATCCACGAAAGGCATGAAGAAGAAGGGAAACGCTGTCGTATCGGACAAGTCGGATTCTGCGTTTCTGTCGGATGATGCATTTACTGCTGCCATGGCTGCTGTGGTCCGAGCTCCACCCAAAGGTTTCTTGGTGATCAAGCAGGAATGGGCTGCAATCCGTATTCAAGCTCTGTTTCGAGGATTCTTGGTATGTGGGCTCATGTTCAAATTGATTGTATTTTGCGTTATATTGAGTTCCTAGTCTAGAATTATTCTTATCATACTTAAAGAGTACTATATATAAATCATGTTAAGAGAGAAATCCTAAGTTTGGCCTCAGATTTCATATTCTAGCCCAAATGGGAGAAATGCTAGGCTTTGAGATCACACGAGTTTGGAGATTAGTTCTAGGTACATATTCCAATTTCAATATATATCTCCTAATCTTTGTACTTAACATGATCTCTTCACCAATAACATTAGATTTGGCTATGGGTTTTGTTGAAGACAAAATAATAGATGGAGTAGTAATTTTGGTTTACTATTTTAAAATGAGTTCAATCATAGTGAAACTTCAATATGTTAGAGGTAAGTTTTTCCTGTGAGTAGTGAATTTGATATTTATTGAGAAAATTATGGCGAGTCAGCTTCTTTTTTTCCCCCTTCTTTTGAATGAGTTTCCCTTGATTAGATGACCGTTTTAGTTATTATTAAGCTTCCGTACTAGAGGCATATAATTTACAGTTGAGTTCATAAAACAGCATCAGCCCTTAGAGATTTGCACCTTTTCTAAATGCTATAGGACTGTGTAAATTTAGTAGGGAATGATTAGTATATTAAATATATGTTTATCGTGGTTTCATCTTTTCCATTGTTGTTTTTCTTTTCATATTATAGTTTATAATATTGGGCTTGCTTCTTGTATACATTTTGCAGGCAAGACGAGCTTTAAGGGCCTTAAGGGCATTGGTGAGGCTGCAAGCTATATTTCGTGGGAGGCAAGTGAGGAAGCAAGCAGCAGTTACTCTAAGGTGCATGCAGGCTCTTGTTAGAGTTCAGGCACGTGTCAAAGCTAGGAGTGTGAGCATGTCTCCAGAAAGGAAACGCACCCAAGCTAATACTCTTAAGCCGGCTGAGGTATGTATCAAAAACTACTCCTCACAATTTGCTTTCATGATTCACTATGTGACATATTGTTGAGAATGATTTAACATAGAACTGTCTATGCAATGAAACTGTCAGAGAGGATGGTGTAACAGTCCAGGAAGTGTGGATGAAGTTAAAGCAAAGCTACAAATGAGGCAAGAAGCAGCCATCAGAAGGGAGAGAGCAATGGCATACTCTCTCTCCACACAGGTAATCAGAACTTGAGAAGATCTACTAATATGTTAGTTGGATTGATGTTAGAATGCTTTGTCTATAAGTGTGGTAGACTCAAACGAGCAAGCAGCAATGGTTGCTCTTAACTAATTGTTTGAATCTAAAAGAAATCGAGTCTATAAGAAATCGAGTCTTAACAATAAATAAACACTAATTACAAAGTGTCATATTTTAAGGAATAATAATGAGTGCCTTATTATATGAATCTAATGCTTTGTTTTGTGGATGAGTGCTTGGAATCCTAGTTCATGATTCATGCACTATGTCTAGAACATTCTTGAATTTACTTCTAACTTGATATTCCTGTCATTGCTTCATTGGTGAGATTCAATTGGGTAATGAACATGGATGACCTGCTCAACTACATTTCAATACAAATATATGTACTTTGATTAGAATTTCTTGCAGTTCTTAAGTGTTTGTTACCAAGGTCTTCAATAAAATTATGACGTGTGGAAGAACTTGTTCTTAAAAAGCCAATATTAATACTAGAGTTATTAATAATGTCCACATCTTATACTTTTATAGGAAAACCTTATATCAAACATCTAAAAAAACTATCTAAATCTTGTCGTTTCTTGCTTTTAGCAATCAAGAGCGAGTGCTAGTCCAAACTCAGGATTCTTGAAGCCAATGTCTCCACTCAAGCATGACAGCCTAGACAGTAGGAGCTTGTTAGAGCGGTGGATGGCAGCCAAGCCATGGGAAAACAGGTTGAAGGAAGAGAGATATTTTGATCCACCAGACAGGACTCCAATGTCTAGAAAAAGTGAAAACTTTGTTCTCCCCATAGCAAGAAAGAATGCTGTGACAACCAGGGTTTCACCAAAACCTCCCATAACCACCCAATCAGCTCCATCATCATTATCATCATCTTCTGCCGTAAGTTCTGAATGCATGTATGATGATAGCCCTCTATCAGCTTCATGCACATCACCTGAGGAAAGGAGTGTTCGTAAACCAAGCTTCATGAATTTCACAGAGTCAACCAAGGCTAAACAGAGAGCTTGCAAGTGTTCTTCTCTGAATGGAGATAGTAGAAGCAGTTCTGGTTCTGATCCTTCGGTTAATTTTTGGAGAGATTGTTACGCAACACCTCAGAGGGCAAGTAATCAGAGAAGATACTCTAGGAGATAAAAAAGTTGCCATAGAGAAAAACTTAGGTACAATTCTTTAAGTTTGTTATTAGGTTTTCCAATAAAAACATAATAAGTGAAAGTTTTTTACAACTTGACATTATATGATTGAGTCTTTAAAAAAAAATTCTTTCACATGTTATGTTTTTATTAGAGAACTTGATTACAAATACTTAAAAGACTTTACCTAAGTATTATCCCCATAACAATGGGAGACTTAATTTGATGTGTCTATTTTTAAATGAGTCCAACAGCTTGTTGTCCATTGTCACATCGACATAGTGAGATGAATATGTGTGTACAAGTTTGCAGATAGTGGCTGGTTAATAGTGTAGTGTAGATATAGTACAAGTGGGTTTTGCATGAAGAAATAGCATATTGCTTCCATTTTGGTGTTTTCTTTCATTTTATTAATGAATATACCCATGTTTGCGCTATCCAGGAACTAAAGTATGGAATATACTGCTGAGCTGAAGATGAGACATATTCTTGATTGAAACTCAAGTATGAAAACTGTTTAAGAACTCAAACTATTGAAGAGCAAATCCGTGTGTGGCAACTATTTAAGAACTTAATAGAACAGTTGAGCTGAAGATAACTTATTTTTTATGAATTTGTGAAAAATGAATTACCTGTGATATGGAAACATTGTCATCACTTGTAATATGTACATAATCCACGAAAATTTGACTGCATAAGAGGCAAAAAACTATATTGGACCTTAATAATGTGTTGAAACAAGTTTTGTCATTGCCTTGAAGGCGTCCTTTCGCTGCCTAAGTATACAACTGTTCAATAGTAGAGAAAATATTGCTTGTAAAATTCAACTAGTCCATTATCTCCCTTCATAATTTTAGAATGGTTTTGTTAAAGCAATGAAGTTCCAATCGAAAACTGCATTACAGTTTGTGAAGCACATACGTTTTGAAAAAAGTTATGCTTGTGTTTAACGCATATTAAATATTTGTATAATACACGACTATATCTTCATAGTTCATATTACAAGAGCATTTCAAATATTATGGTGTTACTGTGTCAGTTTTTATACTTCTAAAACTGCAGCAAATATCAGCCAAATGAGAAGATTGCACAAAACATCAACTTAAGATTATAAATAGCTACAGCTTTATTAGACATTTCTTTTTCCCATGTAAGAAAGAAAGAATAATTAATAGTAAACCATGTGGTCCACATGATGGAAATGATAATATAATTAATAGTAAACCATGTGGTCCATATGATGGAAATGATAATATGTAATCATGCGGCATCTACTATGGTCCATAGTCATTCATGAAAGGACCACTTTAATCACCCTCATCAATACTTTAACTATTTGTGCATCACTTATGTATTAAATATCAACACAAATAAAACTATTAAAGATTTCCTGTTTCCAAATAGAACTAAACGATGAAATAGTTCATAGGTCTGTTTCAGAAGGATGGACAAATTCTGATAAGGCTTTGGACAGTATCTACAATCCGTTTAAGTTTGACTTCTCTCTACTGCATGGCCTACCTTCTTATCACAATGAGGTTGTTACGAGAGATTTTTTTAGATAGATTTAGTATACCCCTCCTTCCATGTTACTAAATTTGGTTTTTTATATAGAATTTTTAGTAAAATTTACATATGGCCCCCTTAAGAAAAAAGTTTGCATATAAATCCAACTTAAATTACTTATGGTCTCCTTAATCTTTTTATATCTATTCTCTTCTTATTCCTTATTTTTCCCTCTGTATTATTTAATGTTAATTTAACTTTTTTTGGCATGTGCTTTATCTCTAAAATTTTTAATTTCTCTTAATACATAAGTTTGATTAATTGTTTTACTTTATTGTTTTTTATTAAATTATTAGTAGATTTTATTTATTTATATCAATTGAAATCATCCCAAATGAGATGGACGACGACTAGATGAAATGAAATGGAACATGTTTAGAAGATATATCCCTTTCATGTTATGCATAGTGGTATTGCTCAAACAGAGTAATGTGCGCCATATCATATTATTAATAAAAAATTTTAATACAACATATTTTTTATATTATCTAAGTGCTAGTATTATCTCTTTCATTTAGTATGTATGTATTGTGGCAATATATATATATAGCTTGTATGTATTGTAAATAATTATAATTTTATTTTAAAAATATTATGTACCTATAATCTTGACCCCCTCCATAAATAGTTTCTATCTCTTCCTCTAGGTAAATCAAATTAATTATAAATAAAATCATAAATAGACCCGACTAAAACAAGTGACTAATATATTTACATATATATTTATATTTGGCTTGATCCATCTATTTTTGGTAAAGTGGATCTACCTTAAAATTTTTCAGTTGGTATGATGAGGGTAAGGTTGTTATGAGAGGTTTTCAAGCAAACTCAATATACAAACAAGATAAATAGACTTGGTTAATTAGAGGTAGACATGTAAATATGTCATGCTTAGCTTCATCAATTCTGATTTATTCATACTTGACTTAATTCATTTATCTTTAATAAATTCAGTCTTCTAGAGATTTTTCCGGTTTGCTGTTGCCTTGTTTTGCAGTGTTCCCACGTGGGATTATGCGCTAACAAAGGCAAGAAATCAGGATGCCACCAAAAGTTGTAAAATTTTCTGAATGTCAATTGATGGGAAAGAGAAAAAGTGTTGGGAAGCTTTAATTTCCTTCAACTTGGAGTAAGTATGCAAACTTCCTCTCATAGGGTGTTGCCATGAATAGAAGGAAGAAGGATGTGGGGCCACTTGGGGGGTCCTATTATGGGGGGACTGTTTAATTTCTTGGGATATCCCTTTTTATGTGGGGCAACTGTAGTTTTGTTTCATTGCTTTATAAAGAATATATATATATATATATATATATATATATATTCTTTACATTCCCATTATTTGTGCAGGCCATACTGATAAGACCAATGTGGCCCTTTTATATATGCTATATATTGGGGCCAATTATTGATTGACTCTTGATAATTCAAATTTAAGTTTGTTTATTTTCAACTTTTTATGTCTAATGCAATTAAGTGCGATTGACAATCGGACTTTGCATTTCTTGTCTTTTGAGTTAAAATTTTCATCACTTTTCCTACTCTCATCCAGCTGGGAAAAGATTGAATGGGGTACTGTGTGCATGTGTGTGAGCAAAGCAATTATTTATACACAAAATAAAGTACACTTGGAATTTCTTGGCTAAACACAAGTACTTAATTATTCACAAAATGAACTTTCAATTAATTACATTTACCATTTTTCATCCTTTGAATTAGATGATTTTTAGGGCATATGATTTTGTGACATTTATAAATGGATATGGGTAACAATTATCAATTTACTCAAACGTTAATATGTAGATTTGCAACTTCATAATCTACACTAAAAATGTCCTAAAATGAGTCATAATTTTTTAGGCCATTTTATCAAATGTCAGAGTTTTTAACTTATTATAATAATCTTTAAACTAATTAGGGTAAGATAGAAAACCCTCCCTTTATATTAATTTCTTTAGTTATATATGAAAGATCATGTTGAAAAGAAAGATGGGTAGATAAAAGGTTAGACATTGCAATTCAAATAGCTCAATGTGATTTCTTTTCTTCAAGCCTTTAAGAGATTATATATGCTTGTGCTCAATTATGGGCTCTATATTGTTTTAGCTCTTATCATTTCTAAGAAATTAATACAACAGTTTACATTATCAATAACTAAAACATTTTGAATTTATATCCTTTTATCTACGATAATAACATATGTGACTTGAAGATCAGTTTAGGTGAGCTAGAAGCTATCCTTGTTTTGTTATTTTCGGTTTTCGTCGTATCCAAAGGGACGATGCATATTAATTTCTTTACTTCTAATGGGGAAATATAATTACTCTCTCTCAAAGAAAAAAAAAAAAGTTAAAACAACAGAAAGAAGAGAAAAAACTAACTGTTTGACTGAAAATGACCTATACCAAAACCAATCTTCTATGAGCAGAGGACAAAGAATTACACAGCATTCTTTATATGTACTTCGGTTTGGTTTCACTAATATAAGCTGATAAAAAAACAAAAGAGTCTGACAACTAGAGTCCTTTGATGGCTCAACAAAAAAAGCAAAAGATGCCAGTGGTATTAAATGTTGCATGTGCATCAATTAATTACGAATCTTGTTTGTACTAGCAAGCACTTTCTTGTATAATAAGCATTCCAAGCTCCTGCCTTTTTCTTTCACAAGCAACAAATTTTGCAACTACTAGACTTAAGTATTTTGTTATTAGGTTTTTTTCATAAACACACAATATATGAGAATTATTTTAGAAATCCAAACATTTAACGTTAAATTGTAAAGATTACTAATTCACTTATAATGTTAATATTAAAGAATTTGGTAATGAATATTTAAAAAGTTTACCAAAGTTTTGTATATTTTACAAGTCTTGAAAAAAAAAACTTGATTTGGCCATGAAAGGGCCATATCCTTAAAGGCAAATTGATTCTTTTAGCGTTGAAACTTCACAAAGAATAGTTTTTAATCAACATGCTTTTGCATGAAAAAGTTGAATCAACTTGCTAATAGAAATTTTTAAAAGAATCAATTTTCTAAAGCACTCATGCATGCACAATAAACAAATTAAACCTGCTAATTAAGGACATTGAAAGATAAAAGTGAAATGAATACTGTATATTGACATGGTTCTCACCCTAAATGTAATATTTTTTTATTATAAATAAAAGTGAATCAGCTGAAGTACGCGCAAATTGATCCAAATATTTTGTAATCATATATATATATGTATATATATTATAAAAAAATAATATCTTAGCTAAAAGCTTTAGAAGACAGGATGGCCGATCATAGAAAATGTCTAATGCATAAACCATTTCTTTTAATTACCCAATCATAACTATTGTCCAATTTTACTAATAGTGATTACTTCGTTCTTATATGTAAATCTAATGACAGAATAGAAGCAGATTCATGTTGAAAAATTTAAAGACGAGCAAGACATCATTAGTCAGTCATTGAATTTACAAATTTGTACAAAAACCAATTCGGTGTCACTAATATGTTAATTTAGATGCGAAATTTTAACTCTTAGTAGTAAAAGAAGAGGCAGAAAATTGGCAGCTTTAAGCTTATGATCTAAATGTGTTCCATTATTTCAAGATTCAGATATCATCCCAACCAAAATGATTAGATACCCTATTGATTATTTTGATTTTTGAGTACTGCTTTAGATGGAATCCCAGAACAGGATCGAAAATAATACTTTTGCCAATTAAATTTATGAAATGAAATGCAGTCCTACGAGTGTACACAAAGTGGCCGGCAATTAGATTCTTCGTGTTGTCCCCAGCAGCCTCTTTCCAGTGCTACCATTTTCTGTAACTCATTTAAAAGATTACGCTCTTAAGAAAATATCCAAATAAAAAAATAATATTAATATTTAATTTAAGTGTGCTACATATTAATATTTCAAACAAAAGGATTTGTATATATTCTTCAACGAATTATGCCTACCTAATGTATCGACTGTTCAGAAGGCCGAATGGTAATGTAAGTTATGGGTGCATTCAGCAAAGACCGAAGGAATTGCAATGAATAAGGAAAGTTAATATTTGGAGAAGTTAATCGATTGATTGGCTAGGAAGATGCATGCATATCGTGGCATCGTAATAATGATGCTATATCGATAATTGTTACTCTAAAACTCATTGAATAGCCGTCTTTTATATATATATATATATATATAAAGATGTCATTCTCATTATCACTAATATTGACTGAGTTTTCTTAATTATGCTTATGCAAAGCCATCAATACAATTGACTAAAATGGAACTGATTTGTTTATATGATGTCACATAATTTAATTTTAAATTGTAATTGAATAGATTTAAAATTTTATAAATAATTATTTATTCATCAGAACATATATAATAATAATTTTTATTTTTTTAATGTTAAAAGAATACAATAAATATATATTTCACCAAAAATGACTTACTTTTCTTAGTTAATTATATATTGTTCTTTCTCTTTGTGATGCCAATTACTTTCAAAGTTGAGTGATACACGGCTCAATTTTTCTTCTTCCCAAAGATATATAAATTCAAGACGTTTTATCATAAATTTGGAACAACTAGTACAATATCATGTCCCTTGTTTATGATACCCTGTTTGTCTATTGAGAATAAGAATTATTAATCATCATTGCTTAAGAATTCATTCACCAAAGTAGTGAAGCATGTTTTATGTGAGTTTCAATTCGTACACCAAGCCATGATGTTAAAAGAAAAAAGCATTGAATTTTGAGGTGTCATTTTTCATTGTGCTCCAATAATTTTTACACTATATATACATGACACTAAGGTGAAAATCTTGTCTCTTTTATTTTTAACCTTGGATCGCGATTCATAAACATCACGACCAATTGTACTATCATATATATTGTATATATCTGTGGGTATGCTTAAAAAAAAAAGTATAATGAATGACTAGAATTCATTATATCTATCTACTCTACTATTTGTCCAAACGTAAACAATCCAACAAAAAAATTTTCTCTACCTTTGATCACAATAATTGGTGGATATTTTCTGAGATATATAACGCCATTTTTGGACACATCGATCCCAACAGATTATCTAAAAATCAGTGTTTTTGAAATTTAATAATCCTACTAGTTTTCGCAACTTCTTTCTTGTTTTTATTACATGCACTGATCAGTAGACATCTACATATTTTAATGTAAATATTAAAACCAACTTGGAGATACGTACACACACACACACACATAATTTAAGAGTTATGTTGTGCGCGTTATTAATTAGCAACTCTTACTTGTCCTAGCCTTTGCGAAGAAGAGTTTTGAATTAGTTGATAAAATTAAACACACATATTATCTGCAGTTAAATAATTTCTGATGTTAGCCAAAGGAAAAAAATTCTGGTCATTTTAGTATCGCTATATATATAGCGAATCCTTTTCACTGAAGAAAAATTAGATATATCAACCTCATTTATATATTTTTCCCAATAATGAATTTGAATTAGCCAAAATTTATTCTATATGTTTTGCCTAATATGTAGCCACAATTGTTTAAATTCACTATAGAATCAAAGTTACTAATCATATGACATTACATGATATTTTGGACAAAAAAACAAGTCGATTGCCCCTTCATGTTTTGTCAAAAGAACAATAAGTACTATACGAGGTCATATTACATATATAATTAAACTTAAAAAGTAGAGGAAATGCAATTATAATGTATATGAATGACCAAGTGTAACCCATGCCATCCTTAAATTGACTTGATTAATAGAAGCATATAGGAACATGACAGTGTTGGGTTCAAACCTAATTTACAAATATAAGCAAATTTTATTAGAAAACGAATTCATAAAACTATCCAGCTACTTCTGCTTAATTTTATTTTTTCTTTTGTTTTGGAATTAAATTGAAAGTTATTTGATGTTATTATCATACTTTTGTTGGTCTAATCAAGAACGAACGTCACATACTTACATATGGTGTTGAAAAAGAATTTTCTTTAGGATAGGGGTAAACTGCATATAGCGAATAAAGTTGCGCATGATGTTGTAACGAAGGGCCAAGTTGCTAGAATAGCAGACATACTTTTGCAGTAAAGATGGAATAATTGGTTAATCTGATAAATATATACATACTCTAGAAGGCTTGGCCGCCCATGTCTTCCCTTAACTCCACACCTAATCTTGAATACTTTACATTAGATCTTCACAACTTTATAGATTCAATAATTTCCAAACAAATTTTTAAAATATAACTAGGGAGATATCTCATTGTAGTTAGGAGCTTATCAAACATTATATGAAAAATAAAAAAAAAAACTATCATTTTTAAAAACGAGTGTTTTCACTCGAGTAGTTGGTATTTAAAAAATTTTAATTTATCAATTATTATGCAGATATTAAGACATAAAAAATATTAAAATTTTAAAATTGATGTTATATGAATTAATAAAATAGATATTCAAAAAAATTAAAAATTAAAAAGCTCATGTCCTTAAGAAACAAAATGATGCCTTTGATGAATTCCAATGGTTGCCAAAGTAATTCATATAAAAACATATACTCTCGTAATAACAATCTATATCGTTCAAATCCGGGAATTTTTATATACCCTATGTATATATACATATAACTTGATACTTTTTTGATACAATGAAGAGTTTTAACTTTTGACACTATTTATATTTGGAACCTTATTATTTGAACTACTCCTTAGGTGATTAGCAATTCATGTTTCATTTGAAAGTCTTATATGTATAGATAAAATCTGAAACATTGCATATATACGTATACGTACATAAAATTTTGGTTCAATTAAACCAAATTCATATTATTATATCATTAATCTCAAAGGGAGTATGCATCTGGAGGGGTAAATTAAAAGGATTAAAATTCACCGCAGATCTGCAAATGTCCAATTATATGGAACCTGGGTTCCCACACTCTGCATGTGTGACACGTGTACAATTAAGCCAAAGGAAGAGGGAATGGCCATTATAAGTGGTACAAGTGGTGCAGGGGGGTGACGCTGCAGCTTTTATCCCTTTGCCACAAACCCTAAGTGGGCCACCATATAGTACACCCTCCTTCATTAAATTCACTACCCAGTTCTGTGTGTTCTCTTCAGTCTGCCTCACAGGATTCTTTTCACAGTTTTAATATTGTAAACTCTTCTAAGCTAGGGCTAAAAGCTTAAAGCAGCCCTAGAGAGAGAGGCCCTTTCATCTTTTTTAAATAATACCAAAAGTACTGATCATATATTGTTTTCCCATTGGATGTATGTACTATTAGCCAGTTGTTTTCTTTGAGAGATCAGTGTGAGAACTAAGTAGAGAAGAAAGAAGAGAGAAGGCAATATCATATCAAACTATCAGAATGGGGCATCACTCTTGCTGCAACAAGCAGAAGGTGAAAAGAGGGTTATGGTCACCTGAAGAGGATGAAAAGCTCATCAACTACATCACTACTTATGGTCATGGTTGCTGGAGCTCTGTCCCTAAACTTGCTGGTACCTATATCTCCCTCCTTTTTCTTCTCATACCATCATCATCATCATCTTTGTTATATAAGGTCTTAAGTCTCCCTATAATTAATATTATTTCTCTTGTTATATCCTTACATTCTTGCTTCTCCCTCCTTCCTTCTGGTCATCTTCATTTAATAATTCAGTAGCTCTCTTAGTGTGTGTTTCGTACAAAGTGCAATGCTTTTTTGAGTTATGATCTCTCTACACAATATTTCTCTTGATATGTCTTCAGATTAATTCTTGCTTCTCTCTCTTTTCTTCTCATCACCATTCATGTTAGTAGCTCTTAATTAATTAATTAATCTCTCTACAATATTTATCTTGTTAATTATATCTTTAGATTCTTTCCTTTCCGGGCCTCTTTCTTCTCATCATCATCTTCATCAAAGTAGCTCTTAATCTCCACAATTATATCTTTAGATTCTTGCATGTAGTGAAAGTTTCTTCTTATGATTAATTAATTGCAATTATTTATTCATTTTTTTGGTTTTGATAAATTTTCATGGAGTGCATTAAGGCCTGCAGAGGTGTGGAAAAAGTTGCAGGCTGAGATGGATAAATTACCTAAGACCCGATTTGAAACGTGGAAGCTTCTCTTCTCAAGAAGCAGCCCTCATTATAGAACTCCATAGCATTCTAGGCAACAGGTATAGCTACTATGCCTGCTTCTTTTTTTCTTTTTCTTTTTAATATCACTTTTAACTCATATTGTTCTTTTCATGTAATTAAATCATCAATATTATATATAATTATCAATAGGTTAATTTCTTTCTACACTTTTTTTTTTTGACAAGACGACATTGTTTTGGCAGATGGGCTCAGATAGCCAAGCACCTACCTGGAAGAACAGACAATGAGGTGAAGAACTTTTGGAACTCAAGCATAAAGAAGAAGCTCCTTTCTCATGATATGCTTCCTTCTTCTCTATCCACATTTTCTGATCATCTATATCATAATGCTTCTGTGGAAACCTTCTTCCCTATAACTACTTCAAACCCTAATCTCATCCTTAACTCTCATCTTCATCATCATCATCTTCAACCTGATCATCATCAGCTATACCTTCCCACTGCGTCACCAATCCCACAAGGTTTCAAAGATCATGATCATAATAATGATGATATTAAAGTAGACATTACCAATTATAACCCCAACAACAATTTCCTTCATGTCCAGAATCCTATCCCAGAAACACCACCAAATATTATTATTCCATCTTCATATGAAGATAATAATAATACATGGTCAATATTGGGACTGAATAATCCAAATCAAGAAAATCAAATTACCAAAAGTGATCATCATCTTGTTGCTGAGAAATTCATCAACCCAAGTTCAATATTAATGCAGCATTATGATCAGGCTAGTCATGATCACTTGGTGGAATCCATTGTGCCCAAAATCTGTGAGAGCTTTGAGGATTATGTTTTTAGCAGTATCCCATCATCTTCTTCTTCACAAGAATTACATGACCCTCTTGCAAGAATCCAGTGTTACCCATCTGGTTCTTGTCCACAAGATCAAATTTTCTCAGCCACTCAAATGGAGTACATTGATGCTATCCTATCATCGTTACCCTCGTCAACAACGAACCCTATTGTGCCTTCTAGCTGGAAGCCTTGAGAGTTGGCACTATATTTATGTATAAGAATAGTAGCTCTTTGGTTTGCCTATTAAACTTTATAGTTGAATAATATGGGGAATCTGGTGTTTTATTTTCATTTTTTTGCAATATATATATTGTCATATTATATATGGGCTCATTATAATGAATGCCACGCATTTAATAATCTCTTGAACTTTTGCATGAGAAGGTGAAGTAGATTTTCCCCTACTGGAAAACCTAAATGTTCCTCGTTCAGGCTCTTCCATTATTGATGACATGTCTAGGTTGTTCCATATGTTTGTCAGCTCAAAATATATGTGTATCAATTTGAGTTTTTCTCTTATAAAATACTCCATATTATAATATGCCAATCATGTCCCTTGATGTGTACTTGAAGTTGAACAACGGTTCCAGAGCTTTCTCTCTCTCTTTCTCTTTCTCTTTCTGTGACATTAATGGCTGACGATGTTGAACGAAGACAAAAGCCGTACGAACACCATAGTCAACTCTTAGGCACTAGTGGCCAAAGTGCCCTACAATGTGACCTAGCTAGCTAAGGGTGTTCTGGCGACTGTGTATATATATATATATTTACACGCAGCATAAAACACTTTATTAATTATGATGATTGGATAAGAATTAAAGTAGAAAGGCATTGAAGTTTTTACGAATATTCCTCACCGTTAAAATTATGATCGGCCAAAAGTAAAATTGTGCAATTATGGTACTAAAACTGCTTTTTTTTTTTTAAAATTACCAAAACAGCATTTAGGCTTTGAGAATGGAAAGTAAAAAATAAGTTTGAATATGGATTTTTTTAATTTTAAGATTAAGTTCACCCCAATAGTACCACTTTTGACTCATTGTTTGTTCCAGCTTTTCAATTTTCTTTTTTTCAATTTAAGAAGGATGGATATAACTATTACCCTTAAATTACTTTTGCACTGTCTTGCATTTGGTAAGTCCTTTCTTGACATTTGCTTTCTTTGGAGAAAATGTTGCTTCTAAATTGGTTAAACTTTATGGAAAAGAATAAAAAACAAAATGTCACTTCCAATTTCTTGATGGAAAGGAGAAAGTAAAGGAAAGAAAAAAGAAAGATGGAGGATTAGAATTTCTAGCCATCTATGAACCTGCTGGAGATTATAATTCACATAACATGGAAGCAGAAGTCCTATTTCTATTCACATCATTGTGAAAATAGTAATACTAATTGAAAATAAATGAATTGCTGTGGTCTATATATAACTCCAGTACAGATATACCAGAACATTTTATCAGAACGATGATATTATGAATTCGGAACTATCATTTATTTTAACTATGATATAATAATTACTAAAAAATAGAATAATATTTTAATTGTTAAAAAATTGCTTAAATATTAATTTAGGTAACAATTAATAACTATCAAAAAAATTAATTTAATTTTGGTGTAATTAATGAATATAATTATAACAACAATCTATTAAAATAGATATTTAGTAATTATTATATTATAACCAAAGAATATAATATTGTCAAATTCATAGTATCATCCCTCATCTTATTATGATAATATGTGTTGTTCAAAAGCGGAGATTCTTATAATTAAAATAACTTTCTTTATTGACGGCAATTATTGTCAATTTTGTTATCAAAAAAGCAGAAAAGAAGATGGCCAAGTGATTTCATTTGCTAAAATAAGAAGGATTTTATAATATTATTTCCAGATAACCCATCCAATATCATAAGCATATGGGCGCCAACATATTATTGGATATTTATGGAATCTTCCAGGGTGAATCCTAAATTAACATATTGGCCCTTTCAATTATTAGTTAAATGTATACATTAAAATAGGAACAATAGTATAACATACAAAATAAAGGATATAGAAATCAGTTGCAGAACTAGTGAGGACAGCTAGAGAAATTCAAGTGGAAAATCATACTAACTAGGTCGAATTTGGTTCTCTTTATTTTTTTAAAATAATAGATATAGGATAAAATTTAGTGCAACTATCAAGTGTCTTTTATCATTTTTTAATAAAAAATTGATTAAAATTATTTTTATAAATTAATACTACATTATTAAATTTTTTATATAAAATATTTTTATAAAAAAATATAATCATAAATATTGAAAGAACTTTTTATTTTAAACATTTGCTCAAAACTTTAAAAAATTAACAAAAAGACTAATCCTCTTATTGTGTGTAGATAATTAACTTTCAATCAGCGGGGAGATGCATGTGATTATGCAATCAAAGAGAGAGAAAGGTCACCACTAAATATTTCGACAAAGGGCCTCGTGTCCTCTACTTCTCAATAATGAAAGGGGGCCCAGATTTTTTGAACTGGGGTTCTTCCTTCTTTCTCCATGGGTTGTGAGCAAAATTGCTTCATGACAGAAAGTGGCCTTATTTTGCGTCTAATCAATCAGTCAGCTTCCATAACTCAGATTCTCAATTAAAGTCTTACCTTTTGTCCTTCATGGGTCATGTTCGGGAATCCTCAAGTCTTTTCTTCCAGGGAATCAAGCAACACGGAAACATGAGAAAAGAATAGAAAATGGAAACTGTGTTTTCACATTTCTTTTGCTACATGCATCACAGGAAAATCTTCTTTTTCTATATCCCTTTGACACCCGTCTGCATAGTCACAGAACTCGTCAATATTAGCCTTAAGTTCAACCCAAATACTAGTATACTAACAATAATTAATCTAAGGTTATCTTGCTTTTTATTATCTTTAAACATTTATTTTGGCTCCTTGTAATTTTCGAGATCCTTTGGTATGTATGTATTAATTAAACGAGGAAAAATTAGCAGTTACTTGATTCAATATTTACATCATTCTCGTGTGTCTTCGAACCAGACCATTATGCTAATAGGCATCCGTTACTGTTAGGAACACAGAAATGCATATTAGTGTAACTCAAGAATCTTTGGCATGCTCGTTGGGCAATCAACAAATTCTTAAAGAATCAAATACATTATAGTTCACCAATACCCCAGAACTCCCTCCATTCCAAAAAAAAATTAAGCACTTGAGGTAACATAGCTTGTCCTGGTTTACTGGGTCTTAACATGAAATGCAATAAAGTCCTAAAGTGAATCTACAGGTCCAACGCATGGGGGAAGCGTTAGCGTTACTATGCTGTAATCCTTGACCTACCCTTGGCTATTCTTCTGGCAATGACTCTTCGGCCACCCTTGGTTGCCTTGCTGCTCATGAAGAAAAATAACATCGTGTCATTTACATTTGCACAGTACTGTATTTGAGGCTGGGATGATGTGAGTTTGTACATCAGCCATGCATATAAATTTAACAGATTCTGTCTTATTCTACAGCTTAATTATAAATAGAATACCAGACCAGTTCCTAAAGTCCAACAAACGCAATATGACCCAGTTATAACTTAAATTTCAAAACATAATGAAGCAAGAAGACCTCGGCCCCAGTGGCATGCACTCATTTTGACAGGTCATAGTCTAAAAGTCCCCACCCATTCAGCCTATCACTCTTAGTCATCATAAAGCTTCTAAGATATGATCGACGACACCCACATAATCTACTTATCTATGACAAATTCAAAGCAGACACGGCTTAGACATCTGTATCCCACTCAGGCATATGTTTTCTTTATTCATCTAAATGGTTCTGCAATTTGCTTGATTTTTCCCAAATTATCTGCCCATCTATGTTAGCCTCTCTATAGATTTAACAAGTAAGAGGTAAGTTAAAATTATAAGGTTTCAAATTCTAAGCAACCATCTGATTCCTCCCCAGCATAATTGTAGTCCTTCAGATAGAATATTTTGAAGTCATGTAACAGTGTCCACCAGACCTCTACAGTTTAATCAATATGTAGAGTTTGTTATCTTCTTCTCTTATGATAAAGGAAAAAGGTAGCGGAAAGTGGTTTACCGAGCAAAAAATCCATGATTTCTCTTTCGCCGGATAAGGCTAGGTTGGAATGTCCTTTTTGGAAATAAAAGCATTGGCTCTTCTGATGAAGAGGCATCCCCTGCAGAACAATTGAAAAAAAAAAAAAAGAAGGATTCAAACAAAGACAACGGCTTGATATTTTATCTCCTCATTCCAAAACATGTGTTGGCTAGTATGGGAAATTTAATGTTTAAAAAGTTGAACGTAAATCATGTTCTAAAAATATGAGTGAGTCATAATTATAAAAAATGCAAGCAATATTTGGAAGGACTAAGACTTGAGTCTTTTTAAGTGTTTGCTATCAAATTCTAAATAAAAACTTGAGATGTAGAGGATATTTTTTAATAGGCCCAATCATTTGGTTTTGAGCTGTAAAAAAGATAACTGGTCATATTTTTTCTTTTTGATAAACCTCATAGCAATTACCCAAAAACTACACCGAAGTTTTGTCCTATTTGGAAAGGAAACTAAATGCCCTTACATTGTACTTGAGTCTATACCAATTGCGCAAGAATGCAGATCAAGTGGCATGCGACTTTCCCATTCCTTTTCGCCCTACCAGAAGAATTTTAGTTCTAGGGGCATTTCTCTTTCTTAGAATTTTCATGAGTGAAACAATCTGAGCAAAAGTAAGCAACCTAAACAGACTTGTTATATGCAGCATCATTATTTTGGCACTCTGGTGTCTGGATCTCTACCAATAAGTCATTACATTAAATTAATTACACACAGAATTTCAGACAAAATCTTTGCCTCAATATGCATAATACATCCTCAAAAACCCACCCTCTAAGCAACAGATGTTGAATTGTTGATGATACCATTATTTACACAATAAAAACCAAAAAAAAATTCACCTTGAAATATCCTTATTCCTTACTCCATAGTTATGTCTTGTAAGTGTAAATGAAGTGAACTAAGAAATTAACAGATAACCAAAGTGAGCCTCCACTCTTCTTCTTTCTTTTTTTTTTAATTTTTTTCTCCCCGCAATCAAAGTTAATGTTAATTTGATGACAACAGAAAGAGGTGAATTATCCAACTTAAATATAAGCTGCCGATCATCCAATTGACAGAATAAAACAAGATGGGCACCTTAAAATTATTCTTTATCATTTTTCGGAAACCTCAAATAAATTCTTAATGATAGAAACACATAAAAAAAAATTTATCCAATGAAAATTAGTAAGATCACTAAGATCACATGCTAATGAAATCAATAACTAAGCCATCAAACCTGAATATGAAATTTTAAATTTGAAAAGTAGTTGAGATTAGAAGTACCATCAGGTAAGAAGAACCGGAGATAGGGGAGGCCGCATGGGTACACGACGCCACCAGAGGAGAACTTGTTCAGCGATTCGAAGTCGTTTTTGGGCAACTGGAGAGAACTGGGGAGCTTAGAGACGGATGGGAATAGCTTGGGAGTGATAACGAGGCCATGAGATACAATTTGGTGATTCCAATACGGCGTTTGGTGAAGAAACGAGTTTGAAAGCCGGTTCAACATTGAAGCGCCAATTCTGAGAAGGGTTTTCGACGCCATTTTAGTATGAAAATCCTCAAGCTTTCCTAAACCCTAGTGTAAATTGAGGAGATGAAGAAGAAATTGGATCAGACTGTCAGAGTAATGTGGTATTCAAGTTCGGGGCGGATGTCCGACCCAGAAGATCCACCTCCGATTTGCCTAGAGTGAAATCTTCTGGGCTTCCCAAGTGGGAATAGTTTTGACAAACTTATAAATTTAAAATTTGAAATACATTTAAACTAATTCTAGATATTTAAAGATAAATTAGATTCACTATAGCCCCTCTGTTCCAAGAGGAATTAAGTCAGGCGTAAATGCTTGCTCCATATACTTAGTAGGAAGATTTATTGAAATTTTCTTTTAAGACTTTAAGAGAAAGTTTTTGATATATGATATTAAGTTTATAGTCTTTTTTTAAAAATTTATATATATTGTTCCTAATTTAATTTTATTTAATATAAAACTTTTTCATTGTCACAATCAAGAGTTTGCAGTATTTACACGTATCAAACTGCTTCAATCCAACAAAATTTTAGTATTTTCAGTTCATCCTATAAGATATTTTTTCTCCTATGAACAATGACAATATATTAATGTAACAAAATAGTGGCAAAAATAAATTAGCTAAATAACTTTCTCTCCTCTTCCTTATATTTGTTTCTTTGCTATTATTGCTTCATTTGATTTAATGAGCTTTTTCTACGTAATTTTATTATACTTTTATAATTATTTCTTCACTCATTAAATATTATTTTAATTATCAAATTACCTTTCTAAAATTAAAAATTAAAAATTATTTTTTATCTTTTCTATTTAATTTTTATATTTTCTTTTCCTTTACATCATCTATCTAAACATATCATATATACTAAAATATATGATTTTAAAGCCACCAATCTAGGCTAAAGTCTTCTGGAAACAGTACGGCATGCTCTAGTGTTTATTGGCTAACGAGAATTGATTCATAATCCGTATGCATACATGGAAGTGACGTTTTAAATCATTTTTAGAAAAATGAGATTTCAAAAACCTAAGTTAAAAAATATAAATTGAGGGAATTGACATGTACGTAAGGGCATGTCAAGTCATCAATACTCAATTTAGATTTTTGTGTGACTCGGTGGTTGAAGTCTCCAGCCACACCGCGTATTTTATCAAAATGCAACAAACCAAACATTAACTATCTTTTAAGAGTGAAGTGGAAGATTACAACTGCTCCAAAGTTTTACTAGTGATCTAAGTTACAAACAGAACGGCATTCTTAAAATATGCCAAGAAGCATTTGCTTCACATCAAAAGTGACCAAAGGAACTGAAACAATGTAAGAAAGGGATTAAAGGGAAAAAAAAAAAAAAAGACCAAAATAGATCAGCGCAAATCGAAATCAAACACTACTGAATTGGTGTGATTATCCCTTCCACTCCATCTTTTCTTTTTAAAAAACGAAAAAAGAGAAAGAATAATCATATCTCTCAAATGTACACAATCATGCTGAACTTCTAGTTTATTGTTCACTGTGAAACACGGCAGAGATCCAATCAGAAGCTGCCATTTGGATATCAGTCTCAATATGAGGAGAAAGAGAGAGGGGAGTTACAGCAACCTGTTCCTCCAAATTACAGATTTCATAATCAGTCAGAGGCAATAAAAAGGAGAGAGAATATTAGATAAATTCAGTCTACAAGAGATAAGTGAAAAAAACTAAATATAAACTGATATATGAACATGTCAAGGCACACTTTTTTTTATCAAACTATGACATGTTTACTTGTCTTTTTATGATTGATCTGATTCAACTATCTTTATTCTATCTAATAATTTTTCTAAACAGAACTTGGTGGACACTTTAGATAATCTAACTAATGAAGATAAGTTAATGCGCCAACTTACAAATCCACTCTCAAGTGCTCTGTAATCGAGGTCCTCATCTATATCTTCATGCTGCTTATCCAAAAACTGCAGATACCAGTAGAGTATAGCTCATTTCACTTAAACAACGTCAAAACAATTCATTGCCATAAAAATATCAACACGCCCTCGTGCGAATATAGCAACCTGAATCAAATGTGACTAGTGTAATTTGTAGAAACTCATACTATAAAGTAATTTTTCAAGGTTAGCAACAACTCATGGAAACAAATACATTTCTACAATAACCTATTCTCTACAATTGCTATCTTTCATACTCATCATAAAAAATATATTCATTTTCAATATTAACAAGATTCTCACAAGATGACATCAAACTCAATAAAGGAGTCTCATTTTTCCTCCTTCCCTCCTATTTACCTCTAGTCTGAAGTACTTCTTCACCTTGTTGAAATCAGGTTTTCCTGCAGCTCCAATAGATTCAACAATCTCCAAATTCTTTTTCTGCGTGGTCAATCGACGAGCCGCACCCTGAAGCATACCAAGATGAGAAAGGCTCCAATATTAGCATAATAGAATCAATAGATGCACTGGAATCCCTTCAGATTACACAGGATGTGCACACATAACACAATCTTAAACATTTAGGACACTCACAGCTGCAGAGGCATCCCGGCTGAGCTGCGCAAGCTTAAGGCCAAGGCCTTGTTGGTTGGCCAAGACAAGACCGACAGGATATCGACTAGTTGAAACAGCTTGCCAGTTTGCAGTGGATCTTCGAGTACTTTGCTTGGTCAATTTGAAACCCTGCCAATAAAATAACACCACATCCATGTAGAGAACAAATTTACAGAGACAGGAACAACCATGAAATGCTTAGGTTTAAACCATACTTAAATCTAAGGGATAAAAATAGCTCACTAAATGGGTCGAAGTAAAACAAAATGAATGGAAAATATAATCAACATGAAAGTCTAATTATAATAATGCAGCCAACAAAGGGAATCCTTGACCTTGAATCTTAAATTCAAGAACAGGATGAACTAGGATACTATACTCAAGATAGGCTATAGCTCAAATAATAGAATTTCAGGAATTTGCAGGAGCAACCCATCCAGCTTGAACATAAGTACATGTGGTAAACAAAAAACTCGAGCAAACATAAAATCTTCTAGAGCATTGTTAGCTTGTGTCCTTTAAGACCACACCACAAGATTAGGTTAAATATGCAAAAGGAAAAGGAGTGCTAATCTCCATACTTATAATGCCAAAAATAAAAGCTAGGCAGTACAAAGTTAAATTGCTGCATTGAAACTGAAGAGAACTGTATCACCACCATATGGGATCAGTACAATAATCCTTTACATCAACCGAACTACGTTATGCTTTGTCAATATACAACTACAAAATGTGTAAATCTCCTAAAAATTCATCCTCACTGATAAAGGTTTGGCACAGCATGTCGCCTATATAACCTCCATTTTCCCACAAGACCGAGATAATATATTTAAGACCAAACAGTATATTTAATAATCATGTAGCTCAAGATGAAATAGCCTGCTTTGATAGGATAGCATTTCATTGCCCTCACAAGAATCTGAACAAGCATTTTGATATATAGGACACAAAAACAGATATAATATTAAAATATTATCATCTCCAGCTACTAGACTAGAGCAACATAACATGGATTGCAACAGTCAGCAAATTACAGTGCTTTTTGTTACCTTTAGCAAGGTCTGGGCTTTCTGATTGCCAGATACCAAACTTTCAGCCTTTTTTAAGTTGTAAAGTTTGAACTTACAACCTCATTTAGTACTTCATTAAGGTGAATTCAGGGAATCATCTACCACTTAAATACAACTTCCAAACTCTAGGCAGACCTCAGTACTTATTTATTACTGAATACCCAATTCATATTAGAATCACAAAACATAACAGAGGACACATGATCTTTTAGCTTCTTGGTTGAGGTTTAGTTAACAAAAGCATAAGTTCAAACAACCAAAGGGATTGAACACCCAGATAAAATCACGAATATCCTAACCAATGGTGCACAAACATGGCTACCATTGCACTGAATAGGCTAATCCCTCCTCCACATCTAATGCATAAGCTTAGACCAAATAATTATGTTGAGATATGTTTCAAATTGACAATTTAGTAACTGTCCATTAAAACATCATATTGTGTAAAAAGGCATTTAAAGGAAACAGGAGTGAAGGATTTAAAGAAAGACAAGCACCAAGTTACATTATATATGTTTATTATTAAATATTAAATTTTCTGCTGTACAACTAATAGCACGCACAAACATCTTATATTGTATAGAGATTATCAAAAGAAAATACAAGATTTTGGTTAAGCAGTGCAGAACTCAAACAAGTGAATTGGTAAAGGGAACAGACTCTGCAAGTATTTATTAAAAAAAAAAAAAGCAATAATCAGTGACAGGGAATCAGGCTGTTTTTTGGCATGTAGGACTTAAAATATACAACAGTTTTAATCAATCCATGTACATATGAGTACATGTCAAGTGTTAACAACTATGATAATTATGCCCCTTTCTAGTTTCAAAGTTGAATGAAAACCAGAATCTTAAGAAGTGCAAAATTTTCAAGCTTGAGACATTATCATAATTTTAGCATCTTCAATTCAGATTGGAAACAATCATGAACATTCAGAACATAAACTAACATTGCAAACACACCCTCTCCAAAGTGTATCATCAATATCCAACCAAATAGCCAACAAACAAAGGGGGTGAGGAAACAGAGGTTGATCACTATTTTGGAACTTTCACTGTCCTCTTTGGAGAGAGGAGACTTCCAACTCATGACCGACTTCCAAGAGAAAGGTAAAAAAGAGAAGAATAATCACACTTAAGTGTGTAATAAAAAGTTTCAAAATCACTTAACAACAAAGAGAATTTAATGAAAACAAAACCTCTCAAGCTCCCTTCTCTGACGCTTTTTCAATGCACAGTACATACTACAAAGCCCCAAAATATATATATGCCAACTTTTATTACAACAAAGGCACATCCCATCAAGGAGGACAAGGTAATGCTTTTGAACCTGAAGAACTCAAAGCACACATGAAAACATCTATATAGAAAATGGAAGTTGATTATCAAACAAAATTCTCAGTCAGACAATATTTTGTACAAGTATTTCTGCAATGCAGCAAAATATTTGAATAAATAATCCATATGACAATCAATATTGTAAACCTTGTTGCTCAAAGGAGATGTGGGAACTTCTATATTCAGAAAGCAACTTTTGGGAAAAGTCCCCTTCTCAATATCCCTGATAGCTGCATTTATTAATGGTAAACAGATTGCTGCTGCATCCTTGAAATCTGTTTCTTGACTTTCCTCCTTCTTCCTATGTGATATGATACCAATTCATAAATCTCCAGTAGAAAATGGCAGCTCAAACTAGATACAACAACAAATTATCAACATACCAATTCAATGATATTGACAATGATGGTACACCACATAGTGATGCCTCTCTAGCTCCAGCAACAACACCTGAGTAGAACCTGAAATGTTCTAAAGCATGAGATAAACATCGGTCTTGTGCATAAATGCTATAAGTTTGGGAAGATATAGACACAGCTGTAAATGACACCACAAACAGAATAAAGAAAAGGGGAATTATGCTCTAACTTTTATTCAAAAGTTTATCCCTATGCATAGGTGAACAACTTACATGTGATGACCACAGCTTGATCCCCGGTTGATTCCACTAATAACCTAAAATGCATATCATTGTTATCATACATAAATCTTAAGCATGCTTTTTATGACATAAGCACACACAATCTTATCAATCGTTCAATATAAAAGCTAACCAGCATAGGCTTTGACCATGAAAACAAGGCCCCAGATAATGCTAGTGAAACACAATCCACAGGAGTTCCTGAATTATAAATTAGAAAAGAATAAGAAAATAGTACAACTCTACCAGTATTAAAAGCCACACCTACAAAACCACCCGCAAAGAGATTATCAAACTCTATAAGTAGTAACTCAGTTACGATCACATAAAAATCAATAGCCAGATTTATTTTTTTTAACATAAGATGATGATGATTATGATTAATGTGATAAATAGCAAGTGATCAACTAGCTTAAATTCGTCAAAAGGCACGGTTTCCGAACAAATTTAAATCCCAAACAAATTAAACCTGATCACAACCTCCTCGAGTCTTTTTTGAGACCAAGGCAGGGGGAAGGCAAGAAAGAGATAGAAGCAAAAAGGATATAAGTCATGTCATACCTGAAACCTCAAAGGCCGTGGCACCATTAATTTCAGCAGAACTTGCTTCCACCGTTTCTCTGAGAGTTACAGAGTGCCCCGAAACTGATTTGTCCCTAAAGCAACCATTTTATGGACTAACAGATTACAAAGACATCTCAGATTCAATAACATCACAAGAGATAGGTATAGAAGACAGAAGACATAAAGCCAATGCAGAGTGAACCTAGAAACCCGAACGGAGAGACAGACTACCAAAAATCGATGAACAATCCAACAAAATCAGAGCACAATGAATAAATCAAGATTAAAAAAACCCACGATTGAGGAACGCAGACATGAACATTGTAAGGGCCTTCGTGAACAAGAGCTTCAACTAAGTATGTGAGGCCAGGGGACTCAATCCCATCACTATTGGTGACCAAGACAACGGGCTTCGAACTATCATTGACCTCCGTGGAATCAGCTACCGAAGTAGAAGAAGAAGAAGGTTCTGGAGTTTCAGCAATGTCCTGGGATTTGTCGCCTTCATCAGCACCTTTTTTATTGAGAAGGACTTCTTGGAGATTGGAAACGAGGCCCGGATGCATCAAGTTGTTCTTGACAGAAGTAGAAGTCATGGGCAAAGATTCCTTGAAACGGAAACTGAATGATAATCGTAAGAAAATGGAAGATTCAAATTCAAAACCCTAAGCGAAGGAAAAAAAAAAAGGAAGATAGAGCTGAAAAATGGTGGCAGAAATGGATAGAGATAGACCGCTTGTAACGGCGTGAAGTTGGAAAGTGCAGGGACAACCCAAAAGGAAAGAGAAAAGCTTTAAAGTACTGAGACAGAGAGAGATTAATTGGAAAAATGGGATCTTTAAGAAGGGAAAGAAGGAACAGTAACGAAAGGGGTTAAGGCACAGTTTCATGATTTTGAATCTTTGATACTTTACCTGAAACAGTTGTTATTTCTTTTCTTTTTGTTTTTCCTGCTGATCTACTCTTCACTCTTTTTCCCTTTTTACTTGACCAACTAGTCTTGACTGTTGAACATTTTTACATAGATAATGATTGAATAAGAATATATTGTCCATGCATAATTGAATTGATGACATTGTTCAACAGCTTTTATTTTTTATTAATTACTCATGATTTAATAAGTTATCACTCAATTATGTTTAAAAGCTTTTTATATTATGCAACATAATTTAATTTATTTATTTTAATAAGAATTATGTAACTTAGTTTTAAATCTTGATTGAATTAGATCATAAATTTTATATGTGAATTGCTTGTTTGTCAAAAATATAAATGATAATAATATTGAATCCTGAGACTATAATAAATATTTTCTTACATATTCTATCATTTTAGAAAATTTTTGCTACTAATTAAATATTCTTTTAATAAAATTTTAAATATTTCCTATATAAAATGTAAATTATAATATTTTTTAATTTTAAAGTGAAAAGATATCTTTATCTTTTAATTTTTTTTATCATAATTTATACTTATAAATTTTAAAATAAAACTTTTTTAACTTTTTGTTATTAATTTGGAAGAATAGAGCTGCCAAACGCTGGCTAGGCTTTTGGAAGACAAGAAATTATATATTTATTAAAAGAAGTGTTTATTTTGGCTAAATGAGGTGTTTTGCCCAACCCCTTAAAATAATAAGCTTCTTCTGAGTGGAAAATGCAATTTCTCTATTACAAGAAAAAAGTAAAAAAAAAAAAAAAAAAGGAAGCAAAAAATTGAAGCTTTTGCTTTGCTTCTTAAAATAACAAATTGCTTTTGAATAGTACTAGGAGCAATTTTTGTTTTAAATTCTGCTTTTTTTTTTTTTTTGCTATTCTTTTTGAAATCCATATAAAACACAAGTAGTCCTCTAGTAATTTTTTACTTCATTTTTTTAACTAATCTTCTTAGATATATGCCCTTTTAAATAATTTAACAGTAAAAATATATTTTTTTAATTTATCAAATACAATAATACTAATAAAAACACTTTTTATTGATTTTCCTAACGCAAACTATTGTCTTATAATAATTCTTCTGAAACTTCATTTGAAAACAATTATTTTAAAATAAGCAAAAATTCACGCCATTCCAAACGGGCCACCCCCACAGTACTACTAGAGTCTCTCTCCATCTCTGCCTAAGATTACGCTGATTCCCTCTCTTCTTTCTATAATTTCCTGCATGAGTGTGTTGAAAAAATTAATGATGTTTCTGAAAGGTAATTCATTTTTCATTGGTCTGGGGGGCTTGATTGCTTAAAAGCTAATAGAAAAGTTGTCAGGGTTTTCACTACATGTGTAGTATAATTAGCATATATGATTTAATTCAGAAAATAAAAAATCTGTTTGCCTAGAAAATATAGGTATTTGGATTCTTTTCGTCATTTTTTCGTTTCTCTGCCTCTTCACCAAAATTTAATAGTCAAGATTGTATCTTTTAAAATTTTTATCACTGATTGTCAATGACTGATAAATTTAAAGGCTCAAATTTTGGTGGAGTGATAAAGAAGGAGAGAATTGGTGAAGAGAATTCAAGTCCCTAATACTCAGTTAAAAATTTTTTAGCTGTTCCCAATAAGTTTTGGCACATTATATATAAATATTGTTGCAGTCACATGAAAAATGGATTCATTTTAGTTGAATTGTGGTAATCTTGTCATTCGCATATTTCTTGTACATGTCTATTTGGGAAGCTGATTTCTGTCTTTCATTGCTTTCATTTTTAGCAGTAGTGGCTCAAGATTTATATCTTAGATGTGACTTTTTTTCTTTTTTAAATCTGAGTGAGAAATCATTGCCCCGTTTGGCAGCCTCTGCTAAATAGAAATAGAGATGTAGTTTATTTTCTTTTAGATAACTATGAGAATCGAAAAAAATATAGTGTTTAATTTATACAATATTTATTATATTTTTATTATCATTATTTTCTTGTAAATAAAGATATTCATGATTTTTCCATAATTTTTTATTATAATATTATTTTTATCTAATCAAATGTACAAATGAAATAATATCTTTATTACTTTCTCTATTATA
Organism: Erythrophleum ivorense; assembly: GCA_026724425.1. Lineage (NCBI taxonomy): Eukaryota > Viridiplantae > Streptophyta > Magnoliopsida > Fabales > Fabaceae > Erythrophleum > Erythrophleum ivorense. The sequence goes on from JAIUCV010000016.1 coordinate 15,587,821, forward strand.
TCAAACGTAATTATTTTATTCTATTTACATTCTCATTTCATTCTCAATTTAATTAAAAACAATTCTATTTATCATACAAAGCTCAAATGATAAATTGAAAGAAAGGGTTTTGTGTGTCAATTTGACACTTGAAACATGGCTCCACCATAATACAAGTTGGAAAAACATAATTCAACATTTTAATCTGATAATTTGTCTAAGGTCAGCTGTCATACAATTTGTTTTACTTTTAATAACAGTGAATTAATTAATAATTACTGGAATGGCCTCTAAGATTAAAGGATCTGAACCTGAAATCTTAATCAAAACTAAATTAACAAAAGACACAAGTAAATATAATATGCTGCTATAGCAATTCAAAGTGGGGCTAATCCCAAGTTATCTTCATCCTACCATTCTTGTATTTTGGAAACTTACCATTGTACTTTATGATCAGGATAACCATGGGTGAAATTTCTTCTATTTTATGATTTCTGTGTTATGTCACTTGAATTTTCCATATTCATATTGTTGGATATCATCATATTCGGTAATCATACTAAATCCAAATGAGTGTTGTGTTCTTAGATGCCATTAACACACTTCAATGTTTGATCAGTGGAAGCTCACACCTAAAAAGATTGAGTTGGTTGAGGAGGCTGGTTTTGGTTACCTGCAATTACTTCCTGCTGTGACTCTTGACAAAGCCAACCAATCACTTGAATGATATTTTGATATAATCAATTAAATCGGTACCATTATTGGATCACTATTCAGTCCAAATAAAATCAAACAATTAAAAACTAAATAATATTTATATTTTATATATTAAATCTAATATATTTTTACTAGAAAAAATATATCTAATATTTAAATATCTAATAAACTAATATCCTGTAGCCCTGAAAGCTCCATATTTAAATATCTAATGTGAGGTTTTGAATTTTTAAAATTTTAGAGGTTTCTTTTTATTTTTAGAAACCTAGCCATGCAATTTAATCTAAATCAATTAAAGCTAGATTATATTCGTTTAGTTATGACCAAATTCGTTGAATTAATTATAAGATTTTTAACAATCTAATTAGATTAATTCACTTAGCTGATGTGACTAAACTAAACCAATCATATTCCTTGTTCACCCCTAGGAAGGGTGAACATACGCAAGGTTGTCTCCGGTGTGACCTTCTTAGTATTTCAATTAAATTATATAGATTTTTTAAATTTTTTTAAAATTATATAGACATTTTGTTTATTTTTAAAATATGCATATACCTTTCTTTAAAACAAGAAATTACACTATGTTTTACTTTAATTTGAAATTTTTTCACCAAAATATCTTTTATTAACCTAAATACATATAAATTTTTTAAATGTAATGAAAACAAAACCTATTTTTTTATGTTTATTTAAGCACATTTGTATATAATATATATTTATATATTTAGATTAATGGAGAGTATTTTAGTAAAAAAATTTAAAATTGAATTAAAATATATATTTTTAAAAATAGATAAGAGATTTGTATTATTTTAATAAAACTCAAACCAAATCCATATGATTTACTCTAATATTTATTATTAAAGTCTAAGCCCAACCTTAGCCTAGTTGAAATTCAAAATATGAGCTGACGTCGAACTCTGTTTTTCATATTAAGCTTTGGCCCAATCGGACCTTAATTATATAGTTTAATAAGAAATTTCGATAAAATTCAGATAATATTTAAATAATTAAACCAAATATAATACCTAACACACAGTCAAGCTAAATGCAACAAATTATATGAAAGAAAAAAGCTAAAAATTACGGTTGGTTTTAAACTTCTTAGTATAAAAGGCTAAAAATTGAAATTAAATAATATTTATATAAAACCGGATCAAGTAAACCAGTTTTATAAGAACAAAATCAGGCCCAATCTTGTTCTCAAACCAAGACTAAATTTTTGTCCAAATTCAATCCCCAGCTTAAATATAGAGTTCAAGCTCTAAATAAACATGTGTCGAATAGCCTAATATACTAGGTCTTATTTCACTACCCTTAACTTGGATTGGCAATTGATGGTGAACATGCCATGGGTCCTATTTTCGTTAATTTTATATAAATATTTATAAAATTTTTGTATACGTATCATATTATTTTTGTCATTTTTAGTCATTTTGCTTCTTATTTATATTTTAAAATAAAACAAATCAATTTAAATATTTTTATCGGCTTTTTTCATCGACTACCAATTATCTAACTTATTATTTGAATTTTATTTTGGTCTTTTAAACTAGAGTAGAGCTTGTTGGAAAATTTGAACAAGAAGTTTGAATTTAAATTTAAGTTTGTTTTTCTTCAAATATGTAAATCTTGTATTTTATTTAATATTAGTCATTTTTTCTTATTTTTTATAAAAAATATTTGAAGCTCCTGTGAGGATAATGAAAGATTACTAGGGAGAGTACCACAAGACCTGAATGGTGGAATGCTTTAGCTCCCTTGGATAATGAGGTTCTTCTCTGACCCCTTGTTTGGTTTGAGGGGAGGGGTTGTTTGGTTTGCATTTTTGGAGGGGAGGGGAAGGAAAATTTTATTAAACTTTCCCATCCCTCCCCCTCTCCCCCTCCCCTCCAATTTGGGGGGATTGGGAGGGAAAGTTACATTTTAGACCAAAATATCCTTCTATTTATTTATTTAATTTTATTTATTTATAAGTTTTTTTAAATAATTATAATTATAAATAATTTTTAATATTTATTTAATTTTGTAATAAAAATATTAAAATTTTAAAAATAAAAAATAATTAATTATATTATCATTACTTTTAAAACATACAAGGGTAAAATAGTCTACATATTATTATTTTCCCTCCCTTCCCCTCCTGAACCAAACAATATTTCATTAAAATCCCTCCCTCCCTTCCCCTCCATTAAAATCCCTCCCTCCCTTCCCCTCCCTTCCATTAAAATCCCTCCCCTCCCCTCCCTTCAGTTGAACCAAACATAGCTGAGTGTCTTGAAGCTGCACCATTGAAAGAAATAGAGCGCTGTACAAGGACCCCCTTATGTACCTTTCTTTGTTTGAGAACTATGACAAAGCAGGGGGAAGTTTGCTTAGGATGCAGGAGCATTGGCAGGTTTTGTGCTGTTATAATGAAGGGTTGTTACTTAAGACCTCATTCAAGTTCAAAATTCCTTATAGTATTTTATTTAATTATCCATAAGTACACTGTGTTTTTCCTAGTTAGGATAAGAAAAAGAACCCAAGACAATGAGAATAGCCAGATTTTTCGAGTGTGGGAAAGACATGCATGTTTATGTCCCATGCAAGCAATCCCTTTCCAATTCCAACCTTTCCAGTACTTTTGCAAACCCTTGGGACATTGATGCTACAAGGCTGCGGCCTAATGCCACAAAGATAACTTGACAAAATTCAATTGCCGAAGAACATATCTCAGAGCTAGCCTTGCCCCAATCATAGAAGCAACAGAACCCTGTGAGTTTCAGCTCAATGTAGGCAAAGGTAGTTGTTTAATACATAGAATGTTAGATATAAAAATGAAAATAAAAATGAGAAGAATGAAATAAATAAAAAATGACTTTTGTACTTTTATTTTAAAAAAATAATAAAAATAAAAAGAAACTGTGAAATAATGATAACGATGATATAATAGATATTATACAAAATTTTTCAATTCTTTTTTCATTTTTGTTTAGCTACCAAACAGACTAAAATATGAGAATTTATTTCTCTTTTATTTTTGTAGGTTAATTTTTTGTAACATTTTTGATACACATGCACACACACACACACACAAATGAGCACGTATACAAATTCTTTGTATTTGAAAGCAATTTGATAAGAAACTTGTAAACCAGTGGCATTAAATGAGGGCTCTAACCCTTCTTCGTCCTGAGGAACCAGTGGCATTATATCTCTCCCTTTTAATATCTTATATTTTTCTTACATGAAGCTCACTCAGTTTGTTCTCCCTATCTCTTTTCCTCCTTTTTTTGGCAGACAAGAACCTATGCAGCCATGGTCAATCTCATTAAAGATTATGGCATTCGAGTTCTATCACAGCAGTAAGGGAAATTTTTATTAACCAGAATCAATTTAGGTACAGCTGGTAATTTTTGACATTGGCGTGGCATCTATGTAGGCATTTTGCAGAACAGGTAATTCTTGTTGACTAAACAACTGCTCATGTTTCAGCTAGGGAAGAGAAATAGGAAAATAAATTATAAGTTATGCTTCAAAGGACATAACAGCTTTAGTTACTTGTATTCTTCAAAGGACAAAATATACATGGATAACTAAAGCCGTTTGGCTTCAAGTACGAATAAAATGTATGTCTACTTATTTTATGTTGAAGCTTTATTAATGAAAAATGAGGATGGCAAGAATTGAATTCAGGAACATTTGATTACAGGAGCTTTGAACTATGAAACAAAATTATTTTAATATAAAAGTTTAAAATGTTAAAGTGACAAGTGTTATGAATAATTTTATTATAACTTATTCATTTGTCACATGAATGTGGGTATGTGTACTCACTCTTTAGTATTAACATAGTTTTACAGGTTACTGCAATGAGTGAAATTGCCAACATAGCAGATGTAATCTCACCAGAGGGTTGGACTCTTACAGAGAGATTTGGTTGACGAGGTTAAAAGTATTGTGCATATATGTTTAGCGAAACTGTTTGAAGATATACCAAAGGAGGATATATGAAAAAGAAGGGAAGCAGGAGAGGTAGGCTAGCATTGGATAATTTGTACATATTGTTCTTGTTATTTATAAGATATAAAAAAATGTGTTCTTTCACCACAAAAAAAAAAAAGAAGCCTATTATGTTCATAACAGCTATGTTAGAGCTTGACGTAACAGCCATACACTACTTTAGGTAAAAATTTCAATAAACAAGTAGCATGCAACAAATAATAAGGGAAAAAGTTACACTATTTTGGAAATTGAGAGAGGAAGAGAGTGTTTTTATATGTTGGAAAGAACGTATTCTTTGCCAAAGATAATAAGGGAAAATTTTGCAATATATATTAAAAGAAGCGAATGAAATTTTTAAAATAAGAATATTAAATATAATTTCACCAAACCTCTAAAATAATTTGTATAAATTACTCTACTAAAAAAGCACAGGCAGTGGTTCTGTTATTCATGCCATTACTTTTCTGGGGTAACTTTTTAGATTTAAAATTGGTTGATACTATTGTTATCTAATATCTAACATGATGAACTAAAGTGATATAAGCTGAATCCTCTTTCGATTAAGGGATAAAAATCCATCATGTTTATACTTTAAATAGTCTTATCGTTCAACTAAAAAGAAACAAATTATTGCACTTGATTTGCCACTCCTATTTTATACATAATACTTATCAATTAAAAAGAAGTTATATTTACGTATTTATTCTGCAATTGATTCGATCATCATTTCACCGGTTGGATTATATGTAATTCACCTCAGTCCTCTTCCTAGACAATTTTTTGTTTTAATTCTTTTACAAACTAAGTTTGAGACTTGGAAATTACAAATTAGAAAGCAGGTACAGGAGAGAGGTTAAAAAAACAGAACTATACTCTATAGACATAATTTTTTCTATTAAAACTTGTTTCATGTAAACTATTAATTTATTAATGGCAATAAATTATGCCACAGCAAACAATTTACCACGTATAATTAAGTTATACCCCATCTGGTTGACAGCAAAATTTACTGTGCACTTAGAAATGGAAAGTCCATTGCCATAAAAGTTTGTTTGGTTGGCAGTTTTACATTTGGCAATAGAAAACTTATTGCTAAAAATCACTTTGCACTTGGCAATGTAGATTGCTTTAAAATTTGATATATTTATATTACGTTATAAAGATTAATGAATGGAGTTAGTATCTAAAGGAAAAAGAGAAAAATATTTTTTCAATTAAAAAAGTAAAAATAAATATTTCTATACCTTTTCTTATTATTGGTAATTAAAAATATATATTTTTGGAAGTAAACAATAAAAGCATATTATTGTTATTTGCTTAACTTTCCATTCCTGTATTATTTTCATTCAACCAAACATAAAAATAAAATAACATTTTTATTCTTTTCTATATCATACTAAATATGATTGTGGCAATCAAAGCCCCTTTCTATTTCTATGCAAATTCTCACTTTTATAAAAATTATTCTCACAACCAAATGAACCCTTAGATACTGTACAGTTTTAAGTTGTTAACAAACATTAATGTGCACTAGAAAGAAAAAAGATGCTGACATTATCAAGATCAGAAAACTTTCATGGAATCCCTGACTATTGATGTTCTTATCAGACATTAATGGAACTCCTTAATGATGTATCGAACGGCATTATCCTCAAATTCCTAGGAATGCAATGTTAAGGCATGGCATTTTGTTTGGACAAGAATCAAGATGTAATGCTTGATAAAGGTTGGAAGGCAATTTTTCTTTTGGCTTCACGCATTCTCATTATTTTAGGGTGTGAGAATAATTCCACCACTTGGTCAACACTCAATCCCAGAGATACTGAAACGATAAAATGATTCTCCCTTCAGAGCAAGAACTACTGAGTCAAGACTATTACTTCCATAGCAGACAAGCAGATATATAACAGCTAAACAACAAAATGGAGTAAGAGCACCTTATGCTTGACTATAAGCTGCGTGCTTCTTTGACCACTATCCTATTAACTACTGCCCTCTCCTTTCCGTTTCCTAGCTCTACTTCGCAAAGCTGACAGACTTGCCTTGTTATCAGTCTCCTGAATTAAAAGATCATTTCAGTGTCTCAAAATAAATAAGCAAGAAAAACTCTTCTCTAGACCAAACCAATCATACAAAGACATATAAGTATGTTAGGTATACTTTTTAGTAAAACCCGATTCTAACATGTTTATATGTTTTTCCATCATTGATTTGGTCCACTTGTTTCTCTATATGTAAACGCATCTAAACTCACCCTTGTTATGAGCATGAGTTTTAGGGAAGCAATGAGCTCAAACAAATACTCATAAGCAGCCTTGTGAGGCTCCTGCAGAAAGAACCTTCGATTTAGGACAGGCAGTACTACACAAAATGTCAGAAGACTTGAACGACCGAACCTGTATGTTGTGAGGAAGAGGCAGTCCTTCCACCACTGGAGCCCTCGGAACCTGCACAACCTGGGTGCCACCTGAACCATCAGGAAGCTGAACACTCCAAGATGGGGCATTATAAATGCCCAATGCCCCAAAGTCAAACCCGGGTGTCAACCCAGCTGGATAAGACCTTTGAGAAGCTGAAATAGCAGAGGTTGAGGCCTGTGCATTCTTTATCCACAAAAGTAAGCTGAGTCAGTGTTTTCGGTCTTTAATAGGGAATACAATACAAATCGACGAGAAAAATCATGTTCTGGCATATTATTTACAGACCCAACTGTTCAATAAAAGCATGGTTGGCTGCATACATTATATATTATTAGCATGTTCACTAAGGCCTCTAAATATCACTTCAGATATTTTAACATAACATCACATTGTTGTGAATCCAACAACTTTAACTGATTCAGATTGGTCCATGATTCTCAAATTCAAGCTGATAAAGAGTCAAACAAAGATAAAAGCAACTTCCCATTTTATTCATGCCCTTAAAAAGTTAAAAGAGCTCAAATATCAACAGAAGCCATAGGTCATACATCTCTGAAGAATGTGGTGAGCTCTCTAACTTGTTCAAATAGGACTCAATATTTATCATCTAATACAAATCAAAGACTAAAAGTGTTACATGAGATTATTAGGAGGTTAGTAGGTAGTTAGAATTGTTAGAGAATAATAATAAGTTTGTTAGGAAGCCTTAATAGTATCCCGAACAATATAAATAGGGATAGTTGAGATATATGTGGTGTGATTTTGATTTGAATAGTAGTGTGTATTTTTGGTGTGTTTATGTTACCATGTATCATTTGGTATCAGAGCAATTCTTTGGTTCCACAATGGCACTAGAGACTCGATGTCATTTGCAAGTATGTTTGATGCAAACACAAAGCTCTCTGACACAAATAGAGGAGCATCTCAAGAAGATTGCAGTAGTAATGGAGATACAGAACTTGAAGCAAGAGGATTCTATTTTAGAATATCAAGAAAGGTTTGATGAGTTACTGACAGCAATTGACTTGCCAGAGGAAATAGCCATGAATTGCTTTATTAGAGACTTACGTTCAGACATTCAGACAGCCGTGAGGCTCTTTAAGCCTCCTTCTTTAACCAACACCATGTACCTAGCCTATCTCCAAGAAACCTACGTCCAAAAGAGAAAGGAAGGTAACTCTAGCAACGACAATGAAACTGAAGCAAATAAATGTAAAGGAGATGAGGAGATTGAAGACAACCATAAGTGTCAAGACAATTCCAATTACAAGATTGCAGAAGTTGACGGAGTCACAATTCTTGGTGAGGCTGATGTGAACACAAGAATTGACATCGGACAGGATGATGATGAGTTCAATAAGGGTGAACAACTCTAAGACCCATTACTATCAGGTGATGACTGTGTAGGAGTCGAAGATAAGGAGGATGATTACGGACAAAAAGAGGCCAATCTTGATCATGAGGAATCGCAGATCTTAGAGTTGATAAATTCAACAATTATGGTGTTAGAGACAGAAATTCTCCTTCCTCCACCATCGAACCTCATGTTCGAACCACCATCACCTATTGCTCACGACTACGAACAAGAAGCACCTATCTGAATCCACAAGTTTGGCCAATCAAACTTCTCCATTTCTGAAGGTAGCAACACTATCAACGCAGTCCCAGAAGGAGTGTTCCAGAACTTGATAACACCAAATGTGGACATGGCAAAAAATGGGAAGGTTGGAATTACTAGAGTCTGTGATGCAAAAATGGAAATGAATTGGATATGGTCAAATCTAATGTACAAGTTAAATGGTGAAAATGCAGGAAAGGAAATACTAAGTATTCAGGAGCTAAGAGAGATCACTAAAATTACTGATACAAAGCTTCATAACTTTACAAGTTGCAAATTGGCCAAGGGGGATTCAAAATTCCAAAAGCTCCCCATTGAAGATGTGATTAAGATTTCAAAGATTAATTCGTTGCTAAATATGATCCAAGTTTGGGTGTTCGAAGTTGTGCTTTGCGAGCTTGGGGTTCAGAACGTGAAGGTCTTGATCAATATCCACATGACCGAGCCCAAATGGTGTTGCGATGTTGAGAATGGGCTCAAACTTGATCTTAACTCGGTAGCTGCGGATCAGGGAGGTATGACGCTCATTTCCTCGACTCTACTTCTTTTGCTCGACAGAGGGAATGATACGCTCAACCATCACATTCTGTTCATTAGAGCACTATTGTCGCTGCTTTACCTCAAGGTGGCTATAATGGTGGCATTGACGGAAGGGCAGGTGTCAACAGCCTTGACAGATGTTGACACTGGTATGAATGCACTGAAGAAAATAAGTGGCTTGATGACACAAGGATGGGTCAATGCAGAAGCATTTTGGGCCTTGGTATTTTGGGCAACTCAACCATTTGGCCCATTTGTTTTGCCATTGCCGGCCCACAGGAAACATCAGGAGGCCCAATCCAAAAGGACATTACTACATCAATATAGTCTAAGTTTCTGAAATAGTATTACCTTAAAAAAAATCCAAAGTTACATTTTTGACTTTTTGCATTGTACAAGATCCTTGAGAACAAGGATCATTTGTAGGAAGGGGTATTGTTACATGAGATTATTAGGAGGTTAGTAGTTAGTTAGAATTGTTAGAGAATAATAATAAGTTTGTTAGTTTGTTAGGAAGCCTTAATAGTATCCCAATCAATATAAATAGGGATAGTTGACATGTATGCGGTGTGATTTTGATTTGAATAATAGTGTGTGTTTTTGGTGTGTTTCTATTACCATGTATCAAAAAGCCCCTAGCGAAATCACTTCCCATCTTAACAAATAAGTGAAAGTACACAATGAACTGATTCCTCTTCCTATCCCTTAGTAAATTTTATAAAGGGAAGCTTGATCATAAACACCTAATGGTTATAAGGTGTGAAATTTGATATACAGCACAACATATTCTACCTCTGCTGTAGGAGTAATGCAACATGGAGACAAAATATTACAACTGCCCCTTGTAAATCATTGGTTTGATTGACAATTAGCTATACAGTGGCCTGCAGAGAAAAATTGTGATTTTTTGCAACTCCATAATTGAGTTGTGACTAAAGCATCACTCCGGTTAGAATGTCCAATGGTCTTACATACAATTAAACTCATCTATCTATAGATATGTAATGAAAAGCAAAGTTGAGGAGCACTTTTCTAAATCTATTTTCTAACATACCATTTGAGAAGAGTCTAGTTTGCTAAAGTCCATTTCATCGGCATCATAATCAACATAAGGATCCACCTGGGAAGCAAGTAGCACGAAGTCATATATGTCCAAACAGATAACAAAAGATGATAGAAGCTACTTCACTAATTTATTTGTTTATAATCAAAAAGTGAATGCATATCTTCTAAGCAAAGAAAACTTTGCACAGGACAAAATCATATACCCTAAAGAAATAATCCCTTATATCAACAATGTTCATAACTGATCCCTTAGATTTTAGTTGGTTTTCTCTACATTCATTTTAATAGAAAACTCATTTTGTACCAACTGTATTTTATCCTTAAATTGCATTTGATCATACAAAAAATGCCAACTGTGTTAACAAGACAATAAATTTTTACCTTTGGTCTTTCTGCAGATTTGAATGAGTGAAAGGTAGGACTTTCAAAATCAGGCGATTTCAATATCGCATATGCTCCTTCATTGTTATATCTCCTCTTACCAAACTGCAACATTGATAGGCAGTAGGCCTTTGTAAAATTAAAAATACTTATGAAGCTGCAGATTTCATAGTCATGCTTACTTTTAAGTCGCTACATTTCATCACTCAAGCACAATATGTGCATCAGATTTGTTTTCTTTGAAATATAAAAAATTATATTATTATGCTTGTATCCTTTCCCACGTGCAGCAAGTGCAGAGTTGCTAACAAGAGGTACACCACATGAAACAGCAACAAAGTACGAATCATATTCTTGAATGTTCGTCAAAAATTCAACTAGCGGATGCAGATACACATGAACACATGCCATTATTTCAGGAATTTCAAGTAGAGCATTCTCTAACTTGAAATTTGAAACCGCCCCACATGCTCAGAGTGACCTTGATAGATAGCAGGTAATGGGTGCTTGTGTAAATCAAATATTTTCATATGTAAAAGAAGATAAATGCCATACAAGTTTACTGCTACACTTTTTTATTTCTGATCGGAAAGAAAATCTAGAAATGACAATGTTATTTATGAATGAGTTTCCCAGAATGTCAAAGCATTCAAAAATAGGAACTCCAACATACTAGATTTTTGGACAGACGTCATATGTTACTGCACAGAGAGAAGTTTGACCACCTTAATAGCTAATAATTTAAAATGGCTAATTTATCTATACTAATATTAAGATATATGGCTATTGCTGAGCTTGAATCTTTGGTTATTACAAACTGATTTGGTGAAATTTTTTGAAGTGTTCAGCCAAACTATTAAGATATTACCAATAGGACTGCCACATGTGTAACAAATGCTAAACCTTTGAATAATGATATAGAAAGTTACAATTGAAAACTTGAACCTGTGGGTAGTCAGGAGCACTGAAAAGTGTATATAGTTTTCCTGATTCTCCATCATGATCCATGCTGTATCCACACAACATATCCCCAAAATCATCCCCACCAACCCTTGCATCGGGTCCTTCATGTGATCTGATGATCAGCTATGCATAAAAAATAGGGCACCACAAAATATTAGAAGCAAAAAAGTTTTAAAGTTGACAATCATAAACAAAGCAAAGCTTAGATAAGGGTTTGAAAACGAAAGAATTTGGATATTTTTAAAGATTGAAGAAAACATGCTTCTCTAAAAGAAGAGGATTGCAAAGCCAACCAACATTTACAAGTTTCTATCAATATTTCATTTCATTGGTAAAGCATGGAAGTTTGAACCTAAGACCTCCTCAACTATCCATACCCCTCACCTGTAGACCACACTTAGTGGCTTCTCTATTAGTATTTTAAGGCATCTAATAGGTACTTACGCATCTAACATGCAATCTGTCTTGAACAATCATCAACATTGCCAAAGACAATTTGCAACGAACATTTCTATACATCTTGTGATAAGTTTAAGAGTGGGCTTTTAGATTTTAGAAATTACACCCTCGGTAGTTGGTCAAGCAAGAACATAGATGGAAGTATTGTCTATTGGAAGAGTTCATGGTTAAAGGGTAACTCATGAAAGAGAAATGCCCGAGTTTGCACTAGTTCAAAGTTATGGATAGTTCAATTATCTCGTTGGAAACAAACATATTTTCCATTAAACGTTAAATTTCTGGTTCCTAGGGAATTTTTATTTTAAAAAAGGCAGAATATGCTTTCAGAAGGAAAGTCAGCAAATAAAAGAAGGGGGAAGGGGAAGAAATAAGGACTAGGGAAGACAATTTTAAATATCATGTCTGAAATTTGATAACAAAAGAGTACAACAAATTTGGTAAACATATCGTACAGGGTTAATGATTAGAAGATCAGAAATTCAAAATCCATGTGACTATCCGTAACAAAATGAACAAGTGTTCACTATTCAATAAAAATTTAAATATTACCTTCAATTTGTTCTGTTTTAAGAAAGTCTGAGTGCAATCAGGACCCCACCATAGACCTAATTTTCGGCCTGCATTATCCCTCAAACCATCTTTTTTAGATGGTTTTGACCAAAGAATGTCACTCAATAATATGTTAGGACCTTCATAAGGGGGATCTACAGAAGATCTTTTAACTTTAGATAACTCAGCTAAAGATCCAAGATCCACTCTTTGCGTCTTCTTCCGTTTTGGCTTTCGCAAAGGGGCAGCTTTTATACTCCGGAAAAGCCCACCATGAGTAGTATAAACACAGCCACCTATAACTGAAGCTAATGGAAGCTCCTTGAAACACTCTAGGCATTTATTGTAGACATCTTCACCTTGATCACCGTATTTTGTCCGCACCTCCTTCTTAAAACCATATCTTGTGGTGCAATATCTTGACTCATGATTTCCACGGAGTAGATATACTCTGTGAGGCATCAAGACCTGAAAATGAAATGATAGACTTTAATCACTAATTAAGTTTTAGTGGGTAAAATATATTTTAGCGTGCCATTTAGTAATAGTTACTAGGTTATATAATTAATCTCACATGTTATTGCTCTGTTTTCTTTATTTCTCCTGATGGTCATACACCCATCATTAAAATCATCAGGAACATCAAATTATAAAAAAAATCATTCCCATCACATTACCTTCCAAGCTAGCAAGACCAAAAATACCTCCATGCCCCATGCTCCTTTATCTACATAATTTCCATTGAAAATATAAAACTGGCTCTCAGAAGGCATGCCAACGTGCTTAAAGAGAAACAGTAAATCATAAAACTGCCCATGTATATCTCCTACTACAATGACTCTTGAATCTTCTCCGTGACAATTGATCTCCACACAATTTGGTTCTTTACATAATATACTGCAAGCAGTATCTGTCAATTTATCTACCAAAAAGGATGGTATGACATGGCAGAACTCAGATGGCAATATCTTCTGCAAAGCCTGATCAAGGGTAAACATCATGTCTTGAACCCACTCTAAGGTGATGCAATCATCTGGAGGCCACAGAAGAAATTGCTGAAAGGATGATGGCAACAGAGACTCCTGTACTTCATTTATTCCATTTTCAAGTCTTAAAACATGTTCTACCTCCAACATCTCATCTTCATTTATCATGCATTGTTCCCCATCAATCAGGACATCACCATCGCTGGTCTTTGTTGACTCAACCATGGGACTATATCTTATCCCTTCGTCACCAACTCCAACCTGTAAAACTGAACAATTTACCTTAAGTGAATTCTAGACAAAGGAAGGAAGTTAAAAATATTAAGCTGTCTTAACCCCTTACTTGTTCTGCAAGTAAGTCATGCCTAGGTATTGCAACTCTAGCTTGTTTATCAACAATCCCATGTGCAATGTCTTTCATCCTCAATACTAAATGCATTCTTTGGTCGTCTAAGCCTTCATACGACATCCTGCTTAATACTTCAATGATATCCCTGGATGCACACAACTGTAAACTGTACTAAGTTAGTTGAGGCACAATATTGGCTTATAATCCATAATGCTTTATTCATGAAAGAAGCTTTCTGAACCATTTTCTCGATCCTGTAGCGCAAAGCACTAATCACGTCATTCTTTGTCACCTGTAAACAGCATACAAATTATGAGAGCAACTCCTTGGGCAAGGAAAGTTAATGTTAAAATTTCAGCAGCCACTGATCTCTCTTACCTTTCTATCTCGATCATCAACAACCCCACGAGCTATTTCTCTCATCATTACTAATGAATGTACTTGCTGGTCATCTAAGTTTACCAAAGACATTGAATCTATTCCTTCCAGAATCTTCTGGCATCCACTTTTAATTCTCTCCTTCTGCAGGTCCATGACTAGAGCCAAACACAAGGATGAAAAAAACGACACTAAATGCGCATGTCAGAACCAATTTACAACAAAATACCTTTGATAAGTATTCTGTCTCTAAATTCAGGGACTCAAATAACACATTGGCTCCATTTTATTGGGCAGGGTAAAGTCTCTTCATGCCATATACGAAGGTTTTATAAAGGATCAAATGCTAAAATAACATTCGACAATTTGAGGAAAAGAATAATAACTCAGAACCAGAGGGAAGAAAACGCTGCATCCTACTCCCATACACAGAATGCAAAAAATTTGAAGGTAAGGTATTTTTAAAGAAGAAAAATTTCCACGAAAACCAGCCAAGCAAATCAATCTCAGTGGAATAAAATTTAATAGTTGAACCAAACTGAACTTTTCCACCCCACATTTCATGTCATAAAGCAAAATACAGAAAACCCAATAAGCCCCCCACTTTTCTGCTGAATGTTCGAAACAACTTGTTTTCATGTTTATTGCTATAACAAGTAGCAGTAGCACCATTTGCAATTGAGCGAAGAGATTATATCAATTTTGAAGTTTTTTTTTTTTTCCTTTAATCAGATTCGGTGCGTGAGTGCAAAGGAACTATGCAATAATTGTACCTTAAATTTATACCCGTTCAAATAAGGCTTGTGAGATCGACGACAGGAAGCAGCTGGAGGAAGTGAAGCAGACGACTTTCACTTGCCCTAATCGTTTTGATGCTTTGGCGAAAATGAAATTGGAAGTCGTATCTCGCTCAGGCAAAACGACAATACGGTGGAGTTTGTTTCAAACGTGAGAGCTCAAGCGGAAAAAGGATTTTTTTTTTCTTTTTTCTTTTTTATATATTTTTTCTTTTCCTCTTTTATTTTGGTATGGTTTTTTTTTTGGAAGCATAATCAGAAAATTGAAAAATAAACAAGGGGCGAAATTTTACTTTAGAAATAAAAGGGAGTAGAATACTTCCTTCTCTCGAGATAGAGTATTTTTACTGTCCAAAAATTAAGATAAAAACGTAATTGCATATATAGAAAATAAATTTTACTACTATCAATTGGCCTGACCAATTCAATCAACCCAAGTCTAAATAAAATCTCTATAAATATATAAAATATTCTAATTCAGATAAATAAATTAATATATAAAATTAAAATAAATATGTTAAAATAAATATATAAGAATAAATGAATACAAAAATGAGACTCTATAAAAACAAATAAAGGTAATATAATAGAAAAAATATTATATATAAATTTTCTTATATTTTTATTATTAATTTTTTTTAATTAAAACATATCAAATATATAATTTTTACAACTTAACATTATGTAATTGATCTTTTGAAAATTAAAGAAAAAATTTACATGTTATAAGTTTATGGCTAAATTATACATAGCCTGATGTGCAAATAACGGCATGATTTTCAAAAGCCAACTATAGATGCCCATAAACTTTTAAATTTATGTAAATAATCACATATTGTTAATTAGTATATTATTTCATTAATAGAGTATGACACGTTAGGAAATTATTTATAGATAACTTAAAATTTAGAAGAATTACTTATATACAACTTAAAATTTAAAAGATTATTTACACAAAAAATAAATTTATAAGGATTAATTATTACTCATGTGTTACTCTGCATTAGTGAAATAACAAATTAATTAATGACATGTGGGTTATCTACATAAATTTAAAAATTTTAAAAATCCATTGTCAAATTTTAAAAATAAAAAATAATCTTTACATGATTCGAAATTTAAAGAGTTACATGTAATTTAACCTAATGTTATAAAAAAATTTAACAATAAATATATAAAGAATTATACTTAAATCCAGCCTAATATAATAAATAATAATTTTGAGTAAGGAAAAAATTTCCTTGCTTCTATTTTTAATAAGTAAATTCAATTTTATACTTTTTTAATCAAAAAAATTATACTACCACTTAAAAATACAACAAAAATTCAAAATAAATTTTTATTTTCAAATAAACAACTCATTTTTTCAATCGAGCAAATCCAACATGCTACTAGCTAATGAAATTTACTTGGTAATGAATAAAATTGAGAAATATCAAGAACACTTTGTCTATTTCTCAAACGAAATCTTAAGATTGGGTTGATTTTGTGAGTTCTTTAAACCTTTCCTTTGATTTCCCTTCTTTCTGTGCTCTCACAGACTGAGGAAGAAGACAAATAGGGAGCACTTTGTCTTTTTCTCTTATAAAAGCCTAAGGCCTGTTCAGTATCCGTGGCAGAGACGTTAAAAAAAGAAAAAATAAATAAATAAATTTATAATTTTATTTTTATAATTATTATTCAATTATTATTTAATATTTTTTTAATAATAATTATTTAATTATTAAAAATAAAGATATTATAAATGTTTTTTATCTATAAAATTATTTTTTTATTTTTATTTTAACTTTTTATTTACCCAATACAAATAGACTGTAACGTTAGGTTGCTTTTGTGAGTTTCAAAAACTTTCCCTTTGCCCTTTTCTCTCAGACCCACTTTATTGATCATTTTCAGAAGCTCACGGTGGTTTCAAGACATCTTTGCTTTGCTTCTCTGCGAATGCTCTCACAATCGAACCAACAACATTCTCAGCGTAAATTTCTTAGTTTTTAAGTAAAGAGTATGATGCTTTTGAGTTTTAATGACTTGGTTACTTGTAACGCAAGTAAAATGTTGATGATATTTTTATAATTATTATTTCTTATATCAAATTATTATTAAGTCACTATTTTACTATTAAATCATCTTTTAAAAAAATAGGTATAATAGTAATTTCTTAACTTATTTGTCCTCAAATTATATTTTCTTCCCAATTTTATCATTTAACCAAACATGATATAAAGTTTTAAATACTTAACAAAAGTATCTGTGCATAATCTTGGGAAGAAAATGATGTGAAATTCAAATGCCTTATTATCTATTATTTATTATATATATTTTGAAACATTTTAGAGTTATTTAAAAAACTTATACATTTATTATATTATTATTGAAAAATTATATATTTATTATATTTTAATTGTACTATGTTCTTATGAACCAATTCTTTTCTTCCAATATAAGTTTTTTACTTGTACTAAGTTTTCTGAAATTTGTAAATTTAAAATTCTAATATGGATATCCAAATTTTGCCTGAACGTTTCACTTGAAATTTTAACTGCCTTTCGTCTCTACCATATTCTATATATATTTTTTTTCAAAACCAATCTCCTTTTTAATAAGCTTATACATTTAATGGGCATCAATTTCTACCTCTTTTTCTGAAAGTGCTGTCATTAGTCTTCCTTGTAACTTTTGACCAACTTTTATTTGGAAAGATTTTCGTCTATATCTTATTTTATTATATAAGAGGTTTTTAATATATTATTTTATGCAAATACTCTGACATTTAAAATATCTACATCCATTTTGTATGAAAATCACTTTATCATGCTTCTCGTTTTTTTTTACACCCTTTTTGGGGGTTGTTTTGTTGCTGCTTTTGCAACATTGAATTTAAATTATTCAGATTAAATTTGAATGATCTATATTTTATTTTATTTTTAATTTTTTAATCTCAAACATATTTTTTTAAATTATAGTTAAAAAAATTAAAATAATCTAAATAATCTAAATTTAATTTGAATATTTCATATTTAGTACTAAAAAAGTAGCACCAAAGCAGTGCCCAAAAAGTGTACAAAAATCTATTTGCCTTCTCATTAACTGAGCCAAGAAGAGTTAAAGGTAAATACATGTCTCACTCAATTTTTCAAAAAATTTATGTATTTGGTATTGATTATGATATAGGTCCACATGTCTTTTAAAATTTTAAATTCAATAGATCCATACACAAATTTATCTCTTACAAGATATATATTGTATATATAACTCTTAATAAAAATTATTATTATTATTTTTTCTTTTTCTTTTCTTCTCTTTTTTTTTTCCTATTTTTTTAATTCTCTTTTACAATTGAAGTGTTTGGGTGTGAACTTTTTGGGTTAATCTTCAAACTAAATTTGAAATTTTTGGCATTTTACAAATGGGAAAACTCTGACTTGATTCTCCATATTTTGCCTTGAAGTTTTAAACTTGAAAGCTCAGCCACCTTCAGTCTCTCCCTTGTTTTTACTATGCACATTCATCCCTTGGGCATCATTTTTTAAGTTTGTTTTTTAAAGTGTTGCCACTATTCTTTTGTGGAATTATATGAAAAACGTTTTTTTTTTTAATTTTGGTAAAATTTCTATTTGCACACCATTTTCTTTTCATGCATCCTACAAATATTAGCAGTTGCAAAAATTCTCTTTTGAATATGCTCAGTTGCTGTAAAAATTTCTTCTTACTGACATTATTTTATTAGATTTTCTCTTATAATATTCTATGAAAACTCTTCTAAATTTTAAATATTTACATTCTTATGTTGAATCATCACTTTATAGTTCTTTTATAAATGGTTTTTCTTAGCCTTGGATTATAATTTATGGAAGCTTTTTTTTTTAAGTACATCTTTCCAAATACTATCTGTTTTTTTTTTTTTTGGGCTACTTATCTGTTATTTTTCACCACGCACAGACACTTGCATGAGCATCAATTTGACAATTTCAACTTTTTAAAAAGCAATGCGATTGCTCTTTTTTGGAAGATTTTGTAAAACTCTTATTTTGACATATTTTCATTTGCTCATTATTTTCCTGTCATGTGCCTTTGAAATAGTTGCATTTGCAAATATTCTTTTTTTTGAAAATTTCTCCAGTATCTTTAACCTTTTTTTATGGCATATATTATATTATATTATATTATAAAAGCACTCTTACATTTTTAATATCACATGCATCTATCTGAGAATCACTTTCTAGTTCTTTAGAGAGATTCTTTTCTGTTGGGGGGAAAAAAAAGGAGGGAGATAAACTTTTTTCCTAAATTTCTCTCCAATATGTCTCTCCATTTATTATATCATATTTTAAATAGCCGCACGCATTTGTGTGAGCATCACTTCCTAATTTTATTTAAAAGGCCTTATCTTTAACCATCCATTACTTGCTGATGTGTCTCTAAACTGATTCAAATTGAAACAATTTTGAAACACAAATAATATGAAAAGAAAGAAGAGCTAGCATCCTCAAATGATAAATTTACGCACCACAGTTAAGAACACTAGATTAAATTCATCACACTCTAAAAAAAGAAAGAAAAAATTGATAAGAATCTAATATAATTTTGCTAGCAAGCTGTTAGCAACCTTTTATCTCTCCCTTTGTCTTCTTTATATTTTTCTTAAAAAATCTTTCGTTTTCCTTTTTTTTTACCATGCGTATCCATCCACATGACATGAACATCGATTTCCGCTTCTGTTTTGAAAGAGCTGTGACTCACATCTCTGGCGGAAGATGTTGAAAATCTTTTATTTTGTAAAATTATCTTTTGCACATCATTTTTCTATCATATATCTCCCAAATATTAGAATTTCCAAAAATTCTGCATTTAAGACCCATCTTTTTTTGGAAAATTTCTTTTAACTAACTTTATCATATCAGATTTTCTTTTACTTCATTTTAAGAAAACATTCTTAGATTTTAAATATTTATCTCCATTTGTTTGAGCATTACTTTCTTTATAAATGCCTAAAGCTCCGCATTATTTTTTTTTCTTTGAAAATAAACATTTTACTTGTACTAAGTTTTCCTGAAATGTTTTTTTATCAAATTTTAAATATCCACACACATTTGTTTGTTACTACCATTAGCAAGAAAATAAAAACTATAAGATACCAACTCAAGTATCTATTACTCCATATCAGCAATTGCTGATACAAATCAGTGTTTTATTTTATGATGTATTCGAATCCATTACTTGAAAATCTTCATATTTCTGGTTGGTGTAAGCCACACAACTTACAAGCTCTTTCTATTTCTTTGGAATACCACCAAGATATATAAGGAACTAAGAAACAGAGATAGAAGAAAAGAAGGCAAGAACCAGGCAAATTTCTTGGTTTTCTTCATTCTGCTTCCAGGTTGATCAGATCAAATTGAAGCAATCATAGATTGACGAGATCTTTCAAGCCTTGTGTTGCTTTCTTCCAAGTTCCAGTTGGAGGTGGTGGAAAAATATATTCTTTGGATTTTTGTGCTAAAGGGATTGTCTCTTCCTCATCTTTCTTCTCTTCAGAGCTTCCAGGATCATCAATGGACTCACGGGGTTCCAACCCCGGAGGGAATGACCGTAGCTCATCACAGCTGGGAGCTCCAAAACCAATTTGACTGGCTTCCAACCCCTTAGTATCCAACTCCTTTTCCTCTATGAAATTATGTTGCGAGGCATATATCAGGTAAACCCCACACTCTTTTATCACAATCTCTTTATATTCCTCCTCCTCCTCGACCTCTGCCCTAGCCGAGAATTCAAATGAAATCCTGTGTTGATAACTGCCTCCACTTTCTTCAATCCTTTCATTTATCAAGCCCCAACATTCACCATAAAACAGACACACGTGATCCGAATGAAGTTCTGTACCTGGTAATACAAGATCCAAAGATTTTAGATGGAGCCTCTCACCATCATTGTTTTCTAAGAAGCAGTTGACTGTGATGGTGTTAAGAAAACTGCTTAATGGGAACTGAGAAAGAATCACGCAGAAAATGAAGGCCTCAGGCTTGGAATGTGGAGCAATAGTTATTGGAGCCTGTGATGTCCTATACACGAACCAGTTTGGAACTTTACTTCCTGGGTATATTCCTCCAGTTCGAATATAACCATCTGTCTGCATCCCGTGTTCTTCTAGGGATATATGTTCAAATGCATAATTTATTAGTCTGAGATGAATGTTCCATCCAATATCGTTGAGTAAATGTTCATCCAATTTAATGCAATTTGCCAAACGAATTTCTGTCATGTTTGTGTTGAGTGGATCAGCAGCCACTGGTACTGTCTCCAAGGACGTACAGTTTGAGGCCCATACAGTTTCAACGGATGGCGGAAGCTCTGGTAGAGATCGAAGCTGTACGCAGCCAGTCATCTTAAGAGAGCACAGAGATCTGAGGTCAACTAAATTGCTAGGAAGATGCGTGAGACTTTCACAGCGCCATAGAGATAAAGTTTCAAGTTTGCTGAGACATCCAAGGGATAAGGGCAATTCCTCAATAGCTGTCTCTGATAAATCCAACTCTCTCATATTCTCTGATGTCACTGAAAATTCCTTCAGTTTTGAGCAGCTAGAGAGATAGAGCGAACGAAGGGATTTTAAATGGATATCCCTCCCAAGACTAGTAAGCTTTTCGCAGTATGATAGATCCAACATTTCAAGCTTTTGGAGAGAGAAAATTGATGGATGAACATGAAGCAAGTTTTTACAATTGAAGAGTGAGACTGATTCAAGGTTATTGGCCATAGAAAAATCTGGGAGTGCACGAAGATACTCGGAGTGTCTGAGGTCAAATTTCTTTAAATTCGCAAGAGGCTGTGACAATTAGAAGAGAGAGACATTAAATAAGCTAAAGCAATTAATTTTGAGATTCTCAAGTTTCAATTAAAACGAAAACAATACTGTGTATACATACGATATATATTCATACATACCACAACTCCATCCCAGAGTTTTTCCACATTGCTGTAAGTCAGAACAAGTTGAACAAGATTTTTCACAAAAAATGTTGAAGGCAGGAATTTTAAAGGATAATTTTGCCAACGAAGAATTCTTAACTCAGTGGGCAAAAATTCAAGGCCTTGAGGTAGATGCACCCGTGCTTCCAAACAAGATCTATGAGTAAATATTTTAAGAAACTTCAGCTTGTGCATCCTAACAAAGACTTGAGGATTTAAGAACAAATCTTTGATTGTTGACATGTCTAGACTTATGCTTTGAATGGCTTCAGTCCCCTAGCAGGCAAAAGTAGTATTTAGTGCAGAGTGTTTTTTCAAAGCCATATAATAGACAAGAAAATATTCAAAGCATCTATGAAACAAACTTGATTCTTACCACATTATTTTTCAATACTTCATAACTATCATTAGGATCCCATAAATGACTGCGTTCTCCAGGATCTTCTATGGATTCTTCGCGAACAATCTCCCAACCCACTTCTTGTATCAAGTCATGCATAGATACAATAGGCATTTTAGATACCGGACCTATGACATCAGTTATAAGAGCTTTGTCTCGAAGCACTTTTAACTCAATAGTAGTTGTGAAACCACAAGCATCTAGTAGAGTAATTACTTCGCGATATTGATATCCTTTGAAAAAACATGCGATATATAAAAAGATCTCTTTTTGTTGACGATCTAGACTATTATAGCTCAATCTCAGCAAATCATGGATCTTTTTAAAAGGCCTTTTTTCCAACTTCTTCAATTGGCTTTTCCATTCTTCTTTACTTTTCCCATAAAGAAAAGAACCCAAAACTTTGAGAGCCAGCGGATGTCCCTTAGCATACTCAACCATCCTCCTTGATAGCTCAATCCACTCCATGTCCAGAAAATTTTCTTTAAAGGCATTCATATTGAAAAGCTGGAGTGCTTTTTCACCAACCAATGGCTTAACCTCATATATTTTGTCAACCTTTTTACCAAGAACTTCCTTATCTCTAGTTGTGATAATGATTCTACTACCTGATCCAAAACAATCAAGTGCTCCAACTAAATTTTCTAGCTGGTCTGAATCATTAACATCATCAAGAACAACAAGGACCTTTTTCCGAAGAAGCCTTCTCTTAACATAAGGGGGCATTCCATATGGTGTGCCAATATGTAAATCATTTTCCTTGAGTAATATAGAAAGAATTTTATTCTTCAAATAAATAATCCCATGTTTCTTTGATTCTTCTCTTACATTTGCCAAAAAACAACATCCTTCATATTCAAAACAAAATCGGTTAAATACTGCAGCTGCGATAGTTGTCTTACCAATACCGCCCATACCCCAAATTCCAATGACACGAACATCTTCTAACCCTTGGCCCATTAGTGATTTTAAATCTGCAATTCTTTCATCAATTCCAACAAGGTCTGTTAAGTCACTTTGGCACATGATATTCAACCTTGTTGACAAAGATTTGGCAATTTCTTCAATAAGTTTAACTTCATCCCTATAATAAATAATCACAAGAAAGTAAGAGTTAAGTGTGAGAGATTTAGTGACATCATTATTTATTGGAAAATGAAGTAGAAAATGCCTTTTATCCTTGAGAATTTTTCATTTCTTGAGGCTAATGTGAAAAATATATTTGTTAAAGAGCTTACCTATACTTTGATGAATGAAATCCAGATAAATTAGCAGCTTTATTCAAAGCAAATCTCCAATTTTGCACCTCTTCCTTGTAATTTGAGTCATGTTGAGCTAAAGCATCTGCATAAGACCCCTTTTGATGCCTCACATCTGATGGATCTGTGTTGTAGAAAACAGGAATTACAATTTGTTGATATCTGTCCATGCACTCCATAATTTTCATCAGCTCTTTCAAGCACCTTATTGAAGAAGCATAGTCCTTTGAAAATATGATCAACGAAATGAATGATTCTTCAATTGCTTGGAAAAGTGCTGGTGATATTTCATCTCCTTCTTCAAGCTTATCATCCGCGTAGGCATCAATTTGCTTATGCTGCATTTCCTTTTTCAAATGACTAAGAAAACCAAATCGTATATCTGTGCCTCTAAAGCTGATAAAGACATCATATTTTATTCGAGAGAATTGAGAAGATGATGCCATCAGACAGAAACAAACACAGAAGTGTCTCTATATGCAGATCTTATACGTCTCTGGTCGCTCAGCACAAGTAAATCTTTGTTTATTCCTCCTCTGATCCTAGTTAAGAGGAATAAAACAAGAGGTGAGAGCAGATCAAGTGAAAGAGAAAAGAAACAGTAGCTTCAAGAACTGAGCTAAAAACTTGAATTCAGATTGGACGAAGATGATAACAGAGATCAGTTGTCTTGTTATATATATGCACACTTTATGCTTGGGTTGGCCGCAGAGATAAGATCAAATTGTTCTTTCTGGGTGCGTTTTATTCAGAAACATTTTCCAAAAAGGATTTTGAAATACAGCAGACTAAAGAAAAAAAAAAAGGTTCAATTATGCTTCTGTGCCTTCCCAATTCCCATAAATTTTGTTGGCTTGAATATCTCAGTAACTTCGTGTGAAAGATTCATGACTAAGAATTTTCAGTGGGGTCATTTGAGCAAAAGTAAAGCACCCCCACCAAGGTGGAAGTTGCAGGTTCACTATGAAGACTTGTCACTCTCAATGTCTGTAAAGACTGAAAAACAATAATCATTAAGTTTGTTTACAAAAAGATATGGCGGAAAAATTTTTCCTATTACTATTAGGTTATTCTGAAATTATTACCGTGAATTTTTCTTTGAAAAAAAATCATTATGTAATATTGCTTGTCATATTTTTATTTAAAAAAACTGATAATAAGAATTTGGTAAATTACTCTCTTTGTTTTTTTTTGAGAGATGTTAAAATTGCATGATTCTCTATTTTTATTTTGAAAAAGTTATACTACTATTTTATCATAGCCCATATTACAAGTTTTTGCCCAAGATCTTTGCTAATACCATAATGTTTATATCATTTGACATTTTATTTATTGTCTCTAATTTATTGTTAATTATTATAATAAATACATGCAATACTTTCAAATCATTTCCAAGAGTACTATCACTTTCTCATAAATTGTTTGAATATGCAACTGAATTTTGCAATCACAATGGCCAACATACAGTATTATACACGAAGTTAAAACACCACTGCATGTACATGTTAATGTATGCAGAGGATATTGTTCCAACTTTACTCAGGAAGTTCCGCATGCTTAAATCAATCAGTCAAAGGTAGAAAATTTGGGTTAGTTACACGCAGCAGGCCGCACCAGTATGGAATTCCAAGTCATATTTCACAAAGACACTAGTTAGAGCTAACTAATGAAAGCCACGTGTTTGTTTGAAGATGCAGGTGAGAAAGAGCAAGAAGGGATTTTTAGTAAGCTAATCCAAGTCAATCAAAGTCAATTAATACAGACAAAATTGGAATACCTGGGTGGCGCTAAAATATTGAATGTTAATAATATCTGCAACTTTTATTATATGGAGATTAATCTGGAAACGGTTTATTTGTAGAGGTATTAAATTTGACGCGGCCGCAGTATGGCCGTTGCGACCTCTACCGCAATGGCATCTATTCAATGAAAAAGAAAAAGGTACAGAGATTAGAGGAAAACACATCCAATTCTAATAAGATCTATAGAAGAGAAGAAGAGTAGAAAGTCTGCAACAAATTTTCTAACAAAATGGAACGAAAATACCAAGTGGGTGTGCGACGGTTCAGAGACTTCAGATTAGAGACAGAGTAAGTCTCAGTCTTGGACTTAATCCTCCAAGAAGATCAGAAATCTTGCTTGTTTTGAGTAAGAATCATCCGCCCCAGAAATCTATTAATTTGATAATGATCTTGAGTTTTGACTCTTGAGCCTGGGAGGGTGGGGGACTTTGGGTCTTACTTCTCTCGCATGTTTATGGCTAAGATTACAGAAGATTGAAGAGGCGATTGGAAGATAGCTTTGCCCATTTGTGCGTGAAAGTGAAGCTTTCAGGCAATAAAATGAAATAAATTGAAGTGGATTATGCAATGATTAGTAAAGTGAAGACATTTTAATAAATAGAAAAAGAAATAAAATTTTATCATTTAAAATCATGTTTAATGTAATATAAAAAAATAAAAATATTTTTATTTAAATATTTGATAAAATAAAAACAATAAATTAATAAAAATACTCTTGATCATACTAATTAAAATATAATTATTATAATTAAAATAATACGTTAATATATTTGTTATTAGTAAAATAATTGTTTTAAAATAATTATATATTACAATTAAATATTATAAAATAATATACATTAAAATGCATACAAGTGGGGTTTCTGTGCCATGCATAGTTACCCCCTACAATCATTCTCTGTGCAAGAGTGCTAAAGGGCTAAAAGCATCATTTTCCTCGTCCCTCCCTCTTCAACAGTTGCTTTCCATACTTTTTCAAGGAAAGCTACTAGGTGTTGGTGGATTTCGAGATGGAAAGCGTCTTCACTCTACCAAACAAAAAACTATTAAAGCTTTCCTTCTCTCTTTCCTTTCCACTTCCATTTGTTGCTACCAAACATAGCATTACTCGTTTGGCTCCAGGCATTCTCATACAAATCCACGTAAAGCAGGGAATCGGCCCAAGCACAAAACCTAACGGATCTTCTTGGGGGAAAAATTCCATCTTGATGGGACTGCAAGTGTGGACATTTCAGAATAGTTGTTAGGATAAAGAAGTGTCGAACACGGTGTGATCAGCTTCACTAAAGTCAAAAGAATAAGACACAGTGAGTTCCCATCGTAGACGATGCTTGACTTAATCATTAACTAGTTTGAAAAATAAGTAGGCATGAAAGTTCAAGGAAGTCATGGAAATTCTTCATGAAAATGACAGAGAAGTAAAGGCAACGCTAGGCTACAAAATTGCGTTGGCTATGCTAAACCAAGTGCAAGGTTGCATTTAAGAAAAGCAACGTAAAAATTCTTGGTATTATCGATCAATTTGCAGAAGGATATTTATATTCTATTGCATCACTTTGCAAAATCGCATTTCTTTCTCGTTCCGTCACCTTTCAGGCATTCTGTATAATGTAATATTTAATTTCAATGTTTCTTATTTATCAAAAAAAAGGAAAGAAAGAAAGAAGTGCAAGGTACGTACCGTGAGGAAAGGTATGGAAGAAAACAAATCCTAACCAATCATTCAGTCAATGAAATCATTTTCTGAATCTTGAAATTTTACTTTTACACAAAATCACGAGATACGCATCAAATTCTTTGACATAAAATGCGTCACGAATGAAACATTCAAACCTAATAACCTTTCACTCTTCAATCCTTATTTTGGTCATTATATTTTAAAAGATTGTTATTTGGTCTTTACAATTTAAAACATCTTTAATTAGTCATTATTATTTAAAATTTCTGCCATCGTACTATTAAAATTTATTAATGTATATGATTAATCATGTATTATTTTAATATTTTAAAATTATTATTATATTATTAAATTTTCGTCAATGTACAAGTGGTCACTGTGTTATAAAATGGTCATTTATATATATTATTTCCACTTTTATTTATTTATTTTTGTTGTTGTGGTGTTGTTTATGATTTAGACCCTTGCTTCTTTCTTAAAATACAAGCAAAATTGAGGATTTTTTTTTTAAGGGCAGAGCAAAAGGATTGCTTTACAGTGTCTAAATGCCAATCTTTGTAACATCTTCAATTGGATGCAGGTAAATATTCTGCAACTTTTTTTCTTTTTTTAAAAGATAAAATCCAACGATAAATAAAGAGAGAAGAGAAGACTATGCAGAAAAAGAATGCTAGTTGTTATTATTATTATTATTATTATTATTATTATTTTGTGGAGTAGGAAAAGCTAATAGTAAGAAAAAGGGGAGTGACTCAAAATTTCCTTTGGTATTGCACGAAGATAAGAATAAAGCATTATTTATTTGAGTTTTTGTATAACATTATTAATTGATAATAAGAATTTTATTGATTCTGCATTCACAGCTCCTAAATTGGTATATCAACTCATAAGAAAATACTTTCTGAATTTTGAACTAGAATATAACACTAAGTCTTATTTAATTTTTGAAATTAGATATAAACTTTTGAAAACTTAAAAAAATTTATATTCAATATTAAGTGAGGCTAAGTATTTTTATTATAGGTTGAAATTACGTGACCTCTTACTCTTGATTTTATATAAGATTTGGCATTTTAATTTTAATAATATATATTTAAATTACATATATCAGACGTAACATGAAAATATATTAAACTATAACATATTAAACTAAATAAATAAGTAATTTAAGATAAAAATGATGAAATATATATTGATTTATTTTTATTTTGAAATTGTTTCATGACTTGGTTAATTAACAGCAATCTCTGTCTTTTAGCACAAATAAATACCATTATCATTTAACCTCATTTACGTTATCTCATTCGACGAGATCGATGATAGATGGCTTGAAGTTCGAAAGCTATTATTTAGAAAATAGGTAAATATTTTCAATGTGCAGGGGCGGAACCAAAAAAAAAAAAGTATGGGGGTGAAATATATTCCACTATTCTTGGGAAGGGGGGTGGGGAGTTAAATCTTGTACATAATAATAATAAAAAAAAAGCTAGTCCTTAAATTATACAAGATGGTACTTCATCGCACAATATCCAAATTTTTGTGAATGACAGCTCCCTCTATTTCCCAATACATGGGTCAATCCTTGTCTGGGAGTTAATTACAAAATATGTAGTTCCATAACAAAATAATGTAAAATGAGATCTCAATTAATTAATAGATTAAACTTACATACAGTTTACTATCCAGTTCCCTAACTAAAATATAATAAGTATATAATTTGTTAATAATGATATAACAAGTATATAATTTAATTAAAGAACTGTATAACTATTTGTAAAAATTATATATTTGTTATGTTATTACTAAAACAAATTTTCACTTATTATATTTTAATTAAAAAACCTAGAGCAAAAATATAAGAAAAATATATAAGTTTTTTCCTTGATTAATAGGAAACAAGCAGACATTATTTATAGCATCGCTTTCAAAAACGTATTTATGAAGTACATATACTATATATTTACACAGAATGGAATGATACTTGCAATGCAGAGGAAGTAGTCTCTCATTTATTTAGTCCATATATGGAATGATTCCTGCAATGTTTATCTAGTCTTTTGAAATTGAAAATAGATAGATTGCATCTAATCTCATGATTTAGGCCATTTTCTAAGAATACTTTTCTTTTTCAGTTTATTATTTTTTTAAAATTTGTTTGGTTAGGTATTTTCTTAAATTTCCATTTCCATTTCCATTTTGTTCAGCATCTTTGTCGTTGACGTGAACAAGGAAACATCCTTTTACTTGTGGAATTATCAATTAAGAAGCAAAGCAGTATAGACGGTTAATCATTTTGGATGTCTGCCTCGAATGAAACCCCATTTCTGAGTTTATGTTGTTTTTTTTAATCTCTGAAGAGTGTTATTACAATGCTTTTGCCAATGATCAAGAATAACTGCCAAGTCGTTCAAAATGAATGAAAAGTAGCGTTAAATGGCTTCTTGTTTCAATAATATGTACAAGATCTTTATAACCAATTTTCAGAATTCACAGCCATGTTTTTTTTGGGGGGGGGGGGGGGGGGGTGTGGAGGGGGGGAAGGGGGAGTGCTTGATGCCTTTGTAGCAATCATAGGTTGATGAGATCTTTCAAGCCCTGTGTTGCTTTCTTCCAAGTTCCAGTTGGAATTGGTGGGAAGATATATTCATTGGATTTTTGTGCTAAAGGGATTGTCTCCTCCTCATCTTTCTTCTCATCGAAGCTTCCACTAAATCCCATTTCAGTTGCTCTAAGTTGTGACTTTAACTCCATATGTTCAATGAAATTGTGATATTCTGAGGCATATATGGGGCAGACTCCACACTCTTTTATCACAATATCCTTCCTCTTCTCCCAAGTATTTCCAGTTTGAGCAAAGAACTCAAATGAAATCTTCTGATTATTGGCTTCATCTGCTTCCATGCTTTCATTTGTTTTCATACAACATCGTTCATCATACCATAGACACACATGATCAGACATAAATTCACAAGCATTTATGCTAGTCCATGCACCCATATTCATGTCCCTTTCACCATTACTTTCGACGTAGCAGTCACATCCGACAAAGTTCTTGTCATTTGATGGGAACTCGCAAACAACAACGCAAAAAATGAAACCCACAAACATGGAAGGTCGAGCAGAAGGTAAGTCAATAGTTAGTGAAGAATGCCTTGTCCTGTTCAAGAACCACTCAGGAACATTGCTTCCTGGGTAAATAACATCAATTGGACCATCTAGGATCTTATTTTTTCCTAGAGTTGATAGATGTTCATATGCCAATCTCTTTATGTTGACATGAGAACTTGCTTCAATAGCTCTGAGTGAGTGCTCATCCAATTTCACGCAATTCTGGAATCTAGTGCCAACACGTATTCTTTCTCTCAGTTGATCAGCAGCCACGGAGGAAAACACTACTCTCTCCAGGGTAGTGCAATTAGTGGCATGTAGTTCTTTAATGGATGGTGGAAGCTGAGGCAAAGATTGAAGCCTTCTACAATTACTCAGGTCAAGTTTTTCAAGTTGTGGAAGATGCTTGATGCTAGCAGGCAACCTCTCAATATCTGTTTCTTTTAGTGATAAATGACACAACGAGGATAAGAATCTAATGTTGCCTGGAAGTTCATATAGATTATGACAATCTTGCAGCAACAATGTTTCTAAGAACCTTGAGCCATCAAGTAGGAAGGGTAGATTCGATGCATCAAGCTCCATGCAACCAGTGATCCGAAGTTCTCGAAGAGACCTCTGGTTAGCAAACTTGTTTGGAAGATTCTTCAGACTTTTACAGTCATCTAATTGGAATGTTTCAAGTTTGTTTAGAAGCCTTATGGATGAAGGCAATTCATTGATAGCTGTACCTGCCAAACTCAAGTTCCTCATATTCTCTGATGTCACTGAGAATTCCTTGAGCCTTGAGCATTGACTAAGAGAGAGATTACCAAGGGATCTTAAATGGACATCACTTCTAAGGCTGGTAAGTGATTTGCAGTATGTTAGGTTCAATTTCACAAGCTTGTGGATGGTTAAAATAGATGGATGAACCTTACACAAGTTTTTACAGCCGGAAAGTTCTACATCTTCAAGGTTCTTGGCCATAGAAAAATCTGGGAGTTCCAATAGATGCTTGGAGCTACTGAGGTCAATTTTCTTTAAATTCACGAGACACTGCACCATATATAAAAGACATTGCATGAGCTTCTATTTTCAGAAGAGACACACAAAAAGACACACACACACACAAAAAAAAAAACTATATCATGTTTATTAATGATGATGTATATTGATACGTACCAGAACTCCATCCCAAAGTTTTTCCACATGGCTCCAAGTCATGTTAAGTTCAACAAGACTTTCTGGACAGAATGTGGAAGGCAATGATTTTAAAGGATAACAAACCCAACGAAGAAATCTTAGTTCATTTGGCAAACATTCAAGGCCTTGAGGAAGGCTAAGGATTTGTTCATCAGGATCATTTTGGGAAAAATTAAGAAATTTTAGCTCTGACATCTCAGCAAAGACTTGAGGAGTTAAGCAGAGCTCTTCAATTTTTGCCACATTTAGAGTTATGCTTTGAATGGCTTTACTACCCTGGAAAGCAGAACTAGCATGTAAGGGAAAAGCAAAGGAAGATAATTTGTAAGAATATAATTATACAGTTATGATTCTTACCATGTTATGTTTTAATACTTGATATATATCATTAGCATCCCATAATCGACTGCGTTTTCCAGGGTCGTTAATGGATTCTTCACAAACAATTTCCCAACCCATTTCTTGTAACAAATCATGCATAAATACTCTTGATCCTCCTGAGACTGATCCTTTGACTTCAGTTATAAGGGCTTTGTCTTGAAGGACCTTTAACCCAATAATTGTTGAGAAACCACAGGCATTTAGTAGAACTATTATTTGCTGTGATTTATATCCTTTGAGAAAACATGCAATATATAAGAAAATGTTCTTCTCTTCCCTATCCAGTTTATCATAACTCAGTCTCAACACATCTTGAATTTTTGCATGCGGCATTTTGTTGAGCTTCTCAAGTTGGCTTTCCCATTCCTCCTTGCTTTTGCCATAAAGAAAGGAACCCAAAACTTTTAGAGCTAATGGAATGCCTTTAGCATAACTAATCACCTTCTTTGATAGTTCAATCCACTCCATGTCTAGGTTATTATTTTCAAAGGCATTCAACATAAAAAGTCGAACAGCATCATTAGACATCAAAGGCTTAACTTCATATATTTTATCAACTTTTTTACCAAGCACTTGCTTATCTCTTGTTGTTATAATGATTCTACTACCTGATCCAAAGCAATCAAGTGTTCCAACTAAATTTTCTAGTTGCTCTGAATCATCAATATCATCAAGAACAACAAGAACCTTTTTCCGAAGAAGCCTTCTCTTAACATAGGGGGGTATTCCATTTGGTGTGCCAATATGTAGATCATTTTCCTTGAGTAGTATAGAAAGAATTTTATTCTTCACATAAATAATCCCATGGTTCTCTGATTCTTCTCCTATATTTGCCAAAAAACAACATCCTTCATATTCAAAACAAAATCGATTAAATACTGCAGCTGCAATTGTTGTCTTACCGATACCGCCCATGCCCCAAATTCCAATGACACAAACATCTTCTGAACCTTGGCCCATTAGTGATTCTAAATCTGCAATTCTTTCGTCAATTCCAACAAGGTCTGTTAAGTCACTTTGGTACATAATATTCAACCTTGTTGACAAAGATTTGGCAACCTCTTCTATAAGCTCAGCCTCATCCCTATAATCACAGGAAAAAGAAAAAAAAAATTATGAAACTCAGTAGCATCACTATTTATTGAAAAAAGTGTTCGGAGAAAAAAAGAACTTACCCATAATTTGATGAATGAAATCCGGATAAATTAGCAGCTTTATTCAAAGTTGAACTCCAAATTTGCACCTTTTCCTTATAATGTCTGTCATGTTTAGCTAAAGCATCTCCATAAGACCCTTTTTGATGCCTCACATATGAGGGATCTATGTTATAGAAAACAGGAATTACAATCTGTTTATGCTTGTCCATACACTCAATAATCTTCACAAGTTCTTCTAAGCACCACTTTGAAGAAGCATAGTCCTTTGAAAATATGACCAATGAAATTAGTGATTCTTCAATGGCTCTTAGAAGTGCAGGTGATATTTCTTCTCCACTTTCAAGTCTGTCATCCACATAGGCATCAATTTGTTTCTGCTGCAATTCCTTTCTCAAATGGCTAAGAAAACCTTGGCGTGTGTCTGTGCCTCTAAAACTGATAAACACATCATATTTTACACGAGAAAACTGAGAAGAAGATGCCATTAGAAAGAACAAGCACAGAAGTGTGTCTAGCACAAGTAAATCATAATCTTCTTGTCCATAAATTGCTGTCCTTTCATTATTCCGTCCTAGTTTAAGGAACAAAACAAGAGATGAGTTTAAGCAGAAAGAACAGAAAAGAAAAGAAGAGGGGGAAAAATACAGCAGCTTAAAGAAATAATGAAGACAGATTGGACAAAGATGTTAAGAAAGATGTCTTGTTATTCCAGTCACCGAACCTGATCTCAAATCACATATCAGTCATATACCAGCAGCTACAAGGATGTTTAAAGAAAGAGTAATTGGGAGGAAGATGATAAGGCCAGCCCGTATTAGCCATTAAATTGAGGGATCTGCATATGTAGTTGTTAATGGTTGGGTTGGACAGAGATCTGAGAAAAATTTTCAAGTTTTTATAGACACAGTTAAAGATTTACAAGTATGCTTCCGTGTAACTTCCCAGAAGTTTCATAGGCTTAAATCTCTAAAATATCATAGAAAGGCAGCCCTACCAAATTGAAATTTGCATGCGCACTGACTTGTCTCTCACAATTTAATGTCTAGTATATATTACAGTTCAAGACTTAGATAAAATATATTTATTTTGAAAGAACTCTTTAAAGGATTAAACTTATATGCAATTCTTTATATTCTTATTGTTAGGTTCTTCAATCAAAAGATGATAAATATATGGTTCTTTAATAAAAATATGATAAGTGCAGGGTTTAATTGGAGAATCATATAGTTGTCTGCAAAATCCATACACAAGTACACTTATCATACTTTGATTATAGAATTGATAATAAAAATATAAAAAACGAAATATAAGTTTTTTCCATTTTGAAATTATTTTAAAAGACCTTAAGACCAACAATTTTAACATGAGATTTTGAATTATACTTTTTTTGCATAGTTTAAAATGTTAATCCTAAGGTTCTTAATAGTAATTTCAAAATTTAAAACCTTTCTACATAAATATCTTCAACTTCGGGTCTTAAATTATAATTTTTCCGATAAGGTTCTTCAATTCTTTGGTGTCATTTATTTTTTATAATAATTATAGCTCAGCACGAAATTACTAGTTTTGGGGAAAAAAAACACAGCTATCTAAATTCAGCCAAGGGATATAAATTCTTCAGTGGAAATGACAATTTAATATAAATTCGTTTTATATACTGAAGTCAAAATGTGTGTGGTCAGTGGTCTGACCCAAACCAAGGCATCTTGTTCATTTCATACTGAAGAACTTCTAGTAATAGATAAAGGTTGTCCAAGTCTATCAATAGGACAAAATGGAAAAGATAAAAGAGAGAAAGGGGGCCCATGACAAAATACGTCATCACCAAAATTTTTCTGTGAAAGCACGCAGATTCTTTGTAATGTTCACTTGACTATATCGCGTAGACAGATATAGGCTCTATAATTATTCTAATAGAAATAGGCACTCCGTGTCCTTCTGGCCACAATTATACAACTGTAACAGCCAGAAAGGTGCTATTTTTGCAAACTTGCTGATAAGCGAAATTAAGAATTTTAATTGCAGTGGTTTATAAAGGATTCAACACACACGGCTAAGGTTTGGGTCAAGAAATTAAATACTCCATAATTTTTTGCAGCGCATAGATGTCAGGAATTCTTTTACAAATTCCCTGCCGAAGTATTGTAGCCAGATAAGAAAATCTTGTGGCTATTATAGAATCGCGGTGAATATAAGATGTCATCAGTGAAATATAGATCACAAAAAATAAATAGGAAAGAAATTTTGATCTTGAAAAACTTTGTCTGCCAAGGGAAAAAAGGAAAGGATAAAGAACAGAGAACAAAAGTTAGAAGCATAACTAATAGCAGCATCAACTAAGGCAGGCAAGTTGGATTACTCCAATGGTAAGGGTGATCAACAAATTTTCCAGTTAGAAAGGGGTTGGAAGATCAATTTGCTTCGATTTGTTGCAACACAGAGAGATCAAAGCTCTGGATTCTATTCCATCGGTCTCATGAAGTTATAATATTTCACTGGGTATGGGAAAAGAAATAGGGGACCTGTTAAGTAATGTCACAGGAAGATAATATCTTTCAAGCCCTTTGTTCCTTGGGTTTCTGAGGGAGTGCCTCTTTCTCATCTTTGTCTTCATATGAGCCTCTAACTCCCAGTTCAATTGCATCAGGTTGTGACACTAACTCCAATTCCATTTGTTTGATAAAATTCTAATATTCTGAGGCATATTTTGGGCACACCCCACACTCTTTTATCTCCATGTACACCCTCTGAGACTCTTTATAACCATCCAGACAATCATATTCATTAAGATCCTCATCATCGCTGTCCGCAAGAGTATAATAAACCTTGAATTTTAAGGAAATCTTTGAATCATAATCGGTTCTGCTTTCTTGAATTCTTTTGGGTATTTCGGAACAAAATCTTTCATCATACCGAAAGCAAAGATGATTCGAAGTCAAGTAGCTAAAACCATGAGAAGAGCTTGAGAATAACTCTAGTAGTTCCTCACGGTCATCCTCATCAGCATAGCCATCACCTTCGTGGCCTTTGAGGAACAATGACACAGAAAAGGAAATCCCATTCCGTGGAACTCAGTCAAAATGATAAGATGTAGTATTTTAAAAGAAAAATTTCCTTGAAAACCAGCCAAGCAAATCAATCACTAATCCTTGCACCAAACTGAACGTTTTCATCCCACAGTCCATGTCATAACGCAAATTACAGAAAACCCAATAAGCTCCAGAATTTTCTACTAAAAGATTGAAACAATTCATTTTCAGGTTTATTGCTTTAAAAAGTAGAAGTAGCACGATTTGCAATTAAGAGAAGAGATCATATCATTTTTGAAGTTTTTTTTTAAAATCTAAATCAAATTCAGAAGGCGTATGCAGAGAAAGAAAAATGCAATAATTTTAACTTGGGTCTTACAAGCAACGATTGTGCGATTGACGACAGGAAGCATCTGAAGGAAGTAAAGCATACCACTTGCCTTAATTGTTTTGATGCTTAGGCGTCGGTGAAGTTTGAAGTCGTCTCTTCCTCAGGCAAAACTACAACACGCGGAGTGCTCAAGCAGAAGTGATCTCTCTCTCTCTCTCCCCCCTTATTTTATATAAAGCATTTGGATGAGAACCAGAAAACAAACAACGGACAACACTTTCTTTTGTAGAGGAAAAAGTAAATTTTATATCGAACAAAGTCTCCTTAAAAATAAATCATTATTTTGATTCTTCAAAGATATTATTATTATTATTAATTTACTTTTAATATCTTAAAATATAATTATTTTACTCTTGATTTAAAACTAAAATGATCTCAATAAAATATTAAATTTTTAAAGAATAAATTGATGTCGTTAAAATTTTTTAGGGACAAATAATAATAATTTTTTAATAATTTACAGTTATATAGTGAATCATCCTCAACTGTTTTTATTTTTCATTAGAAAATTAGAGTAAATTACTTTCATCTTTTTTAAAAGATACTTAAATTACATAATTCTTTTATTCAATTTAAAAATATATACTCACTATGCTAAAAGTAAACTATGCGGCTCCCCTTTTCTTACATCAGATACAATTACATTTTAACAATTATTAAACTATTTGACCAATATAAAATAATAATTTTTTAAATGTACAAATTGTAAAGAAATTTGATAAAATAATTAATTATTAAAAAAATTTAAAAAATAATATTTTAAGATTAAATAATTTAAAGATGCTAATTTGATTTCTAAATTAACATTTGTATTAAATATATATAAACATGTAACATTACCATAAATTTAATAAAGTTTTAGAATAGGTTAAATCTATGGTTTTTAACATGAAATAAAAAATATTGGATTATAAGTTTAAAAAACATTTTATAATTAATAAAAACTAATATTGTTTTTAAAGATATTTTAATTATTCTCTGATTTAAGAGAATAAGTGAATATTTTTTTAAATATCTCTTAAAAGATTAAAAAAAAATTTATCCCATTTATTTTGCAATGTAATCAAATGACGACTTTAAAATTTGATCCATTCTAAGTTTGTTTCAACTTTGTTCAATGCCTAGTTCATCAAAATTTGCATCAACTACACTTCTTCAAGCACATTCATTGTTTTTCTAATGCTTCAAGCAACGATTGGAATTGGAACTAATGGAGGATTTTGGAAACGCACAGTCGTTTGCAGGTTCTGTTCTGTCCCTCACTCTTTGCTTGGCCTCCATTTGATATTATATATATATATATATATATATATATATGCTGTTCAGAGGATTCTAGGACAGGATGCAGAAGCACCTTTCGAATTTGGGACCCAAACCATTTGGGAATGAAGGAATGAAGAAGACGACTCGTGAGTAAAGGGATTGGGTTTCCTATTTCACTGGGCTAAGCAAAACGGGGCGTTTTGCCTCCTAGTCCAACATTTTCCTATTAGCACCAAGGGTGCATTTGCATTATACGCAAAGCAAACATTTTCCATAATGAAAAATATGTGCATTTACCATATAAGCAAACTAAATTATCAGGGCCTACAAGTTATTTCTAATGATTCAAAAATCCATTAGCCTGAAAATAGGGGTTGGAGTGACAGGGCTCTGACCCATGAAACATATGTAGAATCAGCAGTTTGAAAGTCTTTGTACGAAAACCACAAAATATATAAAAATGAAAGGAAAAACACAGAAGGAATAAACATTTTCCAATCCCAGAGTTCTTCTATTCTATTATTTGCAAAGCCTTTTACGCAATATATTGCTCTTATAAATGAATTTTTTGCCATAACTTATCTGCAGCACAAAACCTATAAACCCAATATCACAATTTGCAATCACAGAGTGACATACTCATTTTGAAAAAGGATTAATTACACTTTAAACATCTTTATAGTATCACAACTGTTTGATTTTGACAAAATCATTTTATGACTTGGTTAACAGCAATTTTTGAGTTGTAGCACAAGTCAATATTACTATCATTTAGCCCAAGTTTTCATTACCTCATCCGTGCAATGCTATATGGTCTTAATTCAGAATATAGGACTTGAACTTGGAGTGACAAGGCTATGTTGGAGTCACAAAACATGTACAACTATTTGCTCTTGACAAACCATAAACTCTGCAGCTGAGACAGAGGTGTGAAGAGGATGTAAAACACATAGAAAGTAAAATTAGAGACAAGCTGTGAAGATCGTGTCAGCTATTCCAAAATTCTTAACAGTTATAAGCTGACAATGTTGAGTAAGAATTTATATATTCTATTTATATAGTACCTAAAACGGAACTGTACCTAGTAAGTCTATCTAGCCCATTGGAATTAAATATAACTAGATTGTAAATAATCCAATGATTAGGCCATTATATAAACACAGTATTTTCAAGAAAATAAATGGTTAAGAATTAAGAAAGCAAGTATCTTGCTAGAGTTTGAAGACCAATGCCAATTGAAAGTGGTGAGTAAATTGTATCCTGTCTTTCTGCAGCCTTCAATCTGTCCATACTGTTCTGGAATCAATTGGACTCTACAAGAATTAAATCTCTCTATAAAGATTCTTAAATTAATTGCAGGTAAGCCAGTAAAACATGAAGATAAGCTAATTATGAACAAAAAGAAAATTAGAAGTAAAAAATACCTTAATTTTCGCTTGAACCCATTTCTTCAAGTTCAATGAAGCTGTGATATTTGCGCTTTCGAGGGACTGATTCTTTCTGATCTGCTTTGTAATAGGAGCAACCAACCCCCATTCCAATTGAATTAGGCTGTGGTTGCAATGCCAATTCCATTTGTTTAACATAATTTTGATATTCTGATGCATATGTTGGGCATACCCCACACTCTTTGATCTCCCCAATTGTTGCATCTGACATAGTGACTGTGAATTCTATTTTAAGCAATGGATGATAAGTGGTGCTCTGATAATCTATTTTGTCTTTTTTAATTATCCTTTGGACTTGTGAAGGAAGCTCTAAACCATACCAAAGACAAACATGATCTAAAAAAGTGTAGTCAACAAGAATATCAGAGTTAGAATAATCGTCAACCATTTGACCATTAATAGACCATGCGATGTCAATGATTGCCTGACTTGGTAATTTAGAAACAACAACGCAGAAAATTAATCTCCAATCCTTATGTTGTGGAGTCAAAAAGTGATCCACAATGATGGAAGACTGTGTTGTCCTATACAAGAACCACTCTGGAACTTTGCTTCCCGGGTACATGAGTTCAGCCCTCCTATAAATGCCTTTATTCATCTCTAGTAGCGCTTTTGCTTCAACAGCTTTGATTGATTGTTGATCCAATTTTATGCAGTTTCGAAATATAAGGCACGGATCTATTACTTTTTCTTCTTCTTCTTCCACCAATATGACTGCAGTCATTGAAGTTAACTGTAGGGTCACAAGGGATGTGCAGTTCTCGGCATACAACTCTAGGATGGAGGGAGGGAGTTCTGCTAGAGACCGAAGCCTTGTGCAATAACTCAACCTAAGACATTGCAAGCTTGAGAGATGCTTCATGCTTGAAAGGCTGGTAAGGGCTTCGCAACATTCTAGCCATAAAAAATTAAGGCTGTGGAGAGATAAAATAGATGGATGAACACTGCGCAACTCTGAACAATAAGAGAGATCTACTTCTTTAAGATGTATGGCCTTTGAAAAATTTGGGAGCTCAATCAAGTATTTGGAGCCGAAGAGGTCAATCTTCCTTAAATTCACAAGATTCTGAAACAACGAAGAAAGAGAAATTACATAACAAGAATTCCTAACAAGTTTCCTGATATTTTTTAAAAAAATTAAATTTACCTGTTCCCCATCCCAAAGTTTTGTCAAATTGCTATTTGGCATTTCAATTATAACAAGATTTTCAGCTGAGAATGTTGCTGACAAGGACTTTAAGGGGTACCCCTCCCAACGAAGAAGTTTTAGCTTTTTTGGCAAAAATTCAATACCACGAGGAAAATGTAACCTGTTCACCACTCTATAAAAATTTGTATGAAAATCAAGAAAATTTAGATTGGGCATTGAACAAAAGGCTTGAGGACTTAAGTGCATCTCTTCAATTTCTGAAATATCTATAGTTATGCCTTCAACGGCAGCAGTCCCCTGACAAGCAAAAATAATAATATAAATCAGAATATTATATAAATTAAATGACATTATGCAGAATTCAGCAATTTTTTATGTATAAAAAAATTGTATGCAAATTTGACTCTTACCATGTTATCATTCAATATTTGAAAAAATTTATTAGGATCCCACAGACGACTATAGTTTCCATAATTTTTTAATGATTTTTCGCGACTAATTTCTCGACCCATTTCTTGTACTAGGTCATGCATAAATACTCTCCCCATAAAAATAGTTAAAAGAGTTTTATCTTCAAGATTTTTCAACCCAATGATT
Source organism: Erythrophleum ivorense (assembly GCA_026724425.1). Classification (NCBI taxonomy): domain Eukaryota; kingdom Viridiplantae; phylum Streptophyta; class Magnoliopsida; order Fabales; family Fabaceae; genus Erythrophleum; species Erythrophleum ivorense. Next base: position 15,628,823 of record JAIUCV010000016.1, read on the forward strand.
GTTGAATAACCACATGCATCTAACAAATTTTTTATGTCCTCAACTTTGTTACCTTGAAAAAAACATGCAATATCCAAAAAGATATTCTTTTTTTCATGATCTAGTCCTTCAAAGCTTAATTTCAGCACATCATGAATTTTTGCAAAAGGCATTTTCTTAAGCTTATCCAATTGACTTTTCCATTCTTCATGGCTTTTGCCATACAAAAAGGAACCCAAAACTTTTAGGGCCAATGGAATGCCGTTCGCATAATAAATCACATTCTTTGCTAACTCTCTTAACTCTTGGTCAGCACAATCAATTTTGAAGGCATTCAAGGAGAAAAGACGAAATGCCTTAAGAAAGTTCAACGCCTCAACTTTGTATATATCATCTACTTCCTTTAACACTTGTTTATCTCTTGTTGTTATCAAGATTCTACTACCTGATCCAAACCAATCGTGTCTTCCAGCCAAAATTTCTAATTGTTCTTGATCATCAACATCATCAAGAACAATAAGAGTTTGTTTCCGATTAAGTCTCCTCATGGCATAAGGAGCTATTCCATCAGGCATGCCAATGTGAGATTCTTTATCCCCTAGTAACGTTGAAATAAGTTTTTGCTTCAAAGCAATTATTCCATATTTCTTTGATTCTTCCCTTACATTGGCCATGAAACAAAACCCTTCATATGCAAAACACAATTTGTGAAATATTGCTTTTGCAAGAGTTGTTTTGCCAATTCCGCCCATACCCCAAATTCCAATAAATCGAACATCTTGTGATCCTTTGTACAACAATGATTCTACATCTGCAATTTTTTTATGAATTCCAACCAAGTTTTTTAAATCTAAATCACTTTCATTTTGATACATATAGTCCAACTTTCGTATCACACCTTTGACTATTTCTCTGATTAGCTCAGCTTCATTCCTGCATCATTGGGAAAAGTAAAAATGCACCAAATTTGATACAGCATATTCAAAATTGGAAGACTGAAAATATTCTTAGTTAAATGCAATTTTGAATATTTGTGGGTTTTTGGAATTTTAGAAATTCTTTTTAAAACTTTTGTGGAAGGAACATTATTAGATGACTTAAATAAATGACATTTTAGCCTAATATTAACTTTAACATGATGCACCGTTATATAATATATAAAAATGAAATCTAGCTAGTGAGATGAGGATTAAAAAGAAAAACTCAGAATATTGATGTTCAAAGCTTGATTCAACCCATGGGACATGACGAGAGAAAGATTATTAGTAACCTATCGTAACTACAATGCCAGCCAGCTAAATTGGCAGCTCGAGTGAGAGCCTCCCTCCACTTGTGCACTTGTTGCTTCTTGTTGTTGTGCTCGTATTCTACAAATGCTGTCTGGTAACGCCCTGACTGCTTCCTCACATGTGAAGGGTCTATCTTATAGAACACTGGCATAACAAGGTGTCCTTGATCTTTGGTGCACTCAAGTATTTTTGTAAGCTCCTTTAAGCACCATGTGGAAGATGCATAGTTTTCTGAGAAGATGACAAGGAATAGAATAGAGTCTTCAATGGCTTTCTCTAGCGTTGGCCACACCTCATCTCCTTTCTCAAGTCTATAATCGATATATGTTTCAATTTGGTTTCTGCAAAGAGCATCATGAAGATGACTTGTGAAATTGAAGCGGGTGTCCTCACCTCTAAAGCTAATAAAAACATCATATTTCTGGGGCGATTGAGAAGATGCAGCTGAGGAAGAGGATGAGGCCATATCTTGGTTTTGCTATGATATGCAAAAGAATAGGGTCTGCTGCGAATCTCATATAAGAATTATTAGTAATAGGAAAGAAGATTACATAGAGAAGGTAGTGTTGGAGTTAGGTGAACCCAAACCAAGCCAATTAAGGATAGGAACCGTGACTGTTAAATTAATATGCGTGTGAAATAGAATATAAATAAATAAACAAACTGTATAATTAAATTAATGTAGGTGAAATTTGCACAAAGTAACAGAATAAATAAATAAATGAAAGCAAGCTTTTCCACTGCGTATTGATAATATAATAGGCGTAGCTAGTTTTCCCTAATATCGATCTGCCTGTAAAAATGGAATCTCTTTTCGTTGGGTTTCAACTTTCAACTTAACGCAGAGTTATTGCCTTCCTAAAAAGTTTTCAGAAATATACATACATTGAAAAAAGGAAAATGATTGTTCCCTTTCCTAGAAAAATTAGCTATTGGGGTATCAACAAGAATATTATCTTCTAATTTCACCTAAAAAAATACTAGCAATAGCATTAGACTAAAGTAAATATCACGAAAATAGAGAAGAAATTTTTATATTTTTAGTAAAATTTAAAAGAAATCTGTATGAAATTTACTCTAAATTTAATGGTCACGGTACTCTTCTTTAGAAATTGAGTTGTCCATGAAAGAATAAGTTACAGTAGGAAGTTGGGTTGGTGCACTTAGTTCACTGAAGTTGCTTGGTGCCTGGGTTTCAAAAAAGTGAAGTGGAAAAGTACCAAGTTTAATAAAAGAAAGAGAAAAAGAGAGCAAGTGGAATTGAGGACAAGAAAAACTGAATGAAGCTAGCTAGACTTCATTCATTGACTGTCTTTTTTGTGGAAATTAATAAATGTTAAAGACATTGCTTTCCCTCACCCCAAACTTTTGATTACCAAAGAAAAAAAAAAATCCGTTCTTACATGCTCTTGAGTGCTTCATGAAAATCATACGGTAGATTTTGCAGCATAGGTAGCAATTCCCAATTTCAAACATCACTTTATATAAGTACCACTAAATGTTTTTAAATAGTTCATAGGCCTCATAATTCATAACTTAGACCATGTGAGCCATTCTGAAAATGCTATGCACAATTTATTATTACTATAATAAAGTCGAAATAGTATGAATCTTATGCCATCCATATTTGGAATCAAGCATTGGGCGACTTATGTTCTCAATAGGTTGGCAATAGTAAACTATTATTGGTTTTTAAGGTTTTATTAAAATTTTAATTTAGTCCTAAAATTTTATCTCATTTCAATATATCTTTAGTTTTTTTTTTACAATTTTTTTTTTCAAAGTTTAATATCTTCTTTAAACCCTGGCTTGTCATTTAATTGATGATAGGGCTTGACTGAGCTGGACCTAATATTATATACTAAGTTTTTTTCCTCATTCATGAAATAGCTAGATCATGTTTCATTCCTGTAAAAGCATGAATGAAATAGCTAGATCATGAATGAAATAGATGTAAAAGCATGTTTCAAGATTCTTCTATACTACTATCAGCTCTTGACTAATCAATTGACAAAAATTTTGATTTGAAAAAAAGAAAACCCCAACACAAACTAAAAGCCACTTCATGCCTAATATGAATCTCAGACTGTTGCTGTTGCTTGAAATTTTTAAATAGTTTTAAGTGCAAGTCCTAATTTTTTGGTCTCCAATAAGTGATAAGCAAGTTGGCTTTTGCTTGAAATTATTTCTAATGCGGTCCATCAACCCTCAATTTCCAATTTGTGTACCGAAATGGCTTACCATCAAGCATTAGTATCAGTGCTATGATTTATGAAGAATATACTGTGAAGATGATCTGAATTCATTTCTTCCACGAGTCATACTTTTTGCTATTGTTAACTCTCACGTTACAACTGCTTGTTGATAACTATATTGTAGACTGAAACTGAAACACATTATCAGTGGCTGGCCTCGACCATTAAATAAGGTCTATTGATATGAAAGCGTGAAATTGAAATTGAGTGAAACTTCGACCAATCAAAAGGAGAATACAATTAAATGAGAAAGAAGAATTAATCTTTTTATATATACTTTTGGAGTAAATTAATTATTTAAATTTGAAAGTTCACCCTCGGCTTAATTTGATTCTGTAAAAATAAACTTCCCAATTTAACTCTTCAAAAATTTTGGAGAAAATTTCTCCAAAATGTTACCGTTTTAGGGTAACTATCACGTAGGCAAGTCTATGTATGAGTTAAGACCTACGCGGGCTCCCATTTATGCTATACCAACAAATTTGTTAAGCAACGATGGGTTTTATCTAACGAAACGACCATTTTGATTGGAGAAACTTTTTTGATTTAGATTTTCTCTTGTTCAGTATGACCTGAACACCATCTTGCAGTTGGAAAGAAATAAAAAGAAAAGAAGAAGTGGATGAAAAGAGAGAAAGTAGAGCTCACATACGCTGTTACTCCTTTATGTTACTTTCTTTTTGTCTCTTCAACAAAATAATGCACTTGGTAGTAAAAGATCTAAATTAAAATTTTTTAGAGGATTAAATTGAAAAATTTTATCTTTAAATGACCCAATTAAGAAGACAATAATATTTTAAGAACTAAATCATTATCTTACTCTTTAACAAAAAAAAATGCTATAAATTTCCATTAGATTCATTAATTTAGAGGGAACTCGTTGGTCTATAAATAAATGAGTTAATATTTTTCTTAAGAAATGACAGAGTTAATATCCCACCAAAAATAAAGTTGATAATTTACAAAGCCTCAGTTTTAATTTTAAAATTAATATTAATTTTACAAGTTCTTGAAAACCAATATATAAAATTTAATGATGCTTTTGAACTCCAAACAGTATTTTGTTAGAATATTAATTAATAGTAGATTACTTATTAAATAATTATTGAACTAATTAATATATTTAATTTTAATAATTAAAGCAACAAAATGTACCCTCCACTGCTTTAATTGTCAGCCCATTAGGCATTGCTTAACGTATAGAAAGTTGGCACTTTTGACTAACAAAAGTAAAATGCTCCATTCGCTCTATGAAGACTTATGGATGACCGTAAAAGAAAGGGCATGCATTAATGCAATGAATGATGATAACATACCTTCTTTTCAAATATTTGACTAGCAAGGGCTTCCTGATTTTTATCTTATTGGCTTATTGATTACTTGCCGGGAGCATACGACACGGCAGGAGGGTACAACGCGGAAACACAAAAGAGTAAAGAGAAGATTACTCTGTTATTCTTTCTCCAGTGTTACCACAATTTCTTCCTTTTTTTCAGGCATCAAATCAACGCTACCTCCTTCGGTCCAAAAGAAGGCCAAATATTGTAAAATTCAATCCAACCCCCTTCTTATATTACTTCTATATTAACATCCATTTTGTTGAAGACTTGTCTTCTTTTTATTCCTAGGAAACTTCATTTCATTTCAAGCAATTACTCTTTAAATCAACGTGTAATTCTCCTAGTGCTTATTTTAATTAAAAAAATTAAATATATAACGTGCCTCTAGGTGCACTTTGCATTAATTTTCTCTCAAAGGCATGTTTATTAATATAATTTAATTGGAGATGCAGTAATGTTGTGGTAATCTAATTAAGTTACAAGGACTTTCCATATTCCATCACACTTCTTTTTTTATTACCAATAACATTTAGGGCGATTTGGTTGAATGATATAAAGTAGAAGAGAATATAAAAAATAAGTCGATAAAATAAAAAAAATGATTTTTATGTCTTTACTTAAAAAATAATTTAATAATTAAAATAATAATTTAATAGATAGAATAATAAATATAAAAATATAATAAATATTATACAAATTCTGTAAATGTATTACATTCACTTTACATGAACCAAATGGAGCCTTAACTCATATATGAGAGTGTACCAGAAGATAACAGACGTGTAGCCTTATTTCGACTTCAAGCCCCTTATTTGAGTTTAGCAAAGGAAAAGAAAAAAAAAAGCCCATTACCAAGTGTCAATAACAAATCTAGCTATTCAACTCAAACAATTTTTTTTCTAGTTTAAGGAGATGCTTCATTTGAGAAAAGACTTTTAAGACCTAAAGATGTTATGAGACAGGGTTTACAGTTCAGGTTCACTCCTCTGAAACCAAGAGCAGAAGGGAAAAGCAACACACATCTGGAGTACTTTTCTAAAACTCAAAAGTTTATAGTCCAAACTCAATAAAAATAAACTATGAAAGTTACAAAAAGAATTAATACACATGTGTTGATATAAGTTGGCCCAGAAAAAAAGTCCTTCTCTCAACCCAACTGACTTGATCGAATAACAAAGCAAACAGAATTCTCTAATTTTTTGTTGAACCAAAACTTACACGAAAGAAACCAAGCTATTCATATCCCTAGATGAGAATACACCGATGCGATGGCTCAATCAAATAATAAAGAAACAGAGGTTTCCAATTTTTGTTGAAGCAACTTACATGGAAGAAACCAAGTTATCCATATCCCTAGATGAGAATACATGATTGTGAGTTTATTGAAACAACATTAATATTAAAGTACTAAATCAGAGAGAAGGATGCTTAAGGAAAAAGATATGTAAAATAATATTTAGCCAGCTATCATGAATTGTGAGGGTATGAGGAAGGCCACATATCATTGTGAGAGAAAAGAAGTAAGTATGATTTTGTTATGCATTTGGAGGTCATTACAAAGGAAATTCTCCAAGCCACGTGATGATTGGGAGAATGAAGACTCTATCAAGAAGAGGAGGATTAATGTGAGGGGACAGAAGATAATTGTGAAGATTCTCTCTCTGGCATTTTCTCTCTCTTCTGTAATTCTTCCCTTTCCCTCTGGATCTTCTTTTCCTCTGTGCTCTGTTATATGCTTTTGGTTCTCCTAGTTGTAAAGGTGTGATGCAAAAATATTTCCATTTCAATATATATAGTTTTTTTAGTTCATGACAAATGGTACTTTCATTGAGAGTGGGTCTTTGCCTCTTACAATCATAGTCAACAATCTGTGTTTAATGTGCAAGGCAATGGGTGAAAGCTGGAATTGGTTGAAGTCATCTATTCTCTGAGCTCTTCGATCCATGGATTCTTTGGTAGAAAGTTTTTAGAGGTGCTACCAATAGTCGGATACGGACTACGCTTTTGAATTAGCTGAGACACAACTTGATTTACAATGTGAAATTGATAAGTATGAGCTACTGCCTCTTCCAACTGTTTCCAATGTATCATCCTTGACACCATGTATAATTTTAGACGACTCTTTGGAGATGGTGATACTGTTAGTAAAATAAAGAAAGAATTTAATAACTGGAAGACAAAAGTGAGAGAGCATCGATACACATTTGCTTTTCTCCTTTATTGATGAGTGTCTTAAGCCTTTTAAGGCTTTACAGAGCAACTAACAGTGCAAAAATATTGACTGACTAAGCTACTGGAGTTAATAAAAAATAATAAAATAATAAGATTGACCAAGATACTAGGAACTACTTTGATCGAAATTCAAGGACACTTCTGGACTAGCTAAAAGAGACGTTAGTCATCACGTGACCACTAAACCCATGATACTTTTGAATCAGTTTCAACACACCCTCTTGATTCAAAATCACATACACCAAGCTGGAGGTAAAACTAATCATGCTTAAGCTGAGATAAGGACTTAGTAAACAAGTTAGTAACTTAATCATTTGTATTGCAGAGCTCTAGCTTGATTTCTCCGCTTGCTACAAGCTTGCAAATAAAATGATGCCGAATTTCTATATGCTTTGTTCTGCTATGAAAGGTTGGATTCTTTGTCATTGTAATGGTAGCTTTGTTGTCACATAAGATTTCAGTTGTAGTAGGCTATTCTAGACCCAAATTAGCAAGTGTTCTTCTTAGCCACACTGCTTGACATGCTGCAATAGTTGCAGCCATGTATTCAGCCTCTGAAGAAGATAAAGCAATAGTTTCTTGCTTCTTTGAACTCCATGAGACAACTCCTGACCCAAGCTAAAAATATAGCCTGAAGTACTTCTTCTATCTTCAAGAGAACCTGCCTAATCACTATTAGTATAACAATATAATTTGAAATTTGATACTTTAGAGTACCAAATCCTAAGTTGGATGTTCCAACAACATATCTCAGGACTCTCTTAGCTACTCCAAAGTGATGCTTTGTTGGACTATGCATAAACCTGGATAAAACACTAATAGAAAATGCAATGTCATGGTGTGTATGAGTCAAATAATTCAATCCACCAATCAACTTTCAAAAATTGGTTGGATTAGTCTTCTTTGTGCATCCTTAGATTGCAATTTTTCATTTGAATTCATGGGTGTGGAGGCTGATTTGCATTGCACCATGTTAAACCTTTTGAGCAAATTGCATGTATAACTTTATTGATGAATAAAAATTCCATTTACTCCTTGTTTCACCTCAAGCCCAAGAAAATAATGCATTAAACCCAAGTCTGTCATTTCAAATTTTTTCATCATCAAAGACTTGAAACCATTTAACAGAGATTCATTAGTCCCAAAATAAATTATGTCATTAATATAGAGGCACACAATAAGAAAATCAGTTTTCCCTTCTTTCTTTAAATGTAAAGTGTGCTCATTTTCACTTCTTTTAGATCCATTTTCAACAAAGGAACTATCAATCTTGCTATACCAAGCTCGTGGAGCTTGCTTAAGCTCATAAAGAGCTTTTCTCAACTTAAAGACTTTGTTTTTATGGCCTTTTATAATAAAACCTTCAGGTTGAAAGAAATAAACTTCCTCTTCTAATTCTCCATTTAAAAAGGAAGACTTTACATCAAATTGAAAAATAGGAAGAGATAAATGAGTAGTAAAAGCAAGTAAAATTCTTACAGTTTCAAGATGAGCAACTAGTGAAAACGTTTCTTCAAAGTTAATGCCCCTTTGTTGAGCATATCCCTTTATTACAAGCCATGCCTTATACTTTTGTATACTTCTATCAGCATGATACTTGGTTTTGAACACCCATTTAAGCCTAATTGCTTTTTTTCTTCAGGTAAATCTACTAGTTCCTAGGTTTGATTTTTTTGAATTGTAGCTATCTCTTCATTCATAACATTGCACCATTTTTCATGCTCCACTGTTTCCTCATAATATATTGGATTTGAAACACACAAGGCAAAAGCACTATATGCAAAAATTTCCTTAGAGGAGTTTCAGTTGAAGAGGAACTTGTGGTTTTAGGAGATGAAGAACTATTACTGGGAGATGAGGAAGCTTCTTGATAAAGTGGTGGTGGTGGTAAATAATTGAAATTGTTAATTGGGATAGGAACTTGATTATTCACTTAAGTATCTTCCCAATTCCATGCTGCATCTTTATTGAACTCCACATTTCTACTAACAACAATTTTGCCACTTATAGAATTTTATAGCCTATATGCTTTAGATTGAGTACAATAGCCAATAAAAATGCACTTTTCAAATTTTTCATCAAGTTTATGGCGAGATTGAGAATTAACTAAAGCATAGGCTATACAAACAAAAACTCTTAAAAGACTAACACGTGGTCTTATACCTTTCCATGCCTCATATGGTGTTTTATTTATAACAACCTTCGTAGGAGAAAGATTTAGAATATATACTGTTGTAGCAACTGTTTCAGCCTAAAAATTATTTGAGAGATCCTTGGCTTTTAGCAAGCTTCTACCTATCTCCACCACCGTTTGATTCTTCCATTCAACAACACCATTTTGCTCTGGTGTATGATGCTATAAGCTCCCTGCGAATGTCACATTCTTCACAAAATTCATTAAATTTAGTATATGTAAACTCATCTCCTCTATTAGTTCGAAGGCATTTGATATTGCTACCAATTTCATTCTTTACCAAAGCCTTAAACATCTTAAAATGGGAGAACGTTTTAGATTTAGATTTCAAGAAACAAAATTCATGCAGCTGTAATCATCAACAAACAATAAGAAATATCGATTTCCACAAAGAGATTCTATATTCATAGGCCCATATAAATCAACATGCACTAATTGAAGACAATGATATGCTCTTATGGACTTACCAATAGGAAAAGACTTTCGACTTTGCTTACACAAAAAACATCCTTCACAAAATTCAAGAGATTCAATTGCTGGCAACCCAATAACATATCTTTTTGACTAAAAAACTTAAATCTATTTTCATTCAAATGCCCACAATGCAAATGTCATAACTTAGAGTCACTAACTTTACTAACAACAAAGGCATAATTATCAAATTGAGAGACATCAAGTGGAAACATATTGTTAGATGACTTTTGAACATGGGATATGATTTGGCCTGCCTTTTTATCATAAATGGCACGTGCATCATCATCAAACATAATTCTATAACCAGTATTCATTAGTTGACCAATGCTCAACAAATTATAACTTAAACCAGGATCATACTGTATATTAGACGATAGTTTAGTGACCATGGTTTGTTTTAGTGACCATTGTGCCTCTTCCTTCAACCTAGTACAGATCATCATCACCTAACCACACTTCTGACTTTTGTGACTCATCAAGCTCTTTAAATAGTGGTTTTGTTCCTGTCATGTGATTAGAACAACCATTGTCCATAAACCAAATATCATCAGTAACATTTTTACAACAAGAGTAAGCCATAAATAACATACTCTCTTCCTCTTCTACAAAATTTGCATGTTTTTATGCATTTCCTTCATTTTTCCTTTGCTTAGACCAACAATAAGCTTCTTTGTGACCTAATTTGCCACAATGATAGCATTTAATAGGCCTTTGATTGGTTTGAAACTGCCACTGTTAATCATTTTTGGGTTGCTTATGTTTGCCAAACTATCCTCCTTAGCCTCTACCACGACCATGACCACGGTGACCACCATGAAAATCACTTCTGCTTGAGGATTCACCCTTCACTTGGAATGCTTTTTCTTCATTTCTTGCATAAGATTTTTATTCATCCCGTTCTCATGAACTTGCAATGAACCTATTAAATCATCAAAAGAGTAAGTAGATAAATCTTGAGATTCTTCTATGGCAATAACCATATGATCAAATTTAGGAGTGAGACTATGCAATATTCTAGAGACTATAGTTTAATTAGAAATTTGTTCATCATAAGCCCTCATTTGAGAAACAATAGCAGAAGCTCTAGATAAATAAGTTTGAACAAATTCTAAAGAGCCCATTTGAAGAGTTTTAAAAGACTTGCGAAGAGATTGAAGCTTAACAGTAATTACCTTCATAGAGCTTTGAAACTCTATTTTAAGAGTCTGCCAAGCTACGTTTGATATGGTTGTAGATGAAATTTGAGCAAAAAATCTCATCATTGACTGCTTGTTGAAGAAAGAACAAAGCTTTCGCATCTCATTTTTTGTTCTCACATAGCCATTGCTCTTCATCTGGATCTTTGTACCTAGATTCCACCAAATCTTATAACTCTTGGGAGATGAATAGAGTTCTCATCTTGATGCACCAAAAGTCATAATTTTTGCCTTTGAACAAAGGAATCAAAGGTTGAGAGGAAGTTGCTGTATGCATGGCGAGAATATCTGTGCTAGTTGCTGCTGAGTTCTGGTTTCGAAATATGGCAAAGTGAGAGAGCCTTTTATAGGCTTTACAAAGCAATACACATTTACTTCTCTACTTTATTAATAAGTGTCTTGAGCCTTTTATAGGCTTTACAAAGCAACTAACAATGCAAAAATATTGACCCACTAAGTTACTAGAGTTAATAAAAAATAATAAGATTGACCAAGAGACTGGGAACTACTTTTATTGAAATTCAAGGACACTTCTAGACTAAGAAAAAGAGACATTAGTCATCACGTGACCACTAAACCTATGATACTTTTGAATCAGTTTCAACAGATACCAATGCCTTCGCCATTATTGCCCACACTTATTGTTCCTACTAAAGATTCTCTACCGCTTGCCACCATTCATCCAATTGTGCCAACAGCTTACATAGGACACTATGTACAAGAAGGTCGAATCTTGAGACTCCCTGTTTCAGCTTGGTTTGAAGGCCTCTTTATTTTTAATTTAGCTATCTTTAATGAAGCCCAATTCGCATGGCCTATAATTTTTAACCTAATCCGAAAGGGATCTGTTTGCCATGATACAGATGAACTTTTGGTATTTGATCTTGGCATCACAAGTCTTCTGCATACTATCTCGTTTGATGATCCTCTTAGTGGCTTGCTGGCGTCTGTCACCTTTAGGGATTTTCTTCATTTGCCATATGCTCTTCCTTATCATTTTGCTACTGAGGATGCTACCACTACTTCATCTGCTGCCTTCACCATGGTAAGTTCTAATGCTTGCTTTCAAAAACTGTGGATGGTTTGTTCGAAGTGGCCTTGTTGAGTTACTCTATTAGTAAGGTCAAGCCTCCATTATTTTCGTTTGTCCTAATGCTTCCAGCACATCAATTCATTGAAATCTAGAAAGTACCTATTATGCATGGAGATAGGCCATTAATTCCTTGATTCTATTTCTTACCAACGATTCACTACTTTCATGACTAGGCCCAACTCATTCACAACCACTTCGAGCCTTTTCACTTATCCATGTTTCCTAGCTTTAGCATTCTAGATGAGTTCGCGTTGTCAAAATTGGAGGAACTAAGAAATAATTTCAAGGAAAGACAACTTGAGTCACGTAGGAACACGCTGTCCTTAAGAACTATTTCGCTACACTATCTGATTTTTGTGAAAGTTCCTCAAGATTAAACAAGCTCTTATGAAATAAAAACCCAGGAGATAGAACAACAGCTAGTTTTGTGCATAACCCAATAGTAAGCAGAGGGAGAGAAAGAGGGAGTATATCGTGGAATGTATTTGGACATAATTAAATACATTATTAAAATAATAACATTTTAATATTAATGTTAAAAGATAATGGGGTGGATTAATCTAAAACTGCGGGGGTAATTTAAAATTTAAAATTGAAAATTAAAAATACTCAGATAATGGATGAGTCACCTATCTAAAAAATAGGAACTGAATTTGACCAGTTCAAAGGTAGCCACAATTAATAATTATTCTTGGGCAGGTAAAAATAATATTTTGTAAAAAACTGGGCTACACGGTTAACTCGCGCACATGGAGGGGGCAAATCCAAATTTTGTATTGTGTTTGGACAACTTGGCCCAATTCGCGCACCTCTCTTCCAAGCCTTTTACAAGCCCAATATAACTTCTCCATATATAAGCACTTAAAATTCTTTATTCTAAGCAATGTGGGACTTTCTTTTGAAATACTCATTTTTCACAACAATCCCCTACATATTTCAAAAGGATAAGAGAAAATAAAAGGTTTTACTGGGTTATACATTGAGGGTAAACATTTCGAATCTAGTGTCTTTTGAACTATGAACCAGACCTAGATAGAAAAGATTTAACATATAGAGTTATTGGTGAAATTTACAATTTTTATGAACCAAGAACTCTTAGGTACGTTAGAGATCTTATTAGTCACATTATACCCTTTACAATTTCTGCTGTTAACACTGTTTTGTGCTAATAGGCCATGCGTGCGCCTAGTAGTTCATGAATGCTTTAAAGAATTTGCCATAATCTCATAGGAGGGCCCCACTCCACACTCATATAGGTGATTTCATCAAGTATATCTGTAATAAATACACCACCCATAAGGGATATGAAAATTATTAAGAGCATTTTGCTTATCCTCTCATTCAATGCATTCTAGCACTTTTTCATATCATAGGAAGGGACTAAAGTAATGGTGCTAACAGAATTAACAAATGATCTGTCATAGAATCTCCAATCACAAAGGTTGGGTTACCATCACTGTTAATATTAAATTGGCTTAAGTTCCATTCTCCTCGATGTTTCAATGATTAATTTCCTTCCCAGAGGTTTGTTCAAAGGATCTACCAAATTCATTTCTGACCTTACATAATTGATCGATATAATTTCATCTTTTAGCAGCTGCTTTACCACATTATGTCTTAAACGTATGTGTCTACTTTTACCATTAAAAGCCTTATTCTTTGCAATGACTATTGCCGCTTGACAATTACAATGCATAGACACAGACGGTGTTAGTTTTATACCCAATGGAATATTTGCTAAGAAGTTTCTCAACCACTCAGCCTCATTACCAGCTAATTCTAGAGCAATGAACTCTAACTCCATAGTTGATATAGCAATAATTGTTTATTTAGCTGATTTCTAAGATATTGCACTACCACTAAAGGTGAATACATAACCACTAGTGGATTTTATCTCATGTGAATTAGAGATCCAATTAATATCATTGTATCCTTCTAATACAGCGGGAAATTCACTATACATGATACCATAATTCATGGTACCTCTTAAATATCTCATTAATCTAACTAATGCTACCTAATGATCATGATTGGGATTATGTGTATACCTACTCAATCTACACACAACATATGCTATATCAGGTCGGGTGAAATTTATGAAATGTAATAGACTCCCAATAATCTGTGCATATTCAGATTGAGTAATAGGTCCACTTATATTTTTCTTGAGCTGAGTGTTAGTATCATAAGGAGTATTCACTAGTTTGTCATCAAAATGACCAAACTTCTTAAAAAGTTTTTCAATATAATGTTCTTGTGATAGTGATATACTATCACAATTCCTTATGATCTTAATACCCAAAATCACACTTGCTTCACCCATGTCTTTTATATCAAATTTAGATGCAAGAAATTGTTTAGTTTCAAGAACAATGTCTAAACTAGTACTAAAAATAAGCATGTCATCAACAGACAAACAAATAATTACACATTCACTATTTTCTAATTTTGTATACACACACTTATCAACTTCAACAAAAGAAAAACCGTCATCCATCAATATTTGATCCAATTTCTCATGCCATTGTTTTGGAGCTTGTTTCAAGCCATATAAGGAATTAAGAAGTTTGCAAACTTTATTTTCTTGTCCATAAATAACATAACCTTCAGGTTGCAGCATATAAATTTCTTCTTCTAAATCACCATTTAAAAATGTTGTTTTGATGTCCATTTGGTGAATAAAAAGTTTATACACTGAAGCTAAAACAATCAAAACTTGTATAGAAGAAATTCTAGTAACAGGAGCAAATGTGTTAAAATAATCAACATTTTGTTTTTGAGTAAAGCCTTTTGCTACTAACCTTGCTTTATATTTTTCAATTGATCCGTCAGGGTTATATTTTCTTTTAAAAATCCATTTGCAACCAATAGTTTTTGCTCCTAGGGGTAAATCTACTAAAACCCATGTATTATTTGTATTAATTGAATCAATTTCAATTTTAATTGCTTCTTTCCAAAAATGTGCATCAGATGACGCAATAGCTTCAGTATAACTTGAAGGTTCATCTCTGTAATATTCCAAAGATGAGTTAGGTAAGATAATAAAATCTGGGTAGATTAAATTAAATTTTATATTTTTAATTATTTTAGAAAGCTTGCAATTTAAAATTTAAAATAAGAATTAGAAGGAAGATTAATTTTGGCATCCATAAAAACAAAAAAAAAAGGAAGAAGAGGAAAGATGTATAAATTAATAAAAAAAAAAGTTAAAGCCTAGTTGGGATCATCTTTTATTTACTCATTTATTTATTTTTAATTTCTTTACTTTATCAACACTGTACGACAGATTCTGAGTAAGGATTAAAAAGGCTTACTTTCAAAATTTATTTTCTGAGCCTTGCATTCCTTCTAATTATTATTAGATCCCTTTCTAGATTTAGCTATTAAAATGTCCAGAAGTTCCACGTGTTTTCTCCCCAACCTATAATCAGGATATATGTATATATATATATATATATATATTCCCTTCTTTTTCTCCATCAGTCACATCTTGCTTAGTTTCTCTGCACCTTTCTCACCGTAGCTTCTTATCGCATCCTTCACTCTCATACTCGATGTCCAGCATCTTAGGCAAGCCACAGGTTGTACAAGTAAGCTCAATGGTAGTGAGAATCATCAAATGCAGTACAACCTTCTTCTGTCCGAAAATTTTGCAGCTTACTCTTTCTTATAGGTTGGTAACCAACGTGACTCCCAACTCCATCCTTCTTTGCATCTCTTCTAACTGAGTTCTAAAAATTTCAATAGCAACCCTCCCCTATATTTTGCAACCTTTCTCCTCCTCTCATGTGAAGCAAACGCTGCATCTACTTGCCTCTCCATAATAGCTTTGGGTAAGTTAGTGTCTTGCTTTTTCTTTTGTTGCACAGAAAGTGGTGGTGGGGGGCCTAATGGGTCTTTGAGTTAGGGATTTGGATGAAGGATTTACTCTATTGTTTTAATTCATTTTCCTTTAGACGATTATGGGTTGCAAGGATAAATTTGGCTAGTAAAAAGTTAGACTTATTATTTTGTGTCTTTATAAACGGAACTCTAAGTTTATGAAAGTTAATGTAAACATGAATTATGAATAAAGATAGGGTATAGTACATGAGATAAGAACAAAAAAAAAACTTTGAATTTGTGAGCAAAGTTCGACTACCTAACTTAAGTTGGTAATGACTGTAGGAAGTGAAGTTAGGTAGTGGAGGGACCTTGATGGTAGTTAAAGTAGAAAATAGTTTAAGGTAATCTAGTCTAATGGCATAGGGGTAAGAGAAAGATTTTACTTTGTTCTTTGAATTTATATGTAATATTGTAAATGTGTCTAGGAAAGTTTCTGGACTTTTCTGCCTGAGGAATGTGACGGTAGTTCAGTGAAGGGACAACAGGTAACCTTTCGGCTAGCAAGTGAGTAGATTATAAAGTTTGATACTTTTTATTTATTTATTTTTTTACCTTCTTCCAGTATTTATTTCCCTACTTCTTGCTTGTTTCTGCGTGGACTTAGGATGGGCTTAGTAGGGAGTTTTTTTTTTGTATGCAAATATTTAGGATATTACATCTTTTAAATTTTATTATGTTACAATCAAATTGTTATTATGTTGAAGTTGAAATTGTATACTACTCTAAGTGATAAATTGTGATAAAAGATCGCTATCAGTCTGATGACTCTGAATTATGATAGTACTCTAATTTTGAACCTTCTGAATGTTTTAAATATGAATACATGAATTTGGATTTATTTGGGAAGCTATCTTGTACAAAACCCTGCAGCTAACAACAGTATTTGTTAGCATTGGTGCACCTTGATTGGAACTCCAGCTAGCAGGGGTGTTGCTAGCCCCGTGTGTAGGCCATCGCACGTGGATCTGTGTTGATTATTGCGAGTTATTTTCTCTGCGTCTGAAGTTACTTACCCTCGCGAGCTTTGTGCTCTGCGTCTGTTCTATTTTGGTATTAACTAGATGCTTCCTATTCTAGTTTGCTAAATGACTTCATAGTAAGAATTTTATTTGAAGTATTCGTTTTAAACATGCCACAATGTTGAGTCATTGTTATTTCATATCATTGGAAAATTATTTTATTCTTATTATTATTCAAAATGATACAAAATCATGATTTTTTTTTGACTTTCAATGCAAACAATGTTTTCAAGAAACTAGGTAACTGCCCGTCCCTTTAGTTATCATACTTTATTTTCTACTCACTGAGTACCGCGGCTCACTCTATCATATAATTTTTGCAGATATCAAAATCGTCTCTAGATGTTCCTTTGGCCTAACTCAAGAGTGTTGTTAGCTGAGAGCTAATGGTCGGTTAGTCCAATATTAGAAAATCACTGTCTTTGTATGTACACTAAAGTATGCTCCATAGACTACAAGTAGAATCCTCACCTTGTTAGTCATATTTTGTCTTGTTTGGAAATTGAGATTCTATATAATTAGGCTTACGGATATAAGATTATCTTGTATTCCGTGCCAGTCATGTCTTCTATTTTTTTGGGACGTGACAATCTCCTACTGTAAAGGTATAAAAATAATCTCCAAAGGAAGTCTCTTTCCTTTATCTTTTACTTCTTCTTAAATCCTCAAATAATTTTTAAAATTATTTTGTATAGGCACTTGATAAATATTTAGTTTTCATAAGAAAAATATGTTCAAAAAATTCAACATTTTTTGTCTCTATTATGGTATTACAATCAAGCATATCACTTTTCAGGACAAGAAATCTATATGTAGCACTATGTTTAGCATATACAATAAACATACAATCAGAAGTTTTAGAGCCTATTTTCCTTTTCTTGGATTCAGGTAACATAACCTTTGTAAGGCACCCCCATACCTTCAAATATTTTAAATTGGTGCATAACCTCTCCATAATTCATATGGGGATTTATTATTTTTCTTATAAGGAATCTTATTTTGTAAATGACAAGCAGATAATAAAACTTTACCCCAAAGATTATCTGGTGCAGAAGAGCTAACTAGCATAGCATTCATCATTTCTTTTAAGGTCCTATTTTTTCTTTCTGCTACCCTATTAGATTAAGGAGAATAAGGTGGAGTAATTTTATGAATTATTTCTTCTTTCTCACAAAATTCATTAAATAAAGTATATTCACCTCATCTATCTGACCTAACCCTTTTAATCTTTTTATTTAGTTGATTTTTTACTTCAGCTTTATATAAAAGAAACATGTCAAATGCCTCATCTTTATTTCTAAGTAAATAAATTTTAGTGTATCCAGAAAAAGCATCAATAAATGTTATATAATATCTTTTACCACCCATAGTCATTGTTTGCTTCAGATCTCCTAAATTAGTATGAATTAAATTAAGTAATTCAGTTTCTCTTTATATAATATTACAAGGCTTCTTAATTAATTTATATTCTACACAAATTTCACATTTAGTCAAACATGTATTGTTAATTTCAAAAATTAGATCAAGTGTTTGCATTTTGTTAATATAAGAAATACTAACATGTCCTAATCTAGCATGCCACGTATCAATAGAATCAACCAAATAAGCAGAAGTAGATGCATTTCCATTAATTGATTCAAAAACATTAAGTACAAAAAGTTCCTGATTACAGTAGCATTTCCCCACAAAAGTATTATTTTTTGTCATTACAATCTTATCAGATTCAAATGACATTTCAACCCTAGATTTTCCGAACAATGCAACTAAAATTAAATTTGCTCTAATTTCAGGTACATGAAGCACTTCATTTATAACCAAAGTCTTGCCAGATGTGAGCTTTTGAAGAACCTTTCCTTTGCTATGGACCTTAGCAGTCCTAGAATTTCCAAGATACACATGTTCTTCTCCTTCCCCTACTGGTGTGTAGGAGGTAAACACATCTCTATTTGCACATATGTGCCTGGTAGCCCCAGAGTCTACCACCCATTCTTTCACATTGGCCACAACGAGGGCTTGAGAAATGACCGCAGCAATAATATCATCTTCTTGAACCAAGTTTGCATTTGGTTTAGGAGGATTGTCATTTCTTATTCTCTTTCTGCACTGAGCTGCATGATGACATGGCTTTCCATAAAAAAACAATTTCCCTTCTTTTTGATGGTGGGGTTAGTAACTTTAAGCTTGTAACTAGACTTTTGTTTGTTATATCTCATTTTATGAAATTTCTCTTGCACCAAGTTTGCTTTTGAGGTCATCTCTTTTACTTTGGCTACTTTAAGCTCCCTTCTATTGGTGTCTTCAATAATTATATGGGTGATTAGGTCCGATAGAGACAGTTGCTTGTGTTTGTGTTTGAGTTATTACTTATAATCTTTCCATGAGTTAGGTAATTTTTCAATGAGTATACCTACAACAAACTCGTTAGGCAGGATAATGTTCTCAGCTTGAAGGTCTTCCAATGACTTGTGGTATTCATTGATCTACACTTTTATGTCCTTGCCATTAGTCATCTCCCATCGGTAGTAATTTCTAATTACAAATTTTTGCTTTGCAGCATCTTCAACAGTGTATTTGGTAACCAATGACTCCCAAATCTTGTTGGCTTCTTTATACGTGCAATAGACATAAAAAAGATCATTAGACAAGGTGCTAATAATCGTATGTCTACATACCTTATTTGCATATGTCTAGGCCTCCACTTGATCTGGATTAGCTGTTGGCGTAGGCCTCCAATTGGTGAGAGCAACAACAACACCGTACATGTCAAGAATAGAGAAGATGCATTCCTGCCATCTTCAGTAATTTTCTCCTCCAAAGATCTCAAATTTTGAGATATCTGGAAATGGTTTAGCGTAGGGGACAGTAGGAACAATAGGAACAAAAGGTTTGGCTGGGCCATGGGCAGCTACATTTACCGCGGCTGCAACAGTGGTTGTATCAGTAAAATTGTTAGTAGCGATGGATGCATTGGTAGTATTGGGATGAGACTCCATGGATAGTTCTTAAGATTGTTGTCAAAATTTGAGGAACTAAGTAATAATTTCAAGGAAAGGCAGCTTGAGTCGCGTAGGAACACACTATCCTTAAAAACTATTTCGCCATATTATCTGATTTCTGTGAAAGTTCCCCAATATTAAACAAGCTCTTCTAAAATAAAAACCTAGGAGATAGAACAGTAGCTAGTTTTGTGCATATATTGAGGAATGTATCTGGACATAATTAAATACATTATTAAAATAATAACATTTTAATATTAACGTTAAAAGATAATGGAGTAGATAATAGGGCGGAATAATCTAAAAACGTGGGGGTAATTTAAAATTGAAAATTGAAAATTGAAAATGCTTAGATAATGGAGGAGTCACCTATCCGGAAAATAGGAACTGAATTTGACTAGTCCAAAGGTAGCCACAATTAATTAATTTAAATTAATTAATTATTCTTGGACAGGTAAAAATAATATTTTGTAAAAAGCTGGGCTACATGGTTAACTCGCGTGCATGGGGGGCAAATCCAAATTTTGTACTACGTTTGGATAAGTTGGCCCAATCTGGTGCACATGAGCCCACCTCTCTTCCAAGCCCATTACAAGCCCAATGTAACTTCTCCATATATAAGCACTTACAATTCTCTATTCTAAGCAACGTGGGACTTCCTTTTGAAATACTCATTTTTTACAACAATTCGTGGGTCCAACGTTCAGTGCTGCTTTAGTGTTTTTGCCTTGCGTTGAAGCATCCAGGTCGAATGCTATAATCGGCATCCTCAGCAATTGTTCACTTGGGGAGCAATTTGTTACCGCTGTGTTGAATGATTTTCAGGCACGAGCTCTTTGCTTTATGATATTCATTAGGAATCATTAGGTAGCATGTTCAAGGGTTGATTCATCATTTACTTATGACTCGGGTATTTCACTCCAACTTCTTACTCTTCCTAATCGAGTTTCTTGTTTAGGTGTTTGTTTTGGGCCCTAAGTCCCTCTGTTTTACTATGATGCCTTTGTTCAATTAATTCTTTGTTTCATTTTGGAATAATGGTTTGGCTATCACATTTGTCTCGAATCTTGGGCCACTCTGTTATTCTGCTGAATCTATCACACTATTGGTTACAGAACATTGCATTTTGGGATTAGTATGGTCTTCGTATTCTTCATTTATTTTTGATCCGGGCATCTTACCCCTGTTCTTCTTTCCTTCCTAAATTGTAGTCTCACGCAATTTTTGGTTTGGTCTCTTGAATTTGATGAATTAGTATGGTCTAGAACACATTTTGGTGACTGCTATTGGTTGTATTTTTCTTCATTCCAATACACGTTATTGTTGGCTTGGTTGTCATATGGATATTTGATCTGAGTCCCACCGTTGCCACCTTTCACTTTTAGTCATCTAGGATTGCTAATTTTTTGACTTATGGAGTTAAGTAGAGGTTTACATGCCTTGTGTTGCTTATAATTGCGACTCATGGCCATACTCGTGGTTACATAAGCTTATATTTTCTTGGAATTGGCTCATTCATTACATGGGGCATCTTGGCTATTATTATATTTAGAAGTAATAGATTTTGTAAGACACCTATTTAGTCATCTATGGATATGGCTTTGTGATCCTGTAATTAATATGGGAGCTTGGTACTTGGCTGTTTTGGTTTCTTTTGCTCTGCATGCATTCCTTCGACCTTGAGGATAAGGCCGCTTTTAAAGAGGAAGATAATGTCATGAATTGTGAGGGGATGAGGAAAGCCACGTATCATTGTGAGAGGAAAGAAGTGAGCATGATTCTGTTACGCATTTGGAGGTCCTTATGAAGCAAATTCTCCAAGCCACATGACAATTGGGAGAATGGAGACTATATCAAGAAGAGGTGGATTAACGTGAGGGGGCACAAGATAATTGTGAAGATTTTCTCTTTGGCATTTTCTCTCTCTTATGTAATTCTTCACCTTCCCTCTGGATCTTCTTTTCCTCTGTGCTCTGTTATATAATTCTGGTTCTCCTGGTTGTAAAGGTATGATGCAGAAATATTTCCATTTCAATATATATAGTTTTTCTAGTTCATGACACCGGCACTAGAGGAAGTGCACGAGAAGATGCTAGGCTTGTCGGCTTATTCGTGCAAACTATCATGCATTATAGTTTCTGAAAAAGAAACAAATCTAGTTAAATTACATGGAAGAAACCAAGTTATTCATATAATGTAAATGAGAATACAAGATTAATACCAAGCATTAAATCAGAGAAGGATACTCTAGGTTAAATATAGGTTCAAAAATCGAAAATCAAAAATCAAAAATAAATTAAATGGAGACACAATATAGGAGGAAAGTGAATTTTTTTGTCAATATATACCAGATTTTTTATTTTAGAAAAAAATGTATTGTTCCTGTTATTCACTCTTCCGTCATGCTCTTAGTTGGGTGTAATGAAGCTTCACTTGCACTCTTACTCCCTTTCTTTTACTTGTGATCTGTTGTATCCTCCGTGCCCTCCCTCCTCTTGAAACTTCATTCCTTTGTGCAATTCGCTAGTTGAGAGAGAAACTGAGAGGGCTCCTTCCTCTGCTCTATTATGTTTTGCGATTGTTGCTTTCTGTTTCGTGAGCTTGGCGTCCTTATTTGCAGCAAGTGTTTAGTTCAATTTCAAGGTTTTTGGGCTCGGTTCCAACAGTTCATCTTATCTTCCATTTCGGTTTCATACCCTATTTGATCCTTGGGTACTCTCTTCTGCCAAAATTTCCGTTACTTGTTTCCTTGTCTTGCTAGCTGAAGTCTCCTTCCTCACCCCACCCGAGCAAGTTAAAGGACTTCCCTTCTTTCATGTAGATTGTGAGTTGAGTGAGAGACCAAAAGTATGACTTCCTTTTTGCGCTGTTCCTGCTTTGCACCGTCGTTCCCCTTTTTGCTTCTTCTTCCTTCTTCCTCTCGTGCACTTGGGCTCTTTCCTTCTTGGACGTGCTCCAGTAGAATGCTGCCTCTTCCTCAATTTGTGGCAACAAGAAACCCCTACAACCCCATCTTCCTATTCCTAAACACGACTTGCGATCTTGTGCTTGCCATTCTTGGAGCTTCATTTGCCTTCGATTTGTGGTGTTGTTTCATCCTTTTAGCCACGTTTCTGTAGGTGAGAAGACACTGATTTTTCTAATCTTTCCAGCTACATAACCCCCTGTTTTGCTAACGAAAGCATGGAATTTCAGGAGAGTGGTTAAGCTTCCTTTTTGCTTCATTTTTCCTGCTGTATCGAAGTCACTCTCTTCCCTCCAGTGTGGGTGTTGTTTGATTTGGGTCTAGTATTTGATTTGAGTGTGGCTGGGCTGAGAACCCATCTCCATTGCTTCTCCACAATTGGTTGTTAGGTCGAGAAAGTGCGTTGATGTACTGGGAGAAGTAAATGACTTATCTTGTCTGATTCCTTTTAGATGAAATTGACATTTTGATGTCGCTGAAGTCCTGTTTTTTTACTGCCTTGTAATTGACACCTTGTAGTGAGTTATTATGGTGAAGGGGGATGATGTGACTCTTGTTGTATGCAAATGGGTACTTGAGGAGAGCATGTAGATTTTCTCTTGGAAAGTGCACGACGTGTATTTTTAATTTGGGTGGTTTAAATTTATTTTTTTAATTTTAAAATTTTTTTTATGTTGAATAGCACAAAGCTTATGATAAAACAGTGTTTTAAATATTGATTTAAATTAACAAAATAAAAGTAAAAAATTTGAAAATTGAACTATCCATAGTAAATCTAAACAGTTCAAATCTCATCCTAAAGATACACATGGCATAACATGCACATCTCTAAGAAGTGTAGAGAATTGGAATGCCTTAAGGAGCTACCCAAAAACTCCAATCTACAAGCTTAACTTTACAAGGTAAGCCCTAGAGCTACTTGTAATATTACAACTTCATATAACTAATAGTGTAGGGGTTGAGTTGGTGTGTAAGAAGGAAAAAAAGAGAGTAAATAGGTATTAAATTAAATTAAAACAAGTAATAAGCTAACTAAGGCAAGCCAAGTATTAAATTAGGGGTAATACTAGTATAAGACATAAAAGTTGTAAGATAAGTGTTAAAATAACTAGGCAACAAGATTTATTAGTTAAAATAAAGTAGAAATTAATTTACAGCAAAATAACTTGAAATATGAAATTAGAAGTGTTGAGCTTGAAATAGGAATTAACTTGGGTAGTAAGCTAATTAAAATAAATTGAACTTAAATTAGGGCTAACACTAAGATTGGAAATTTACTAGAGAATAAAGCAATTAAACAAAGTGAGGTGAGAAACTAGAATGAAATGCCTATTGATTTAATTTTATATTCTTGATGTTTTAAGGAAAATTCTAAAACTTAAGATTTTGAACATGTTAATGACTAATTTGAGTAGATGATGGTAGCCAAGGTAAGAGTAGGAATCAATAAAGATAGGATGACCTAATAACATATAATGTAAGAGGAAGTTTATATTTTGTTCCTCGAATTTATAAGTATCATTAATGTTGAAAGATTCAACATTGATGGTAGTTTGATGATGAATAGATTAAAAGAAAATGTTTTGGCAAGTACAGTGAAAAGATTATAAAGCATGATATGTTTTAACTTTCCTTTTTGTCTTTTTTATTCTTTGTGTTTCTTATTTGTACTCAGCGTGTTTGTGAAATAGGCATTGTCACGCTTTGAAATCAGAGATGTGACCGGTACATAATACGAGATAATCTTACATTCGTAAGCTTACTTAAACATACATATTCTTATTTACGCATCAAATTGTCTCATTAAAACAATCTCATGGAATTAATTCAATCTTGAGCTATTTACATAAAAATTTGGTGAATTGTCTTCTATAAACAAAACTGTCACGACCTAAACTCCGAGCTATGACCGACACCTATACCAAGCCAAGCATGATGGGCCTAGCTTAGTAAGCATGGCAACTCATTCAATGCTCATACTTTTATATAAGCATACCTATAGTTATTAGAGGTTGCCGAAAATTCTGCAGCACCTCTTCTAAAAATTAGATATTCTAACCCTGCAAATTTAACACAGCCTAATACATTTCATTTAAAAAATTTACCAGTATCTTATATCTTTGAATTCTTGCCACAATATGGTATAGTATATAAGTTTTTCAAAATATAATCAAATGCCATTACAATGGTTATTATATGATCTGCAAAGAAGTATAACATTTTTATAACTCAAAATAATATAGCACTTAGTAACCAATGTGTCTTGGAGTCCTTTCACAACTCAACCGACCAAAATATCCTACTATCTGTGTCTGGGTGGCATGCAGATCCCAGAGCACCTTAATCTACTTTATGTTGATTTGAAATATGACAAAGGAAAAAGGTAAACTTACCACTGGCTTAGTGAATGCATAGATAACAAAACAAGCCGAAGGGGAAACGAATTGATTTAAAGTTTTTTTTTCACAATAAAGTACTTGGACAAAATAAAGAAAATTATATTGCTTTTAATTGTTATCTATGTATATATAGACAATAATTAAATTATATTGCAAGCTATCAGCAAAAGCATAATTTAAAATTAAAGAAAATAAGACAAAATAGGTATCACATGAAAGAATTATAATCAACCTTGAGTGCCGCTACATAGGATTCAATACTACCATTAATGCCACTGCACAATATCACAATATCACCACCATCACCGAGTGTCGCCACACGGTATGTACATCACGATATATTCAATATAGTTATCACTGAGTGCCGCCACACAGTGATTATTCATTATTCTAACTAGGTATACCTAGGCCGTTACCCCTGCTAACAGCTACGGGGTTTTAATCAGACTTCCATCCATAATTTTGAAATGAAAATCATTCAAATAAATTAAATATTGACCAATAAGTAAATAAACAAATACAAATTTGATCAAGTAAAAGAAGTAATTTTAATAAAATAAAAACAATTAATCACAAGTTTATATAATAAAATTTTAAATAAAAGTCATTCATTATCTCTCCAACCTATAACCATTTATACACACACACACACACACACACACACACACACACACACACACACACACATATATTTTCATGCGTATATTTTGATCTACATAAAGTTTAAAACATAAGATTTGTTTTCCTGACAATGCAGATATGACAAATCACAAAATGTGAAGTTTGGGCTAATAATAAATAAACATAAAGTAAAAGAGACTATTGTTTTGCTATCCATACACTCACCTGTGGAGGCCAATAGTAGAGGCCCCAATTTCCTAAAATTTGAAGAGATTTCCAATTGAAAAAGTAGCCTCAATATCATCTATAATTATATTGAACATAAGAACATCACCTTGAATTACTCCATTAGCTTCTAATATGTTCAATATAATTAATTTCACTCTCTAACATCTAAACCTATAATTATAGTTTAAAATTTATAATGTCACTATAATCCCTAAATTTTGGATTTTACAAACTAATTGCCACAATCCAATTTAAGCTTCTAAGTTTTAATTTGAGTTTAAAATATATCTTAAGAAACTTAAATAAATATATTAAAAGTGTCAATTCATACCTTAGAGGATTAAATCAAAAAGCCCCAATTTAGGAAGCTTCCCATGGCCAAAATGAAGGAGCAACCAGCAACTAAGGTTTTGGATCACCATTGGCATAAAAATGGAGCAAGAATGGAAGTTAAAATCAAAGAAAAGGCAAACCAAACACAAGAGGAAAGAGGAAGACCGAAAATGGAAGGAAAAAGAAGGAAAAATAAGTAAATAAATAAATAAATATAGAAGCTAACCATTTGCGGCTTCCTTCCTACACAGCCTAGCCAAAGCACGCCGTTGAAATTACTTCTGGTCACTTGCAAAATGGCGGCATAGCATTTTGTGGTGGGGGAGCAACTTCAAGCACAAAACAAAGAAAAAGAAAGGGGAGGAGGCATACAAGAAGCTTCAGTATCAAAGAAAGAGAAGAAGGAGATTTGAAAAGGGGGGGGGGGGGAGTACGCTTGGTCTAATGGAGCAATAAGGAAGGATATTATATTATAAGGGAAAAAGAAGAAATTGCAAAAGCACCCAATGTTCCTTTTCTAGTGTAATTTATTTAAGACTAATGGAAAATTATTTTTATATGTGTAAAAATAAAAATAAGGACCCACAACTATTTAGAGTCTACATGTTGACCTATTTTAAAAATTTTGGAATATAAAAATATCTCAATGGGTATAAAATAGATATCAAGATAGCTCCTTAAGATGATTTTAAAGCACTATAATTATCTTAAGATTTTTTAAATATAATATTTATACCAAAAATAAATTTGGCTAATCTAAGTATTTATTTTAATATTATTATTTTAATTTGGATTATTACAAAAATATTCTAAATTACTTACAACATTTTGATATTCACATATAAAAAAAGAGAACTCTGCTTTCATTTCTCAATTTATTGTAAAGCATAATCAAAAGGGTGGGGTTCCTATTTGTAGTCTGTGGAGCTAATTCTAGGATACAATCATATGCCTATACAGGGACAAATAACCTTTTTCACTAAACAATTGACTGTTGGCTCACTACCAATTTCACTCCCAACCTAAACCATAAGGAATGATCCGACATTATCTAACTATTTGCAATAATGAATAAAAGAATGAGTTGCAACATTCAATGAATAAAAAATAAAGTACAACAACTAAATAGAGGAGTGAGCATAGAATTTTTTATTAAAAATAATTTTTGGTGGAATATTATATAGTAAAGGATTAAATAAACTTTAAAAATGACATGCTTAAATGAAATAGAATCTTAGTATTTAAGACAAAAAATTTCATAAACACCCACATATAAAAAAATTCTTGTTAAGATGGAATATTGATTATAATAAGACAAAATTTAAAATAGTATAAGGTTACTTGCTTATATGTAAAGTTTATTCAAGTTACAAATTAATAAAACAGTGCAAAGAAAATTATAAAGATTCATTCTTACATTTGAACAAATTTTTAAACAATAAATGGAAAATCATTGATTATCAATCAAAAATCATTATAGAAAACTTATTTTATATAACCTTCTATTGGAAAGTCTATATCTAATTTTCTGAATACCAACATAGACACACAGCTCATAAGTGTAAATAACCACATATTCGATATCAAAGAATCATAAGCGAGAATTACAAGCAACACTACCACCACCATCTTTGCTTACCACCATCCTTGTTTACCAGCATTCCTATAGCATCTGAACAATTAGACCATCCAGCTCAAGACTCTATCGGTACCAATCACATAAACCATGTGTTGATATCCACAGTGCACTGAAGCCTAATAAGACTACTGTTAGTAGCTAGTATTCTGCACAATCTTACTTCATACATAAGATATCATATAATAGACTATAATTTATACACTAAAATTTTTTCGATAAAAATCAATTCACAATATATATTTACATAATTAATAATACAACATTTTATAGGCATAAAACACTTAAACAATTCCAATAAGACATATTAAGGTAAACTTAGTGCTTTTCGAATTAGTGAAATGTAACCCTTTTAGTTCATATCCATGTTTATAACACAAACACATATAGCATTTTGTAATATGGAAGATTTAGTATTATTACTTATGTACACACAAGAAGCGCTATCTTGAATGCCCATTCCAGTGGTCTTGCATAATACAAAGAAAAGATAGAGAAAGTAAAAACAAGAAATAAAGTTTAAAACATATTATATTTTATAATCTACTTGTAGTGCTTGTTGAATAATTATCTAGTCTTCGAAAATTGAACCACCATCACCCCTTGTTATGGAATAACTTGGAAGATTCCCTAAAACAACCATAATACTCCTTTAAATTTATAGAATTCAACTGATGTTTTCTTTCTTTTTTCATTAAACTTAGTTAACACAACCTATCTTATTTGACGTTCTAGTCTTGCCCTTTTCTAGGATTAGTTCATATATTTCCCAACTAGAATTCATCTTACTTAATAGAATAACTTAATTAAAATTTGAAAAGATTTTCTATTCTAGTACTCACATTATCTTAATAACTAGCTTACTTAAATTATGCGACCTACCTATCATGATTTCTCATGTTTTCCTATCTTAGTTGAATTTAATTAATTGCTTATCTTACTTAATCAACCTCTTTTCCTATGTACTACCTACTTAGATAATCAATTTTACTTAATTAAATTCTATAAAATAATTCCATAGACTACTATATGCCTTATTTTAATATCTACTTTACTTTAGTCAATCGCTGCCTACTTTTAAAATTTTTACCATGTTTATTTGCAACACGGCATACTTCCTACCTCAACTTATGTATAAAGATTTAGCAATAAGAGAAAGGCTCTTACCTAATTTCACTAAGCCTATAGTATGCCCCATTCCAATGCAAGTACACACCTACTTAGTTGTCAATTTATCCTTGATTCACTTTCTATTGACCCGTTCAATTCATTTAAGAGAATTTCTTTCCCTATTCACAAGGACCCAAAAAACTAACTTAAGGCATAAAAGATTTTGTGAAATGCCAAAGTAGTGGAGAAAAAAAGAATTTCTTGGGGAATAAATCATGGAATTTAAGAATCAAAAATCACAAATATATATATATATATATATATTTAAACAAGTTGGCTGGTGCCTTATCAGACTATAAAGTTGCTACGTAAATAAAAAATGGCGCTGCACGTCTTGAAGAAACAGAACCGAACAGGGCGAACAGTAACAAAAGTATCAAGAAGAAAGGAAAAATTGGAACCAAGCTGAGAGAGAGCTTTAAAACTCCGTTTAGCACGGCTGAAGAGAATTCTGAGGGGAGGATTTGACCAGAAACTTCGAAGCCACTGCTGCCTAGCTAAGGAAGAAATCACACACTTAGAGAAAAAGAAGAAAAATACACACAAGATGTGACGCTTCAAGGTCTTGAAAGAAACGTAATGCAAAAGATGTAAATGCCTTCAAATTGAGAATTTTTTTTTAATGCTTTCTCACTCTCTGAAGATTTCTGATGTAGCAGAGAAATAAGGAATGGATTTGAAGTAGAAAGCTTCGTTCACCACAGGGAGAGAGACATGAGCTTGGCCAGGACTTTTCCACAAATAAATCTCTTAGGGACCTATTTGGAATTATTGGAAATGTGAAGGATGGTAAGATAAATTTAAAAATGCAGCTTTGGTCCCACAGTAGCAGCTTACGTTAGGCTGAGGAAGAAAAGAATTGAGCAAAAATGAAAAAAAAAATTACATAAATTGTCTTAATCAAATTTGAACTCGGGCCTCAAGATTAATGCAAGGCTTGCGTTTAGCTTTCTCTCTATTTGAATTTATCCAATACTATACTTCGTTTATTTAAATTAATTTACCATCATTATTACTTAATATTGATCTCAATTATTTAAATTCAATTTTTTTGTGGGTATTACAATTTAATTTCTTATTTTACTTAATTTCCTTATTACTTTAAGTTCCTCAATTTATTGGGTCATTACACATTATTTTTCCTCTTAATGTTCTGGATTATTACATAATGCTTCCTAATTTATTTCTGGGTTCAAATTTTATATTAAATCACTCAAATTTTCTTCATTATATGTCCTTTTTATTTTGTTTAAATCTTCAGTTATTACAGGCATCCTAATTAGTATCCTATTATATGGTAATACCACAATATGTTAGACTTACTTATGCTGCTGATTGAATATGAAATTGTATGGAACATTTATTTATTTATTGAATTAAAGAAGGCCAAGGTGGTAATGGCATTTGTACATGGTTATAAGACATGTTAATAACTTCATTATATGAAAGGAAATGGTTGAAAAATAATGTTATATGGTGACCTGCCTATTCTATTTTTGTGTGAAGAATCAATATGAAACTTATGAACCATGTGTTGATGACTTTAGTAACAATTTTGGAGAATATTTGAATAAGCTTCATTTACATAATGTGACTATCACATAAGGAGGTTTTATATGAATGAATTATATTATATTATATTATATTTTAAAAGGTAAAATTATGCAGAACATTAGTTGTTAAAAGTAACTTTGTTAGCTCTTAGTGTACCTAGGATATTATCACACGATTATTATGATTGAGTACCTAAAGGGTATTGAGTTAAATATTTTTGGAATGTTTAGGGCCTCTAGGGATAGTAGTAAATAAGGATGGTGGTAGAAGTTTTACTTATAATTCCTGCATATAGTGCTTTGATAGTGAACATATGATTATTTACTTTTGTGAGCTACATGCCCATGTTAATAAATATATTAAAATTAGAGTTTTTGCATGGATTTTCCTAATGTAATCTTTGTATTAAATTATTTTCTAATAACATTTATTCACTTCCTAATATTTAAATTTCTTTTTCATGAACCTAGTCTTATTTATGTCATATTTTATGATTCTTTGAATTATACCTTGATTTGACAATAGTAATGGCATATTTTTTGTACTTTGTCAAGTTGGCAATGAATCAAACAAATTTTTCATCAAACTTAATTAAATTTAACTCTACATGCATCTTATAATTTTTACCTCATGTTACTACATTGTTAATTCCTTTATTCTTTAAATCCCATATTTTTGTATTATAAATGAATGTTGACATATCATATCAATGTAATGTTGAATTATCTTTTTGTTTATTTTTCTTGCTATGTTAAATTTGCACAAAAATATTATTTCACTTAGAAAAACTTTGTGTCCACTCATCTCTTTAGTTATAGTATTTTATTTTCTGCTCATTGAATACCACGACCATTTCATTATTTATTTTTGCATATAGGAAACTTGTATCCAATGCTCCTTTAATGTAGTTTAAGATAGTTGTTAGTTAAGAGCCAATGGTTAGTTTGTCCAGTATTAATGAATTGTTATCTTTGTATATACATGGTTGTATTCTAGAATTTGTTCCATAAACTACAAGTAGGTTTCTTATCCTATTAGTTATGTCTTTATATTGATTGTTGGTAGAGAATGGAGGTCTCTTGTTCTAATACCACTTTTACTTGCCCTAATCATTTTGATGCTTGGGTGTTGGTGAAGTTTGAAGTTGTCTCTTCCTTAAGCAAAACGACAATATGTGGAGTGCTCAAGCAGAAATGATCTCTCCCTCTTTATTTTACGTAAAGCATTAGGATGAGAACTGAGAAACAAACAATGGACAATACTTTCCTCTGCAGAGATAAAAGTAAATTTTATATCGAACAAAGTCTCCTTAAAAATAAATCATTATTTTGATACTTAAAAAATATTATTATATATTTATTGACATTAATTTAATTTTAATAATTTAAAATATGATTATTTTACTCTTGATTTAAAACTAAATTGATCTCAATAAAATTTTTTAAAGATAAAGTTGATGGTAATAAATTTTAAAAGAATAAATTGATGTTGTTAAGTTTTTTTAGAGGCAAATAATTTTTTTAATAATTTGTAGTTATATGGTGAATCATCCTCAACTCTTTTTAATATTCATTAGAAAATTGAAGTAAATTGCTTTCATTTTTTAACAGATATTCAAATTATATGATTCTTTTATTCAATTTAAAAATATATACTTCCCTCTTCTAATATTAAACTATGCGTTACACTTCTCTTACAACAAATACAACTACACTATAACAGTTATTAAAATATTTGATCAATATAAAATAATAATTTTTTAAATTTACAAATTGTAAAAACATTTGATAAAATAATTAATGATTAAAAACACAGAACATTAAAAAAGATAGTATTTAAAGATTAAATAATTTGAAGATATTAATTTGATTTTAAAATTAACATTTGTATTAAATATATATACATACACAGAGACATATAACATTACCATACATTTAATGAAATTTTAGAATAGGTTAAATGTATGGTTTTTAACATAAAATAAAAAATATTAAATTATAAGTTCAAAAAATATTTTATAATTAATAAAAAATTAATATTTATTCTTGCGAACATTTTAATTATTTTCTGATTTAAGAGAATAAGTGAATATTTTTTTTTTAAAAAGTCATATAATTTAAAAAAAAAGGAAACATATTTAAAGGAAAGCTATAATGAATATTCTTTTGGAACATAGATGAGGGGTTAATCGAAGGAAGATAATGTTGAAGGTTTGAGAGAAGTGGATACCTTGATGCTGTAACAATATAGCCTCAACCCAAGAACAAGGATGGATGGTGGTTGTAGCTACACAGGAATGAACTAATAAGAAGTGGGTCCAATCAAGAAGTTTCTTCGGTTGCCAGTAGACATGAGCTAGGGGAGGAAGCAGCAATCAAATGGGAGCACGATGAGGGAGAGAAAGTCATAACCTCACGTGACAAAGAAGGAAAGAAGTGGAACAAAAAGCTGAACAATGAAACAGAGAAAGTAGATATTGAAGAGATGTCTCTGGACAATTGCTGTAGGAGAATCACATGATCTGAGAGGAGAGGGGGGGGGGGGGGGGGGGGGGGCTTGAGGGACCAATTGGCAATTATGGAAAAATATGGGCAAGAAGAAAATAAGAGAAATGGCAACGTGGTTGCTGCACAAAAGTTTGCAATACTAACAATAAAGTAGATAGGTAAATCAATTCATTAAATGCCCCGTCTTCTTCTTCTTCTTTTTTTTTTTTCAGGCTTTACTTAATTTATTTGGATCAATTAATATTATTATTATTATTATTGCTATTTATTTAAATACTTGATTATTAATGGGCATTACATCTTAATTCAATTTTTTTCCATTTTAATTATTTACTCTCTCTTTCTCTCTCTCTCTCTCTCTCTCTCTCTATATATATATATATTAAATTTCACCTAATTCTTTCTTTTTTCTTTTTATTTTATTACAGGATATATATATATATATATATTCAACATATTAACACATGAAAAAAATGAATAACATAAAAGAAACTTGAATTTTAAACAAGCATTTCAAATGTAAAATAAAATGTTCATAATAAATTACAGACAAAAGTATAAAACAAATCAAAACTAGAGTTTCCAATCCAAATTCAATGCCAAGCTTCATCCCCATTCGCATCACTAAGATTCCCTATAATCTCTTGAGTAGGGATGCCATCAATTGTTTTCCTTGTTTGCATCCCAATTCCCTGCCATGGGGAATTTTCCTCTCATGCCCATTCCTCATTGGGATGCAGATCCCCAAAGGGACCTTGAATTTTTTTATAAAATAGAATAAAAACAATTAATATTAAATAAAATAAAAATTTATATACCCGAAAAAAGCTTAAATTTAATGCTCAAGTTCTTGTTTAAGTTCTCCAACAAGCTATAATAAAGCTTAAAAAACTAAAAAAAAAAAAAAAATCAAATAACAAGTTTTACAACAAGTTAGGTAACGGAGAGTTGATGAAACAAGTCAATAAATTATTTAGATTGATTTGTTCTATTTTAAATTAATAAAAATGCAAATAAAGAGTAAAATGACTAAACTGATAGAGAATAATAAGACATGTACATAAAAATTTTAAAAGTATTTATATAAAATTAATGGGAATGAGAAACCCACGGGACAGGGAGTATGATTCCCATCCCTGTTCCCAAATTACTTTTAGGAAATTCTTTTTTTATTTCAATCCCCATCCTCACAGAGAACCAAAATAAAAAATAAAAAATCTCCAAATGTAGGTACCCAAATGGGGCAATCTCAGGGAGATCCCCAAATTTGGGGATTTTTGCCATTCC
Organism: Erythrophleum ivorense; assembly: GCA_026724425.1. Classification (NCBI taxonomy): domain Eukaryota; kingdom Viridiplantae; phylum Streptophyta; class Magnoliopsida; order Fabales; family Fabaceae; genus Erythrophleum; species Erythrophleum ivorense. The sequence goes on from JAIUCV010000016.1 coordinate 15,663,475, forward strand.
TACTCTCGAGTTATTTCGGAACCATTTTGGTGCATTTCAAAACATATCGTTGCATTTCAAAATGTTTCAAGAGTTATTGGACAAAAAAAAGAGTTAACGATACAGATGTTAGAGAACATTACATGTATTGTATCAAATACGTATTCGATAAGGGTACACCCCCTTTTTGATGTATCTATGCTTCCTAGCAGAGAGCCAATAAGTCTAGCAAGTTGTAATTCTATTTTTAAGGGGAAAAAAAAGGAAAAAAAGAATTGGGAACCAAATGGTTTATTAAGATAAGTTGAGATAGATTTATATCAAATAAACATTCCTTGTGAACAGAAGATTTCTTCTCTGTTTGAGAGCAGAGAATAGAATAGGGAAAAAAAGAAAAAGAAAAAGATTTCTCCTCTGTTTGAGAACGTTGCTAAGGACGGAAAACAAAAGTAGAAGCACAAGTAAATATAGCATTCCTTGTGCCAAGAAAATCCTTTTTGACAGAGTACTGCAAGGAAGAGACTTGATTAGGCCATTTGTCTGAAAAAGGGAAGGTTAAATGAGCAATGCAGTTTGCTCTTCTCGCTATCTTCAATCTGTCCATACGGTTCTATAATCACAAGAGTTAAATCTCTCCATCAAAATTATTAAATTAATTGCAGGTAAGCCAGTACAACATGAAGATAAGCTAATTATGAACAAAAAGAAACTTAGAAGAAAAAAATCACCTTAATTTTCGCTTGAATCCACCACGAAAAAGGAAATTCGAATGAAGTATCATAGGAAGATAACATCTTTCAAGCCCTGTGTTCCGTTCTTCCAAGTCCTAGTCGGCGGGTTAGGGAAGATAAAATCCTTGGACTTCCGGGGGACCGCTTCTTTCTCATCAATATCTTCATAGGAGCAACCAACCCCCATTCCAATTGAATTTGGCTGTGGCTGCAATGCTAATTCCATCTGTTTAATATAATTTCGATATTCCGATGCATATGTTGGGCATACCCCACACTCTTTGATCTCCACATTCGTTTCATCTATTAAGCATTCTTCGTCATCAGAAGGATACATGTTGACATCGAATTCTATTTCAACCAATGGATGATAAGTGTCGCTTTGATCATCTGTTTCGATTTTTTTAATTATCCTTTGTACTTGTGAAGGAAGCTATGCATACCAAAGACAAACATGATCTGAAAAAGTGCCCCTAACATAAATATGAGACTCAGCATAATCGTTGATATCAACCCTTTGACCTTGACCATTAATAATAAACCATTCAATATCAATGGCTGCCCCGCATGGTAGTTTAGGAACAACGGCGCAGAAAATGAAACTCCAATCCTTAGGTTGTGGAATCGAAAAGAGATCCACAATTATGGAAGACTGTTTTGTGCTATACATGAACCACTCTGGAACTTTGCTTCCTGGGTATATGAGTTCAGCTCTCCTACAAATGCCTTTATTCATCTCAAGCAGCGCTTTTGCTTCAAGAGCTTTGATTGATTGTTGATCCAATTTCATGCAATTTCTAAAGTCAAGGCACGGAAGTACGCATTTTTCTTCTTCTTCTTCCACCAATATGACTGCATTCGTTGAAGTTAACTGTAGGGTCTCAAGGGATGTGCAGTTCTTGGCACTCAACGCTAGGATGGAGGGAGGGAGTTCTGGTAGGGACCGAAGCCTTTTGCATTCATTCAACGTAAGACATTGCAAGCTTGAAAGATGCTTGATGCTTACAGGCAAGCTCTCTACATCAGTCCCTGAGAGTGATAACCCACGTAATGATGACAAAAAGCTGACATTATCAGGCAGTTCAAATAACCCCTCAAATATGAAACGCAGATTCAATGCTAATTTATTGCAACCACTAAGATGAAGACGTCGAAGATCACTCAGGTCAGCTAACTTGTCACACCCCAAATTTTAAGTACACATGCGCGGAAGCGGAATTATATAGAGGAAATACTTATGGCATTCGTTTGAATCATATGAAACATATGAGTTTTTTTTAGAGGACATTTGTAGAAATTTTGGCAGAGTCTCCTCTATAACGTAGACCTCCCGAAATTTCTACAAACGCTCAGACAGTACAATATAGCCCGAAAGGGCGCAATCAGACCAAAAGAAAACATTTGGGGTGTGGGGATACCCTAACAATGATTCAGTGGAGCCAGCTTTACAAGGTTTTACAAAGTTTCAAACAAAATATATATACAATCACAATACACCCACAGGAGCTCCGCCAGCTCGCCAAAGAACGTCTCCAAAGGTCAGCCACTAGAAGGCGGCTGGGGGCAGACTAGAGTCCCTACTGCTCTCTGAAAAATATATATATACAAAAAAATGAGTCGAATACTCAGTGAATAAGCACACCGACCCTTTTTAAAATAAATGTAAGTCAAATAGGTTTACACATATATATATATATACAGATATAGACCATATGAAACAGATTTTAAACCGACTCTTTTTCAAAATACACCGAACGCATCTAAACAGAACCAATCGGAACACAGACGCAAAGCACACAACTCGCGGGGAAAATCACTACAGACACAAAGCTTTCAGCTTGCGGAAATACAATAACTCCGCGTGTGGTGGCCTGCACACGGGGCTAGCACCACCCCTGCTAGCTGAGGTTCAGATCATGGTGCACCAGGGCTAACATCTACTGCTGTTAGCTACAGGGTTCTGAGCAGATAACTCCATAAAATTACCAAATAGCATTTCAGACAAAGTATGTTCAGATCAGTTTCACAGTAGGATTTCCAATTAACTCAACATCCGTAAACTTGCAAAATTCCCGATTTAAATCAAATTTTGGTAAATATGCTTATGACTACATTTTTGAAATATATATCTCCATAAACAGAGAATCAAATTCTTAAAACACTGCAAGGAAACTTAAGAACAGAAATAAGAATTTCCTGAGTCTTTGGTCCGCGTTACTTACTCACCTTCCAAGATACCACAGAAATTCCCTGACCCATTCTTCGGCTATATCTCAGTCTCCTGAATACCCTACAAGACCCATTTACCAGAGTTTAGAAAGTGAATCACCCCAATCAATTTCATATAGGGCTTGGACCTATCCTAATTTAAAATTTCTTCCTCTACTAATTTTACGCCTTCCTTCCATACGCGTACAGTATTTTTCTCATACATATTTTGTACCTTCACTTCCTTGGTTCCATTTAGAAGCTAACCCAATTTCAAAAATTAAAAGAAATGTATACCATTTTTAAATCGAGAAATTTATTCTGCATACATATAATTTAATAATTAAGAAGAAGTATAACAATCAATTTTGAGGAAGGTATATGCAGAAATTGAAGGAATTTAGTGTATAGAAAAATGGGTATACAATTTAGCATGAGGAAAATCAATTTCAAACCAACTAAAGTCACTTTTTGCATCACTTTTTCTCTTGTACAAGACTTCCCTCAGCTGGCCATACAGAACGTGTTCAGCACTTCAAAAACAAGGAAAAGAGATGCCAACAAAACAACTAAATGGAGCTGCACATACTGTATGGCCAGAGATGAGGCGCTGTACAGCAAAACTAAGGGAGATGAGGTGCTGAAAAAGGGTCCAGCAGAAGCATTACGCACAACAGAATTTGTAACTTGGGGAGAGGATCATTCTGGCGTGACTTTCATCGGTAACCAGCGCTGGAATTTAGCAACCCAGGGAGAGGATTTTCTGCAGCAAAAATTCAACTCAGAACCAGAACAAATCAGTGCTATACAGGGGCAGTAAAAAGGCGCTGAACAGAGGAAAAGAAATGAAAATTTCTGGCGTGGTCTCACCCGAAACAGCAGCAAAACCTCACCCAAAACAGCAGCAAAGCTCAACCAGATTCGAAGAGAAGCTTGTAGCTGGAATTCAAACAACATCAACGCTGAAACAAAGCAAAAGAAACGCTGAACAGAGGAAGATAAACTGCAAAATTTACTCACACCCAGTTCGTCCAGCAAAGAGTTTTCTATGAGTCTGAGTGAAGCAACAAAGCTGGAGCAGTTTACAGCATGAAGAAGCAGCCACAGCAGCGTACAGCAGCTCAAAGAAAATGAAGAAGCCAGCGTCCAGAAACAGAGGATGAAGATGGCGGTTCTGTGATGCTTCGCTGGATAGATTTATATTGCTGAAAACTGGATGGGAGAAGACCAAAAAACCAAGCTGAAAGTGATTAAAATGAAGGGCATAGATGTAAGTTGCAGAAGGGCAGAACTCCATACGTGGCAGCTACAAGATTAGCATGGAAAAGTCAAACTTCTACTGCATGATATTCACGTCGGTTTTATTTTTCCTTCATGCATCACATCTGGCGTTTTCTTTTTTTTCATGCAGCACGTCGGGTTCTCACATAACTTGTACGGAAGATTTGTCAGGCTTGTGCAGTTATTTAGAATTAATTTATCGATTTTGCTGAGACGCTCACTTGATGAGGACAATTCACCATTGATGGCTGTTCCTGAAAGAATCACCATTATCTTAATTTCTGAGGTCACTGAAAATTTTCTCAGTCTTGAGCATCCGTCGAGGTTGAGAAGACTAAGTGATTTTAGATGGGTATTGCTTGTAAGGCTAGTAAGGGCTTTACAACATGCTAGCATTAAACGATTAAGGCTGTGGAGAGATAAAATAGATGGATGAACTCTGCGCAGCTTTGAACAAAAAGAGAGATTTACTTCTTTAAGATGTACGGCCTTCGAAAAATTTGGGAGCTCAATCAAATGTTTGGAGTTGAAGAGGTCAATCTTGCTTAAATTTACAAGATCCTGTGACAAGGAGAGAAATTACATAACAATAATTCCTAACAAGTTTCTTTTTATATATATATATATATATTTAAAAAAATATATAAATTTACCTGGTCCCCATCCCAAAGTTTTGTCATATTGCTATTTGGCATTTCAATTGTAACAAGATTTTTAGCCGAGAATGTTGTTGGCAAGGACTTTAAAGGGTACCCCTTCCAACGCAGAAGTTTGAGTTTATTTGGCAAAAATTCAAGACCACAAGGAAAATGTAACCTGGTCACTTGTTCATTAAAATTTGTATGATGAAAATCAAGAAATTTTAGATTGGGCATTGAGCAAAAGGCTTGAGGACTTAAGAGCATCTCTTCAATTTCTAGAACATTTAGAGTTATGCCTTCAATGGCTTCAGTTCCCTAACAAGCAAAAATAATTATAGAAATCAAAATATTATATAAATTAAATAACATTATATAGAATTCAACAAATTCTTATGTATAAAAAAAATTTGTATACAAATTTGTCTCTTACCATATTATCATTCAACATTTGAGAAATTTCGTTAGAATTCCATAAATGACTACGTTTTTCAGGATCTTTCAATGATTCGTTACGAACAATCTCCTGACCCATTTTTTGTATTAGGTCATGCATGAATACTCTTTCCACAGAAATAGTTATAAGAGCTTTATCTTCAAGACTTTTCAATCCAATGACCGTTGAATAACCACAGGCATCTAACAAATCTTTTATGTACTCAACCTTGTTACCTTCGAAAAAAAATGCAATATCCAAAAGGATATTTTTATCTTCATGATCTAGTCCTTCAAAGCTCAATTTTAGTATATCATGAATTTTTGTACAAGGCATTTTCTTAAGTTTATCCAATTGGCTTTTCCATTCTTTTTTACTTTTGCCATACAAAAGGCATCCCAAAACTTTTAGGGCTAATGGAATACCTTTTGCATAACAAACCACATTCGTTGCCAACTCTCTTAACTCCATGTCAATGCAATCATTTTTGAAGGCATTCAGGGAGAAAAGATGGAAAGCTTCGTTAATATTCAAAGCCTCAATCACATATATATCATCTACTACCTAATCCAAACCAGTCATGTCTTCCAACTAAATTTTCTAATTGCTCTTGATCATCAACATCATCGAGAACAATAAGAATTTTTTTTCGGCCAAGTCTCCTCATGGCATAAGGAGTTTTTCCATCTGGCATACCAACGTGAGATTCTTTATCCCCTAATAAGGTTGAAATAAGTTTTATCTTCAAGGCCGTTATTCCATGTTTCTTTGATTCTTCCCTTACATTGGCTAAGAAGCAAAACCCTTCATATGCAAAATACAATTTGTTAAATACTGCTTTTGCAAGAGTTGTTTTGCCAATACCGCCCATACCCCAAATTCCAACAAATCGAACATCTTGTGATCCTTTGTACAACAAGGATTCTACATCTGCAATTTTTTTATGAATTCCAATCAAGTTTTTAAAATCACTATCACTTTGATACATATGGTCCAACTTTCGTATCACACATTTCACTATTTCTCCAATTAGCTCGGCTTCATTCCTACATCATTGGAAAAAGAAGGACGCACCAAATTTGATACATCATCATCTATTCAAAATTGCAAGATTTAAACTATTCTTAATTAAATGCAACTTTGAATATTTGTGGGTCTTTGGAATTTTAAAAATTTGTTCTAAAACTTTTGTGGAAGGAACATTATTAGATGAAAGCAAGTGCATAAAATTTTAGCCTAACATGAACTTTAATTGATGCACCGTTACATACAAATGAAATCTAGCTAGTAAATGAGGATTAAAATGAAAAGATTATAATATTG